>JAQISU010001244.1:4100000-4460000 GCA_029339505.1 Unio delphinus
AGGGCTGATTAGTAATTTTGATTGGTTTTCCAACATCATAAAATATTACAGATTAACACCTTAAAATCTGTACTTATCACGAAATGTAAGAATTTGTTTTTTTACCTCAGAGAACCTTGTGAGGTTATTTATGAAAATTTTATGCAGGTTACATATAAGCTGACAACTACATATGTAATTGTCAGAATATTGTACGAGTTTGATATGAGCAAATCAGACGAAGACGTTCATAATCAAAGGATTTCTTTTCCTCGACACCTATGATGAACTCTATCCGTTGCTTACCTTTCAGCTTTACAAATCGATTTCATGTGTCTTAGAATATTGCCGGACAAACGTCAGAAAAGTATATTTAGATTTACAAATTGATTAAAATCTAAATAAACTGAGAATCACATACGTCTGATTCCCGACAGATTATAATGTTCGCACGACATTATGCTGACAATGATGCGTTTATCAAAAATCATTCCAGCTCTATATCCCTTTGGATTAATAGCAAGGAGATGATGATGTTACTCGTGAAAGTCAATGATTTGATTTCAATGTCAAAACTATCGTCGAATTTTGGAAATAAATCTGCTCAGACATAACAAAATGGGTACACGGTTTATCTCCCCTATTCCGTCAATTAAAACACGACACTTACAAAGTAGACGATATAAAGAAACAAATCAACTGACAACTTCACATTGTAGAAGATTTATATTTTTTAAGCTACGATACTTCGAAATACATTATTCAATAAATTTATTTTTCATCTTTGAAACTAAGAGAAAAAGTGAAATTCAGACACCGGTAATTCTGCAATATTATCAATGTTTATCAATTATATTTATTTTGGTAGAAACATATACAGATCAAAGTCGTTCTCAGAAACCATTTGTTGGAATTCCAACACCCCATCCAACAGAAACGGAAAAAGTAGAAAATGACATCAAAGGATAAAGCTTTAACGTAAATCCAAGTAGATCATTTGTTTTGCTATCATAGTTCTCTGAAAAACAATTCAAGGTAATCATATCCATTTTTTTACCAACATAGTTCTCTAAAAACACAATTAAAGGTAATCACATTAATTGTTTTGCTATCATACTTCTCTGAAAAAAACAAATGTATACTTTCCGTCCTGGAAATATGACAAGTGACACTATTACTATTGCAATGAAACGATATAGTGAAATATTCTTATGGAGAAACGTCAGGGCTGACGAATAAACCACTACGACTGGTGATTGAATGATTTTTCATTTAAAATTCTGTAATCATGTTTCGTTCGACTCAGAGGGATTTTCTTTTTTTTAAAGTTTGAAGAAAAAAAAACAGATTTGACATAACACTCTTTTGGTTGTTTTTAGTAGCTGTTGTTAGTGTTTGCATTTTTGTAACCAATGATGTGTATTGCGTGTGTATCTCGAACAGTGTTTTCTGTTAGTTTCTAGCAGAATAGCCTTTCTCACGCTTGAGTGACGTGATATGTTTAGTAATTTAGTAATTTAGTAATTAGTAATCAGTAATCAGTAAATTTGTTTTCGTGAGCCGTTATCTTTATTCGATATAAAGTCATCCGCTTTTTCTTACCCCAACTGGTGAGCTTAAATGTCAATCGCTTATTAGGTTTCATTCCGTGTACTTTAACCACTAAACATTTTTATTAGAAGAATGATTTCATTACTTTCCTTCTACAAAAATACAATCCGTGGTAAGTGTTGTCGTAAAAAAAAAACGATTTGCGCAATTTTATTTAATTTTTCATGAACGTTCTACTCGTTCACTCAACAAGTATGAGGCAGGTCTTAATGAATGTTTGTTGTACCATACAAATTGTATACAAGTCACTGATTCCAAATAAAAACACAACCATCACTTGATATCACACAGGAAACCTTGATTTAGACATAATATATCTTTATTACATATTACTTTTATCCTATATGGCTGATCAGGCGCTGGATATTCACACCGAGAATAGAACATGTTAGGTCCATTCTCTGATGCTGGAATCGTCGTTTAATGATTTCCAATATATTTTGAATTCACTAACATTCTAAGCCAAATATATTTCGAAAGCGTAAAAGAGGAAATACAAATAAGTACAAAAAAATATATGACAGCATTCCTAATTTGTTTTGTGTCCATACAAAAGAATCCGTTTTATATGGTTGTGAATACCCTTGATATGCAGACTCCATATGGAATTAATCCTTTTCTTCCGACTTAAAATTAAACACGTAGGCAGTGTTGGGTATAAATGCGCAAGTATAAAAACTTCATTTATAAGTGGCACGTAGTATAATATTTTTGACATATCATTTTAGAGTATCACTTTGAGTTAGTCTGATTGGTCCATGAAATTCTTGAGCAGCATTCTCTTCATTGGATTGCTGCGACGGTGGGAATTTTTCCTTACAACACCTTCTGGGACATTTGTATTATTTCTATCATTACAATTTTGCGACCATAAACGCCCAGTGATCGACTAAACCACTGGGCGTATGTATGTATGTATGTATGTATGTATGTATGTATGTATGTATGTATGTGTGTGTGTGTGTGTGTGTGTGTGTGTGTGTTAAAGTGAAACCGGCATTACGACGACAGTTCATTGTCACTGGGTAGTCGTTACGTTGACACCAGCATTATGATTGTAAACTTTGCTATCATTGTGTACATTGCCATGCTGACTGATTTTACATTACCGAATAATAGTATTTACAAACTTAAATCCAACATAAACAAATGTTTTTTAAATATTGTTGTGCAAAAAGTTAACGGTCTTTTAAAGTTGTATTTTCTCTCACTGTCAGCGAATACTAATCATCAAGGCGACATTTCCTAAATGTGTCCTTTTTTTTCAAAGTTATTACATATTTTAATGTTATGTATCCTAAACACGTGCTACGCGCACCAACGGTGGTAAGCAAAAAGGTTTCAAGAGGTACGTCACAAAGAATAAATCACTAAAACTTACACAAAAAATATAACACTACGTCACTGGGAGAAGGGTACACCGATAATACCTATGTTCCAAAAGATTTGCGCAAACACTGCTTTAAGGTGAAATATTTAGTTCATTTGAAATACAAATACACACCTTTTTATAACTTTTCTCTCAGATCAAATTCATAGTCAAAACAGAATACGAGCAGCTTTTTAAAACGGAGTAGAAGACACCATCCAGTATTTAAAATTAGTCAGTATTCTCTTAAAGTTGGATTTAGTACAAAATACTTAAACTGAACAAATTTAAAGGAATACAACCTAAGATTTCTCGACTTTTTTATTCTTGCAAATGCATGATATTATGAAAAGTATAGTAGAAAACAATCTGATTAAAATCAGCCGTTACGTACTACGACACTAACATCTGAACTAACTCGATACGGGGTCATGTCCAGGCGACCTTTGCACGATACGTACTAATTAAAATTTCCACCAATCGGATTGGACCTTTCATACATCAGTTCGATAGCGAAGCAAACTGGACTTCTGAGCATCCCATTTTGTGATGGATTTTCGTTTCGGCGAAGGCAGATTTAAGATTAAAGTTTTTGAAACAGTTTCTGCGGATTCTTTTAGACTTTTCTTTACCTCTAAAACTTCCTTTTCTGACCTCAACACTTTTTCAACTGATCTGTAACATTTTTGGCACACTCCACTTTCGTCATCTGCAGCGATTCTTACTTCAGTAACTCGCGCGATGTTTTCCACTCGTTCCGAATTTAACTTAAGTTTTCTGTCCAGAAATTTCTTTTCAATCTCGCTGCCGTCTTCAATCCTTTCTATCTGGATGAACGAAAATCCGCACAAAACACAAATATTTCCAAGCGAATACCTTTTTATTGGTGTTATGATTTGCACCGAGGGGGTTTCCATTTTCTATTGTCTTTCTATATCTCTCGGTTTCTTTCTATCCGACACGATGTCTGCGAAATACTGTTACTGGTTTGCCAGTCGCGTTTTGATTGGTCAATGCAAAGGTCGCCTGGACATGACCCCGTATCGAGTTAGTTCAGATGTTAGTGTCGAAGTACGTAACAGCTGATTTTAATCAGACTGAGTAGAAAAATGAGTAATTACAGGTCATTCAGTTTCAAAAAATGTACAACTGTAAGTTTAATCAATGAAAATATAACGATTTTCTTTACGGATCGCTAAATAATTATGCAGAAACGGAATTTGCCGATATTCTCCGAAGTCAGTGTTACGTGACACGCGTCAACAAGAATGGAAGTCGAGGTAAGCATGTGATTCTCTTTTGATGTAATTATTGCCTTATTCTTCGTCTGTCCTTCTTCTTAGATCTTTATAGTCACCCACGATATATTTATTGCTTATAAATATTTCGTTATATATGATAAATTACAAGAAGTAGGCAAAAAAGTCAATATGATGGAAAATCCTGACATTAAGGGGTTCCTTTAAGGGGCCATTCTTGAAAGTGTTTACTTCTCGTGTTTGTGTGATTCTGTTACGTTGTAAGATAAACCAACTAAAAATATGATAATTTGTATCATTGTAATCAGAACCGCTATTAAAAGGTCTCGCTAAAGTCGCTTCTTTGGCTCAGAATAAAGTTCTTGTGCATTTGCATTACCACCTCACGCTCACGTATCCGATAGTCGATGTGATTAGCGCATTTGTTTGTATATTTACACGTTTGCTTCATTGCATAACATAAAAATTAATATTTTCCAACATAACATTTAATGCATTTATTTTATTTATAATATTTTTTACTGACAATTTTTTAAAAAATTCTGCAGGACTTCGACCTGGTTGTTTTAGATGAAGTCGTGCTCCTTGTTGCCCAGAGGTATATGCAAGATGTCCGGGCAGTAGAAGAAGATAATTATTACTACCAGGGGAATAGGCAGTTTATTTTATGGACTTAACGGATACCTCAGTACTGGCAACAGCCATGTCACTCCAAGCTGTTGTGTATGGCGTATAATGGATACATAATTTTGGCCAGTACCATGGCTTTACTCAAGGAAGACTTGGGTGATCTATCCAATGATATGATGTGTAAATAATATAATTTGTGTTGATTTTAAGTTGATAAAACATTTCTTTTGTAGTGTGCAATTTTTATTTTGCATGAACAAGTTTTGTTAAACATTTTTAGCTACCTACCTACTAAAGAATGATTATATGTATGGCAATGTTTTGAAAGCAACTGTGAGGAGACTATTTATTAAAAAACATAGGATGAATTGAAGTTGACTAGCATTGTCTAGGGATGCAAATAATATAAAGAACAAACGTACACTGGTGGACATGATTTTAATCGTGCATATACAGTAAAATATTAAGTTAAATGATAAATAATGCATATTCATATTGAGTTGAGAAAGCAAAACTTGTTTCAGTGTTTCATGAATACAGATTTAATTGCAAATATCAACAGAACTACACACACTAGGATACTATTCTATCCAGACACTGCTCATTAATTTCAATTACATGTAAAACAAAATGGCTCTGGAAACAGAATAAGGTTTTTAAGACTTAAATACTAGTTCATCTAAAGCATCCTTGAATGTTTATATCACATATGTGCATCATCAGCCGTCTTATTACAACTAAATCAAATATACTCGACACCAATTAAAAGCATCATACTTTCAGTTTTTTAAAATGTGTTCATTTACCATAGAAATAATTATACCCTTTATATGAATACCCAGATGAATGTACACAACTGCATACACTGTAAAACTAACTATTATATAATATGAAATGTACTAAACTTATATAAGTACAAATGTGCATGTACAGACATAACTTTAATTCAAGAGTACAGTCAGGCATAAAAAACTGAAGGATATCATCTAAGAATAATTATGACATATATAGAGGTTTTCCATGTTATTTAGGTTGAGTTTGGGTGCTCCAAATATTATTTAAATTATTACAAAAGAACCCTCCCCCCCCCCGGGTTGTTTTTGTGAGGATTTGAAGTAGTGATACACAGACAGATGCAATGCTCAGAGCCCCCAGTCAGTGGTGCCGACAGTTAAATTAATGAATACACAAAATGTGACAGTGAAATAAACAACCATTTAATATCATTAAATAACAGTCATCTCTCAAATGAAATTCAAATTAAAACCTTATCACTCGTCTTTAACTCGACCACGTTATGGCCTATTTTATCATCTGACTTAGTGTAATAGATTTTCCTCCTGTCCTGTGTTCCTACTCATCTGTATGATATTTCTCTGGACTGGTAGCCCAAGTCCATTCAGTCCGTCTAACTTCTGCATCCGTTCTTCCTTTATCTTTGTCTCCCAGAGACTTTAATATGAGAAACTAGTGTACCAATACTATAAAAAATTGATTACAGACATCCCATTCCAAAACACTAGACAGTTCAATAGAAATTACATTGATGTTTTAGTAATCCTGTGTTTGGTTTCTATGCTTTTGACACAAATGATTACCATTTACTCAATGCCAAACTTTAGTACATCACCTAAACAAACTACTACTGCAGTGAAACAAATACTGAAATTAAGCCCACCACAATGTATGTTTCCTATTGCATTTCTTTTAAAATTATGGTAGCTATGCACACACACACACACACACACACACACACACACACACACACACATATATATATATATATATATATATATATATATATATATATATATATATATATATATATATATATATATATATATATATATATATATATATATAGGGGTCATGCTACCAGGCGAAGAGACTTTGACCTCTTGATGTTTTAGACGTAAAATGACTGGTTGTACTTTATACCATCCTTGATGTACCCATTAAGTTCTGGCAGTGTTGTATCCCAAGGCAAAATGTATTTATGCAGTGTTGATACCAATTAGCCTACGCAGACAAACAAACTCTTACACATTCACAGGGGTGTTTTAATTGCTAACTGACCATTAGCCCTGTTTACAGCAATATATCACTGCTGAGTTCATGAAATTGGGTCTACTGTACAGTGATGAAAACATCCCAATATCTGTTTCAAAATTGTAACAGTGTGTGTGATTTGGATTTTTAACATGCCTTGAACAATTTTTCAGTCATATTGCTATGATGTTTGCAGTGTGGCAGTTTATAGTAATGTCTAGCACTGAGTCATCATGCCGCAGACATGTAGCATGACATCCCACCCAGTTACATTATCTTGACAGTAGGACGACCAGTCCATACACTAACCTCTTAATGCTGAGCACCAAATGAGGCAGCTGTTAATAATATTTTTATGTCTTTGGTATTACTTTGCCATTGATCAAGGCCTCCACAACCTCTTGCATCTGAGGTGTATGCTCTTACCACTAGGCCACTGGAGCGGTCAACACCAGTATGTAAATAGTAAATTGTTGTTAACAAATATAATCGTTGAAGATAATTTCTAATTTATTTCTTTTCTTAAATAAAACAGACGTTAACAGCATTATTTTCTTTATAAAATTAGTTTGAAACTCTATGTGAACCTGTAATGGCAGACATCGCTGCACCTCTGATAAACCATTTCATTACATTGTATTCTTAAAACATTGGGCATATAAATTCAGGAAAATATATAATTTAATTAAAACAAAGTGTAAATATTTTGTGTGTGAATTTTTGGCCTAAATATATAATAATGTAATCAGAAATATGGGACAATAGTATATTGTGGAATTCGAAACAATGTTGTTAAGCTCAATGCTGTTTTCTGATGTAATTCATTTTCATGAAACAACATACATACATACATACATACATACATACATACATATATATATATATATATATATATATATATATATATATATATATATATATATATATATATATAGTAGTGAAGCAGAAACTCTTTTAAGCAATACATATCGTTGCTTTCAGTATTTAGGCAAATAATAAAACCATGAATATGCAGTTCTGATATCGGATGTTTTGTAATAAATCTAAATAGTGTGTAGTTAAATTAAGATGCATTCACATGGCACAACACATGTTCTTTGATGGGTTTTGTTGGAAAAAAGGGTCTAGTTCAGTTATATTTCAATTTTAATTCCTCAGTGTGTTGTCTATTGATATGTACAGTAATGTTTAGCGGGAGCAATGCAATCAAGACGAAGAGTATGGATTGAAGTCATTTGCTCTAATGTACATTTTTACTTCTTCAAAGTATGCTAGAAATCTTTCTGACTGCAATTTCACACAAAACATTTAGAGACAAAAATTATTAAAAGGTACTTTATTATGCAACAATACCGACTTGCAATTACATGAGTTTAATCATGTTACTCCTATAAGATTAAATGAATTACAATGTATAGTTCTGCTGTGCTTTTTTAAATACATCTTATGGCCAAAATACACTGCATTTACTTCAATCTAAACATACATATAAGACAAGTATAAATGCAATGGGTATGAAAAGTTCGAAAAGGGCTTACATCTTGTTGTTCAAATGTATGTTTTTTTTAAAAGCTTTAAGAACATAATCAACAGTGGTCTGAAGATAAACTGCTACTTGGAAATCAAACAGATGCTGGACATTGGCTCATGGTATGCACTTCAAGAAAGACTTAGTCAAAGTCTATGTGTGTGTCCATGGTAGGGATCATTTGTTATCATACAATCACTAGAATAGTCTCTCCATAACAATTTGATATCAATAGGTGTTACCTGACTAAAAGAGATTTATGTTTGTAGCAATCTCTTCTGTAGGTGGTGGTGGTATTGGAGCAAGTACATCAGATATTCAACTATGGTCATTTATGTCCGAAACAACTAGCTGGTTCATGCCAACTCTATCATCTAACCTCATTTTCAATATTTTTATAATTATTTCCGGAATATACAGGTTTGCAGACCATCTCTCACTTTTTAGTTGAATGACCTTTGGTATCTGACAAGAAAATGCAAACATTTCACTGACAATGTCATTTTATATTTTTTTAATTCTCAAAAGTCCAAATAAAAACTGCATACAATTACATGTAACATTTGCTACAGATGAAAATGGCAATATAGCAAACATGTATCTAACTCATATATCATAAAAATGTTTAGATTATTTACAGAATTTTCTTATTACATTAGACTAATTCTAACCAAAATTTGTTTATGAAATTTATTTCAAAAAAATTCGTCTGTAAAAGATTAAATTGCACCATAAACAGATGGTTTATCAACTTTCAGGTAAAGCATTAATATTTTAACAAAAATGAATTATTATGTTAACAAACAAGAATAAAGTTTATTACCTTATTGTTCCATCTGTGTTTACAATCACATCTCGGTCAATATTATTGTTATGATCAAGAGTTGCCAACAGATTCCTAGCTCTGAAAGTTGGTGGCTTATATGAATGTTCTTTGGAGGCATACAATACAATCAAACATCTGGAAATTCTCCAGTTCTGCTGTACTTCTGAAACAAAGTAAACTGACTAAATAAATAAATTTATTCAGATGCAGAGAACTATTTCAAATTTATAAATCCAAAAAAGTCTGTTTTGATGAAAATGCCAATGTACAGTAGCATTATACAGGCAGATAATAATCAACTCATTCCACCCATACAATTTTTTTTCCTTGTCACCTGAAATGGTGGTAGAGAACGCATTTGTATGCTAATTTTGAATACATCAAAATACATCTGCTTCCAATACTTTTTTGCTTAGGTATATGCCTAGGTGTGCTAGAAACATCATTCAGCATCTGCATAACGGTAAAAGTTGGAGTTTTTCCTTCTTCTGACCCATCATTTTCCTCCTGACCACATTTTACTTCCAATCCCCAATTTATCCTACTTCTTCAAATGCTCACCTGTCTGTGTATAGCTCAGACCGGTGTGAATTAGATTGCAAGCAAAAAAGTATAAAATGAGGAAACAAAATCTGATTTGAACAATGGGTATGTGCACAAAAATCGGGCAAAGCTTGACCCCTCCCTCCCTGTACACATGCATACTTTTTTACACACACCTCATCTGCATACATGCGATTGCCCTTCCCATTCTGTAGAAAAGCCTATATTTAACCCACACAGAAAAGATAAAGGAATAATAATATTATGTATTTAATATAACATATAGTCCACCAATGTTGAATGTCTGGCTGCATCAAAGAAATAAGCTGCGTAACTTTAAAAAGTTTGTCGATTGTCCACTAAAACTCAATCACCAACTGAACCCAGTCAAGCAGGTTACATATTAGACAAATTACTATCGATGTACATGTGTACATACATTATCAGTAGACCACCCACCCAAATACACAAGCATATGCATTTGGTAAAACCCACCTTGCCCTCTCCATGTGTACTAAACGGACAAACCATAACTATGGCTTTAGTGTGGTTTATATTTATAATACAAAGTATTCATTTTCTTACTATGATAACCAGTATAATTTCATTTTTTCAATTATGCATCAATACTATATTTAAAATATATTCTAAATAGACATTTTTAACTTATATGTTCATACAAAGCAAAGAAAGCTTTTGTGGGAGCAACTTTCTGGCTTTCTGGTTTATACACAAATACCATCCACAAATACCAATACAATACTATACATGAATATATATATATATATATATATATATATATATATATATATATATATATATATATATATATATATATATATATATATATATATATATATATATATATATATATATATATATATATATGTTTTTTAGTTTACTTAACACAAATATTCCCCTTTTTTGTATGTATCACATTTATTTTTGTTAGTATACTTTCTCAAATGGGTTGATAAAACTTTCAGACTTTTCCATCATAACACTTTCCTTCTCCTTAAGTTTTTCAACTTCAGACAAGACTGAATCCCTTAAAATAAAATTTTGAAATGTGTAAATACTAATGTTGAACTTGGAAATCTTTAGTTTTGTATCAAAAGAAAGCATTATCATTTATCTTGGTTATTATGATGGGAATGATAATGCTTCAAAGATGTAATAATAATAATAATAATAATAATAATAATAATAATAATAATAATAATAAAAATAATAATAATAATTTATTTAAAGGGGTGACTCATTTAGTCAAAAACTATTCTCCCTTGAGGCTCTTTAACTAAAATACAAACAGCATTATGAGGAACATATCAATTACAAAAAGACATATGCCAACAAACAATTTACAAAAAAATATTATTCTAAATAAAGCAAACCATATGTTAACAAAGGTCCAATCTTTACCAACTGCAAAATATTAAACTAGTATAGAATGATACATTTCCAGGTAATACATAAATTCCTTAGATGTGCATCTACCAAAAATATTTGTAAACAAGTAAATATACATACAATTTAATAAAATGCAGTAGTACCCACACAGATACCATATCTGATTCTGATGTGGTTATATCAGACACAGCAGAAATTTGTATCCTATGAATTGTTGTCCCAGGTGTAGAAGTTGTGGCCATGTCTTCTTTGACCTTCCTCTGTTTCTGATGTTTTCCTTGCACTGGCATTAAATTCAAAACTAACATAGCAAGGGAAAAAATATTTCATTAGACACAAAAATTAAATATGCTTTACAAATAATAGTATGCATCAAATACACTTAACTGTATTGCATTACTTTCATTTATAGCCATCACCATTTACATTATATATAATTTGTATTGTAAAAGAAACTGTGGTGACTGCTTGCCTCTAAATAAAGTCTTATGGTTGCGTGCGAAAATGATGATCATTCATACCCCTTTGGTAGCCTCAAAAACAGCTGCAGTATATGTCATGTACATGCGGATTTCAGCGATCTTGTTGCAGGGCTGTGACATTTTACTTCAAACTAAATGGAATAATGCCAGTTTATATAAAATATTTTATTTTAAGAGTTTTTATAAAGAATTAACAATACAGAAAGAAAATAGGGGTATAAAAACTTTCAATGTTCATTGCAAAATTGAGACTCACCTATCCAGCAAAAATTTGGCGATCTCTGGATTAGTTTTCAGGCTCAAAGTGGACTTTTTTTATTCCATCGTTCATGGTGGTCACCAATACATATGCTTGTGCGGCCATAATTTGCCCAGAGAGCTGTTATTTCCCCTCCTTTAAGAATCTGTAAGTTTAAGCTTTCGATATAAGCAATTATTTTTGTAAACACATGTTTGTGCATGGCTAAAATTCTTAATCTTCGGGAGAGGTCAACTTAGAGATTACATGAATATATGCGTGGCAAATAGAGAATTTTTGTCTGCAAGACAATAATGAAATATCGCGTATTTTATCACAAAATTTCCGATACTAGCCTGATTTCGGCCTCAGTAACAGCCTGAATCGTAATTTTTCATCTAAATAAGTAATCAAGAACTGAAAAAAGAAATATACAATTTCATTCGTTCTTACTTAGGTTGTATGCCTTTAATAAATAATTAAATAAATGAAACATAAAATAAAATATAAAAACATCTAACAGAAGCATATATCAACTATTTATATTTCTACGAGTTAAAATCTGATACATTTTATTAAACTTTAGCACATGGGATACATTTGGTTTTATTTCCTAATTAACTTCTATAATTGTCCGTGTATCTCTTTCCTTATACTGTGTATCCGTTTACATGTATGACCTTAGAAAGTTTCAAGGACATTTTGCAGAGAATACTGGTCATGGTTCATGGTAAGTATCCGTTTACATCTTTGAGCTTAGAAAGTATCAAGGACAATTTTTTTTTAGAGAAAGCTGGTCTTCTTTCATGGTAGGCATAGCTATATATTTATATAAGCGTTATTGTCGGTCTTAGGACGGGAGATATAACACAAAAGATTCACAAAATCGGATGCTTTAGTTCAGAACGAAGCCTTGAAGACAACAATTAAAAATGGAGATAAAAGAAAATTAAAACAATGGTTTGTCGCGAGTTTCGAACTAGCCATCCCTTGTTTGGCAAGTTGGAAAGTTGGACAGGACACAAGAAAAGAACAATGTTGGTGTGGGTGGGTATATATATATATATATATATATATATATATATATATATATATATATATATAGGAATAAATGTTATTTTATCGTGTATTATTCCAATATAATTGTTGACGTGTACGATTTGCTCTTGAAACTCTGTGCAAGCCTTCCTCGTCGTTTGTTATCTCAATAGCCTGCATCCGTTTATTGTAGATGTTTACATCTGAGATTCTATACTTTGATTCACGACAACGCCTCAAACAGGAACTAAACGGATGCCCTCATGATTTGTTTAATATGATAATCAGCTAATCCGTCCAGGTCATGTGCAAATAGGAGGTAAGTATCTCCACAACATGTTTCTTTATAATTGCAATATTTTAGAGATAAGACAGAAAAATAAAGTCAACTTACACTATGATAAAATGACACAGCCAAAGAAAGTAAACAAGATAAATACAAACATTAAAAAAATAAAACATAAAATGTACAAACTACCATAATGCATTGATAATTTACATTTCATTCATTATTTGTTTGCAATCTTTTTACTCTCTATGAAATTGCCAGCACCATAACTATCTGTATCTCCATCTACATGTAAATTTAGTAATAAATCTGTATTTCGTCAGTACTTGCATCCTCTGAATGAACAAAGTAACTCGGCACTATGTATCAAAATCGTCCTTCATCTAGCAATATGTCCAATCAAAATCGTCCTTCATCTAGCAATATGTCCAATCAAAATCGTGTTTAATCTAGCAATATCTCCAATCAAAATTGTGCTTCATCTAGCAATATGTCCAATCAAAATCGTGCTTAATCTAGCAATATGTCCAATCAAAATCGTGCTTCATCTAGCAATATGTCCAATCAAAATAGTGCTTAGTCTAGGAATATGTCCAATCAAAATCGTGCTTAATCTAGCAATATGTCCAATCAAAATCTTGCTTAATCTTGCAATATGTCCAATAAAAATCGTGCTTAATCTAGCAATATGTCCAAGATCATGTTAAATTGCAAATTCATTGTAAGTTTAGCTGGAATTATTAAAAACGCAATCGTTTAAATATTCATGATTCATTGATGTATTTTAGGTCCCTGATGAGCATATTTATGTATAAAATGATACAAAATCGTCGCGCTGTTTGGACATCCTACACATAAATCTTGATTTTATTATTAAGATAAAAATGGGGATGTCGGAGCATTTTATGTGTAGGCCAGTTATACGTCGATCATGATCCGTTACGTAAAACAGTATGCTACTCCCTAAATGTTTTTCAACCGTTTTAAGATGGGGCTTGACAAATAATTCTATTAAATTTAAAACAAAAACAAAATAATGATTTAAGCCTACAACGTTCAAAAGGTGTTAGGTTGGAAGAAATTGGAAGATCTCTACTCTCTAAATGATCAAAATATACCAACGATCCTGTAAAGATGCGTGATTCTTTCCAAAATGTATCAGTAACTATAAAGAAAGAACTAAATACGAATATGTAAAACAATACCTAGCTATTTTTATCTAATGTAAAGCCGGGCATAATGAAACATTAGTATGGATGTATGCATCAAATAACGAATTTAATGGGATAATTAAAAAACATATATGCTTCAAATAGACCATTTTCCTTGGCGAATCTTAGACTCGAACCGACGCAGACAGAGGTGAGATGGCAGTGATCCGCAACGGAGAGATTTAGACCACTCGGGGTTCCTGTATGTATGCATGTATTTTTTTGTTATGGTTTAACGCCGTTTTTCAGCAAAATATAGGCTACACATGGCGGCCTGTATGAATGGTGGAGGAAGAATCCGGAAAACCTCCGGAAAAAGCACCGACCCACGAGAATCTATTGGCAAGCTTTCTCACATAACTACATTAGACGAATCTTAGACTCGAACCGAAGCAGACAGAGGTGAGATGATAGTGATCCTAACACCTTATATATATAAGGTGCTGCCGGTTATCAAAGTGTTATCAGTACAATCTCGCACAAAGCCTGGTCAGAGGTATTGCGCAACTTGGAAAAACAACACTTGAAGACCGCCTCCCTCTAAATATCGTTATCTAGAAGATGATCTCTACGGTGTAATTTGCCCGGTTAATGGATATGGTAATGTGAGATGGTACTTTGAACAAGAGAACACACGAGCCCCCGTAAAGATAAAATATGAATTTAATTAAAATACAATTAAAAGAAGAATGACACAATAAATTGCAATGTTCTTTCCTTCTGACGATTCTTCGTTCAGAAGTAATTCAAAAAAAAACCCCGAAACTTTAAAATAGCAGATACGTTAATTAAAATTCAGAACACTAATAAAATAGATGATTTTAACCGTTAATGACTGATAGTACTTTCATCATGGAATCGAATGTTCATTTAACATTGGACTGTTGGGTGATTCACAATGACCTTGTTCATGGACTGGTTTTTTTCTTTTTTTCTGCGTGCGTCCGACTTCAGCTTGCCCTTTGATTGAACGGGAATTCCACACTCTAACTTCTGGCTTCTTTTCCCTCTTTTCCTTTGACACCTCGCTGATTCTCACTCTTTCCAAACAAAACTTTTTCCTTGTAAAAGAAAAGGGTAAAACGCCCTTAGTATCTCGTTACTTTAAGAGTTGAGATTGTCCGTCCGTCTTTAGGTTCGAACACTCAGATCTTACTATCAGTGTTATCATTGATACGGCTAACAAATACTACACAAGTCTTCAGATCAATAGAGCTATACTGCTAATTATCGACGTCAGAATTTTGGAAAGTCATATATTCCCGTAAATCATTACGTAAAGTGAGGCAATATATCGAGCAGCAGAGAGGGTGAACAGACCACGTTTTCAAGCAAAAATAAGGCTTCCAGATAACGTTTCCGAACAAAAAATGGCCTATACACTACGTTTTCAGACAAAAAATAAGACTTCCAACAAATCTCATTTAACCAAAAAAAAAGTCTCCATTTTTGTAAAAAACGGAGATTTTTCGATTTTTTAATCAATTTTGCTCGCAACGATGTGGTCATCCACCCTCTCTGCTGCTTAGTGATTTCAGTTCTGGTTAACAAAAATAAGAAATGATTTTAACCGAATATTTTATCTAGTCCGATACGATATCGTGTCCGAGGATCATGTAAATTTATTGTTGCGAATCCGTGCGGAGTCGACTGAGCATGACTAAAGAAATCTCGAAATTGATTGAAGTCCATATCAGAACACCATGTCTGCCAAATATTTCGTAGCGTATGAGTATCAACGCCGTTGAATACAGAAAGAATATTGCAGTTATCTCTGATGACTTTTGGAACCTGAGTGTAGCGTTGAGTGACATATATCACGTCAGTGTTTTTGTGACGCCCACGGGAAAATATTCTAGCAGGATTCTTTTGTTTATCCAACATTATATCGTCGTATACGACTAAATTGTTAATATCTCCATCAATATCATCAATACTCGGTGCTTCATCGATATCGGTTATAAAATCAATGGCATTCTCACCCTTAATTTCTGATGCATTCTCGTTAAAATCCTTTAACACTTCATAACATCGTTGATCATCTACGCTAGGGGCAATTAAATACAACTTATCCCACTTCATCCATCTCATTATTAAATTGAGCAACAATTGCGTTTTACCGGATCCAGATGGCCCGATTATAATCATCCGGATAGAGTTTGGTAGCGCTGCATGATGCTTAATTGGTTCTCTTGTTTTAGTCGCTGAAAAATCAATTATATCCATATTTCTATACATAAATTATGGATCTATATTGTGTGAAGTGTAGAACGCGTACTGGCACAGATGATGTGACGACGATTACAACTAAAAATAACCGATCAGCGCTTTCTGGTAAATGCGTGCAATGTGGTACAAAGAAATTTAGATTTGTGTCTATGAAATCTGATTTAAAAAAAAACGAGGAGGTGATATCGCAGCCAAATTAGCAAAACTCCCTGGAACCCCATGGGCAAAGTACCCCGGAGAAAAGCACCTCCCAGGATATAGCTACTGTGGACCGGGAACCAGACTTGATATCAGACTCAATAATCAAAATCAACCCAACCCCGGTGAAGAACCAATAAACGCCATTGATAAGGCCTGTCACCTTCATGATGTTGCTTATAAAAGCAGCAATCTGCAACACAGGCATCTAGCAGATGTGAAATTAATTCATGCGTTAAATGCTATTCCTGATAAATCCTTCAAAGAAAAATTGGCTTCATTTTTAATAAAATCGGCTATGAAAAGTAAATTGATGTTAGGTGCCGGTAATTAATAATATGGAATCAATTTATTATTCTCCGAGGGGATACTGGAGGGGTAACGCTGCAATCAATAAACTCGCTAGAGCTGCAAAAGTGAAAAAAACCACTGCGGCTAATTGGTTATCCAAACAGGCACTATGGCAAATTTATCTACCACCGCCTAAACAAATTCAATTCTCGCATTTTGATGTGACCGCTCCTAATGAAGTTCATCAGGCTGATATATTATTTCTGCCACATGATCGTGGTTACAAATATGCGTTAACCGTAGTTGATATTGCGAGTCGATACAAAGAAGCAGAACCGTTAAAAACAAAATCAGCCACTGAAGTCGCTTCTGCATTTGAAAGGATTTATCGACGAGGTCCTCTGCACTGGCCAAATCTGTTACAAGTTGATCCTGGCAAGGAATTTCAGGGTGCAGTGTTATCTACAATGAAACATCATAATGTCACCATACGACGAGGGCATACTGCGCTACATCGCGATCAGGCCATTGTAGAACGATTTAATCGGACGATTGCTGAGCGGTTATTTGGATATCAATACGCAAAAGAATTCATTCAAGAAAAGCGATCCAGTGAATGGGTTAAAAGATTACCATCTGTGATTACTGCACTGAATAACGACATTACTAGAACAATCAACATGAAACCTATCAACGCGATTAAAAAGAAGTCAATACCCGTACAACCACAAAAAGATTTCCCTAGAAACGCTAGCGTTTCCCAACCAATTCTTGGTAGTAATGTCATTGTGAGGTACTTATACGAACCAGTAGAGCTTGAAGGGGGTAGAAAAAGGGCTACTGATCCTATTTGGAGCGTCACTACGCATAAGATATCTAGTATAACACGATCAACTGGTAGACCTCCAGTCTATAAACTGGATTCAACTGCCCCTCAGCGGGGTTTTACTCGACAACAACTACAAGTGATTCCCGAGGATACTCAATTGCCACCGCATGGTCTTAACTAGCACCGTTGCGTCTATTGCACTCAAGACAAGTCAACATCACATTATTTCTGACATGACCGAGATTGTTATTTTTTCTGTCTACGGTGAATTGGCGAGGATCCTTATTCGAATACTGCCAACGCATTATACAATTGCAACTCGCGCAGTGATTATTCTGTTGTTTCTTCAAAGTGATTATTAGTTCAGCATCAATATCAAATTCTCGTTGTTTTTTTTTTTGTCCTGTTGTTTGTAACCGGAGAGTTTTTTTATTAATGATGCTAACATCAATATCACTTATTGTTGTGTCATTATCATCACCAATGATTTCATCATCGCCTGACTCTGTCAGGACAATTCTTCGAAGTTGATTTATGTTTCGTACTCTGGATACTGCGAGATAGACTAAATTCGACCATTCGATGCGATTATCTACCATCCAAACAATTGTATCCGATATAGTCAATCCCTGTGAAGAGTGTATTGTTGCTGCGTATCCTAGCGTCCACGGGGATTTATTAGCACGCAATGCATCTTCAACGACATTGATATCAACCAGCACAATATCATTTAATACCAGAATTTGTTTTTCATTCTGTCCTGGAATATCAACTTCAATATTCTGTTTTCGTGTATCCGATGGCCTATAACAAAGGGGTACTGGAAGCGTTGCAAATTTTTCTTTATGCAATTCAAATAACTTCATCTGAAGTGTATCCTTGACTATTTTTATACTTGCAATGATCAAATCGTTTGGTCTCCACGCTTCCCAGAAATCATTCATTGGGGTTTCTGAAATCACTTCACGCGCTATTTCGCATTGGATTCTATCCGGTTGTAATCTAATTAGCGCTTTGAACTCGCGTAATCGTTCATCAAGTGATCTATAATCAGTGGTGATTTCTTCATAGTAGTCTACAAAACCCTTTAGCCATTCATGTGGAGATGCACCGACAAATGGTGGTGGTTGGCCTTGATCCCCGCACATGACGACTTTTGTGTTTTTGGTTAACAACCACTCAAGAAATGTTTTTAATACATCTAATGACACTGTGCATATTTCATCCCAAATGATGATTTTAGGAATGAATTTATCACCCATACGCTCAGGAGTCCATTTGTCACCCTTCCATCGAAAGAAGCTGTGATAAGTGCAAGCATTTACCCCTCGTTGTATCATCTCTCTGGCGAGTCTGTGAGTCGGTGTTGGCACAATCATGTTTGTGAAATCCGTAGGATTTTTCCCACGGAATAATTCAATTGCACGAGTTGTCTTTCCTGACCCACCACAGCCGTTTAAATAAACTGTCTTGTATCTACAGATTGGATCAGATACCGGTGGTGCATTAGAAAATTCTGATTGAATTTCAATACGGTTACAACAAAGATATTTATCATCCATGGCAACGTCTGCGGATTCACAATACTCATGTAGCATTTCCTTTTTAAATCGCTAACGCCCCCAATTTTCTTCGGGATCTGTGAATGCCGCTACAGCTGATTTGTACTTATTGTGTATATACATCGAATCAGTGGCTACTCTAACCGCGGTATTAGGAAATCTATTTATCATCGAAAATAGATTAATAGAAGCATAGGCTAACATTGAACTTCTCAAATGTGTGTACTGGGAATTATATCCATCACAGTAGGTAACAACCGTACCTAATTTCTCACCATTGGATAGAAAAGCATCCTTACGGGATACAAGTTTTCCCTGTTTCATTAAATCCGCTACAATAAAATCGTATTCAGCGACATCTATGATCAACCGCGAAGAGTATTTTGCGTTATCGTATCGTCCACCCTGGGTAAATTTACCGATTATTCTTCTTCCGAGATCTTTTGCTTGTTCTTTTTTAATTTCAAATAACTTCTTAGACCAATTTATGATTTCTTCTTCACTGAAATCTGGAAACTGTTTTCGTAGTTCGTTGATTATTCTATCTAGATTGGGTTGTGGTAGCCAAACTTCTTTCTGAGCTCGATAGCATATAATAGCCTCGGAAACAATCAACGATATTAGCATACCACAATCAATCATATATCTCAATAGCACTATTGGCATCCAGTGTTTTTCAGATAGGTGTCTACCGAGCCAAACATAACTACACGGATGTAACCCTGTAGCTAATTCGAATGATATCACACGAGCGAATCCGGTTAAATCAAAATCAGGCAATGGTCCATTAATCGCAACACGAGTCATTTCATGCGTGGGGTGTCCAAATCGTTTGAAGTACTCAGCGCATTCCCCATACCCGAGAAAACTTCCGGGATAACACGCGGATATATCAATTAAAATCATACCATCACGTGAGTATTTCGTATTCCACAGTCCTCTATGACCGAATTCGACGCAACTCAATTTAACATCCTCGAGAAAATCATTTCGTGTTGGACGCCATGAGTTTTTTTCTCTTGCGAAGTGAGCTACCACTGATGGAATAGTAAAACTATCCGTGAGTAGTTTTTCATGGGAATTCTGCGGTGAAAAATCACTAGCGATTTTTCTCATTCTGTTATCTAATTCTTCAATGCGATATAATTCACCATTTGGTTTTACAAATTGATCGAATTCTTCATCACTTCTAAGTAACCACACTGACACAGGATCATCCTTACACAACGCATGAATAGCATCAAATAATCTCTCTTCATAGAAAACATCCCCGACGAACTCCTTAGGGATATATTTCACGGTTCGTTCTCGTGGAAATATTGTTACCGCAGGTGTCCACGCGTGTTTGTTATGATCAATAATCTGTATTGGGGCTCCTCGCGATTGATATTTCGGTTCGTATAATACTTCTCCGGTTATTGTTGTTACTGATATTGGGAATTTTAATGATGCTTCTAATTTAGCTATATCAGAAATCTTTGCACCATGCTGTTTCACTGTCAGTTCCCACTCGGTTATTTTCCTACGTCGCAGATCAGTTAGTTTATTTCCTCGGGATGCATTTGTGAAGTGTTCTATTATTCGTTCTGCTACACAATTAAGCCCTGACGAATATTTCATAGGAGCTAGTTTTGCGATATCGGGTTTATCATTTAACGGATATATCCCATAAACCATTGCTGTTACGGGATAAGATCTTTCGTAGTATGGTTTGTCAATGCCGGTTAGAATCCCTGGTTTGGAATCTCTACTCACAATGACAGCTTTTTTATTCTTGAGGATTGGTTCAAATTTATCCTTAATAATCCATTTGCCATCGACTTCAATAATGAATTTGATTCGGAAAAAATGTCTTTTTTCCCCAACACGTGAAATTATCACTGCTGCTTTTTCATCAGTCATGGTAGCATCAACAACACCATCAATTCGAAATGTTGACCAGCAATAGGATGCTCCATCACGTTTGAATTCATTAAAACAATCTCTGATTTTACTAATCATGGCTTTATCAAGAATTGTATTCTTTGGTGTATTAGAAGCTATATCGAGATTGAATTGAGCATCTTTCCAGGGGTAATCTCTCTTGGACGTTTTTTTTGGTTTATCGAGATTAAATTTGTTACGTTTTTTTGGTTTATCGAGATTAAATTTAGGATTGATTTTCAATAATCTCTTAAACTCTTTCATGTTTCCGTCTCTTGGACGTTTGTTACGTTTTTTTGGTTTATCGAGATTAAATTTAGGATTGATTTTCAATAATCTCTTAAACTCTTTCATGTTTCCGTCTCTTGGACGTTTGTTACGTTTGTTGGGTCTATCGAGATTAAATCTAGGATTGATTTTTAATAATCTCTTAAACTCTTTCATGTTTCCGTCTCTTGGACGTTTGTTACGTTTTTTTGGTTTATCGAGATTAAATCTAGGATTGATTTTTAATAATCTCTTAAACTCCTTATCAGCATTGAATTCAGCATTTTTCGAAGTCAATCTCTTGAACTCCTTCATGCTATACTAAAAACAAGTCTCTAAATGAAAGATTTATGTATAATGAATCCCTGCAAATGAATCAGTCAATGAATTAGACAAATAGTATAGTATACGAATGAACCAAGAATTCAGACAGCACCCTGTGAGTACAAATTATGAAGCATCCAGTGATGGTGTTGTAAGAAACCGTAGACTGAAGAACCCAGTTGGGTGGGATAATGGTATGGGATATTTGTTCTTTACTGTTGGAAAGAAGAAATATTACAATCATCGTTTCGTGTATGAATGTTTCCATGGATTGATCAAAGATGGTTTTGTTATTGATCATATTGATTCTAATCCGAAGAACAATTCCTTATCAAATCTTCAAGCAATCACACATAGTGAGAATACCAAACGAGGGGGGACTGGGAAATACTCGAAAAAAGCGAGACCTGTGAAATCTTTGAATACAATAACTAACGAAGAAAAAGTATTTAAATAAATATATGAAGCCGGCAAGTATTTCAATATTTGTAGACCCTCAGTACGATATGTTGCAGAGGGGGTTTGTCGATCTGCGATTTCAAAAAGGACGGGACAAAAAGTTCAATTTAGTTATGTCTGATGCGTCATATTTTTCATTTAGAAATATATCATTATTATAGAATAATGAATTCTGAAAACATGAATAGCATTTTATCCGAGATTTCAAAATTGAAAGGTTGGGATATTGAACTATCAGATGGGTTAAATCCTGATCAAATCATGTCTGATTTTCAGGATATAGAATACGGAGTTAACAACAATAAATACATGCTACCAAAGAAGTATGCGCTCATCAAAAGAATTCAGAATTCTATTAAGGACTCTCTCGCATTTTCCAGTGACGTAAGTGTGTTCGCTCCGTTGTATACCATCGTAGAACGAATACGAAAAGAATTGGGGTACGAATACGAATTGAAAAAGGAGGTTAATTCTAAAGTTAGAAACCTACGGGCGTTAATTCAAGAAAATGAACAATTTTGATTGACCAACCATTTATCATTATTTGATTGTGACCGTCCCTCATAGAGATTTTAATTTTTTTTTTTAGCTTTTTTGATCAAAACTGTTGAAATCAGTGAATAAAAAATTGATGGCTGGTTCGGATTGATCAAATGGAAAAGTGAGGGAAGTGTGATATTATTTATTTTTATAAGGATTTCCACACTTCCCTCATCATTGAACGAAGCTGTCTCACAGTGAAATAACACTTCCATGACCATCCGATGATGTTAGGTCGGATTGAAAAATTGTTTTGCAATTGAAAAATTGTTTGCGATTTCAAATAATGGTCAATGAAGCATTAACAACCCGATTGGCTCGTGAACGACTGGATGCAATCAGGAGATTTGTACCAATTCGTGACTCTGTACGGAATAAACTACAACAACGACAGAGTCTTCAGACTGATTTTGCTGCGGGATCTGAAGAATTGTTTAAACCAGTAACCACAGCAACGAAACAGATAGTGTCAACAATCTCTGAAGAAGGAAAAAAACAAGAAGAGTCTTTTCTTCCTGTGTTAGAAAAAATAGCAAAAAGAACTAAACAAACAAAAAAATCATTGAAAACACTTCATCAGGATATATCAACCGCTTCAGAACAACAAGGAGAACTTCAAGAAGATATCCCCCCACCCGAATTTCAAGAAGAAGGGGAGGATACTACTACTAGTGGACGAGTTGCATTCAATGAAAAACTTCTTCCCGGTAAATTAGATGAATTGAGAAATAAAAAATTTGATTCTATGGAAGAATTAGCCCAATTTGTCACTAGGAGTTTTCATCAGAGAAGAAAATATATTTACGATAATTATAATCTTCCCCCTAAAAAAGATTGGTATAGGGGGTTATATCGTATACTATCAGGTTCATCTCAAGCAAAAGGAGATGATAAAACATTTCAGAAATATATGGCAGCAATAAAAAAAGCTGAATCATCTATAGGGGAGCAATCGGATACCGGATTTCTTAGACTACCAGAACAATCAAAATTTATTGATATAACACAATCCCCCCAACAGATGAAAATAACGAGAGAAACTGATCATGAAAAAGGTGCAACCGGTATCACTGATAAAACCAAAGGATTTTTAGGCAGTGGTTTAGTTGGAAACTCTTCGAGGGAAAATCCTTGGATTTCATGTCCTGGTAGTGTTATCAATGATATATCACGATTAGAAGTTCTTGTAGGAGGGTTCCGAGCTGGAAATAACTCACCGGAAATAATTAATGAAGCATCTGATATCTGTAGACGATTATTTCAGGGTGGTATCATGGATATCAGCACATATCGAGATTTCATTGGCGAGTTAGTGGAAAGTGGGTATCACAGTGATTAATCACCGAGACTGAATAAAAACGCTAGCGTTTCCAATTGAAAAATGGTTTCTGATTTCAAATAATGATCATACACTACAATCATGATAAACCAACCCCCGTCTACGTAGTTAATTCACGGTTTCCGGTTTATAGAGCATACTACGGAGATGGTTTAGGCAATACCATTGCAGGGTTATTTGCGAGAATGGCTCCAAAAGTGATGCCGTTGGCTAAACAACTAGGAATGAAAGCAATTGAAGTTATTCGTGATAAGGGTATTGGTGCTGTTGGAGATCTTGCTGGAAAAGCGTTTTCAACTGCGAGGAATAAATTAACATCATTAGTGAAATCACGAAAAAAGAAACCGTTACCGTCTACAGCGGAAATGCCTGCAAGTGTTAGTAAAATTATAAATAACGCAGTAGATGAAAAATTAGCATCGATGGCTTTAACTCCCTTGATAAATCAAGGGGACCAAAGCAATATTGCAAATATGATAGCAGGAAGCGGCTTTAAAAAACTACGTCGATGAAAATCGTTTATGATGAAAATCCTACGGATTTTACGATTTAGACTCTGATAAATAGAATAAAATGTTCAAAAAATCACATGATCCGGCGTTTGATATAGACGCTCCAGTTGGCAAGGATGATTCTGTACGCGATTATCAATATTACGCTTATCATACAATAGACGCAAATAGTCGATCGCGAATTGAACTTCAAGTCCATGATACCAGTAAATACTTTCTACCCGCTGAAGCGTTTATTGAAGTAGAAGGAGAACTTGTAACAGCTGTTGGAGCATCATATCCAGCTGGTACTCAAGTCGGTTTTGTCAATAATGGTATTATGGCGTTATTTGAGAGTGCAAGATACCTTATTGATGGAAAAGAAATCGAGTCGATAGATCGCGATGTTGATGTGGCTACAACAATAATCGGGTTAGCGAGATATTCTGATGATTATACAAGATCAGCAGAACCTTCTATGATGTTTGCAAAAGATGGTAAGAATACCGCTGGAGGAAATCCATTTGTTGTAAGACGACCAAAAAAAGCCAGTGCTGCTAATGATGATGCTGATGTCGAGGCTGTAGTTATAAACAACGACGTTAATTTCAATCTAGGAGCTGCAACACGAAACTCAATGTTGGGAGTAGGGCGTAAATCATTTTCATGCGTGATTCCACTGCATCATATTTTTGGATTCTGTAGAAACGTCAGAAAAGTTATCTACGGGGCGAAGCATACAGTAGCGCTTGTACGAAAGGGTGATGATAACGACGCAATTTGGAGGATTCCAGCAGATGCTGCAAATCCCAATGCTGATGCCGGTAAAGTCAATTTAACAAAAATATCATTGTGGATGCCAGTGTTGACTCCAGCAATTACCGCAGAAGAACGATTACTATCATTTATGGACCAAGGGGGAAAGTCGTTGTTGAGTTGGCTAACCGTGAGTACAGATGTTAAACAATCAAGTCTGAAGGGGTTATTCACTTGGAACCTAGCATCAGAACAAGGTGTTTCAGCTCCACGTCATATATTCGTAGCGTTACAGGATAACACACGTGTTGGCAATCAACTTTTTAGTCATATGATATTTGATCAATTAGGTGTGAAAGACGTCTCACTGAGAATAAACGGCCAGCAGGAACCATCCGAGGATATACAACTTAATTACAGAGAAAATCATATTGCACGAGTTTATCATCGTCTGTTGTCATTTATGGCACGCGATCAAAATGTGGATACTGGTTTGCAAATATCACAATTTGATTTTAAAAATCTGTATCCAATCTATTACTTTTCGCTGGAACATCTCGATTTAACAAGACAATCCGTCGTTGATATACACTTTAGAGCTAATGTAGATAAACCTGATGATATTGCTAATTATAGAGTGGTTGCTGTCATTCTCAGCGACAAATCAATGCTACTCGAAGGTGTTGGAGGAAGAATGAGAGTGGTAGATGCCCCAGTGGAAAACATGTAATTGAAATTGTAAACGATTTAGAATCAATCAATTATGTATAATGTCATATAGTGTTATTAGTGTTGCGTTAACTCCCGGTCAATTAAAAAAATTGCAATCGGAATCAGCTAAAAAATGTGGAACCACAATCACGTTGAAACCCAACCAAATGACTGGTGGTGCAAATAAACTATCGCTGACAACTCGTCAGGTGAAACATTTCAATGATGCACTTGCAGCCAAAAAAGGTGTTCAGATTACTCTTTCTGCGGCTGCTATCAAAAATATGATTAAAACAGGCGGTATATTTCCGTTGTTAGCTGCGATTCCAGCATTGATTGCAGCAGCAGCCCCAGCGGTGGCTAAAGCGGCGGCGTTAGGAGCCGTTGGTACTGCTGCAGGAATGGCACTAAAGAAAGCAACTGGGAAAGGATATAAAAAAAAGGGACGATCCGTTCACGGATTGGGTCTAAGACTACCAGGAACCCCGTATTCGTGGTACAGCGGAAAGGGTCTAAGACTACCAGGAACGATTTATTAATTCAGAAATCTTCGATTTCCGAACCTATGGTTCCCATGTCCAATTTTGATTTAATGGATGCGGCTAAAAAACTAGTGATTAAAAATTTCAGAGGTGTTTTTATGAAAGATCAATTACCACATCAACCAAACAAAACTGAAACAGGTATTATTAATCTCGATAACAGCACCGGACCTGGTACTCACTGGGTTGCATACGCTATTGATCCACGTGGGATTGTTTATTTCGATTCATATGGATTAGCCCCGCCAAGCGAGTTTATGCGGTATATAAAAACCCTTCCAATGAAGACTTGGTATTCTACGCTACCAACACAAACGATGATTGACCCACCAATATGTGGCAGCGAAGTATTAAATGTCCTTGACGCTATTTCAGCATCTAGAAAACCACCTCATATTGTCGTGAATGAATACACTAGCAATCACTGGCAACGACGAAGTCGTCAAAAACGATTTTAGAGAGAGAAAGAGTTTTACAATAACATGATTGATATTTGGGGGAGATCTTTGAAACCCAAACCCGATGGCACTGCAACCCCTGATTCTATCAAGGATATAACAAAAAAAATTAAAGATGAAATAGCTGAGACGTTGAATTTAGAAAGTGTTGAACCCAATGAAATAGTTGTATTTCAGGACAAACAGGGTAAATTGAAATCTAGTAATATTTCTCTGGATGATATTTTAGTTAAACAACAAAACGCAATCGAGAACACCGTTGCGTTATTTTCGGATCAGGGTAAATTGAAAACCAGTAATATTTCTCTGGATGATATTTTAGTTAAACAACAAAACGCAATCGAGGATACTATCGCGTTATTTTCCGATCAGGGTAAACTCAAACCGGGTGTACTCGTTTCGACGATTACAGATCGATTAAAAACTCTCAACGATGAGTTAAACAATTCTCTGGCTGTACTAAAAATACTTGAATCTAAAATTGAAGATAACGGAAAACAGTTTATATCATTTCGTAGAAATATCATTGATAAATTTATTGGAACCCAGTTGGATAAAATTGAAATAAAACTCCCTGATATTAAAAAATCCATCGATGAGACGAAAACTTTCATCGAAGCCGTCAAAGGTGATTTTTCGAGGATGATAACAATCATTGAAAAAACAAAAATTCCTCATGAGAAAACCAACAACGTAGTATATACAATCCAACACGGATCATTTGAGTGGACACCTGCAAACAACAAATTAGATATCACAGCTACTATCAAGGGTATTTATCGATTAACGCTGGTAGCACCAATTCAATTTAATATATCATCGTCGAGTTCATCCGGGGTCAACAATACGATTTCAACGATCATCGACAAGGATAAAACTGAACGATTAACGATAAAAGCCGATGATAAAAGTTTGGCTAAGGCATCAGTAACATGGTATCTGGAATTCGTAGCGGATTTAAGTAAATAACTAAATTGAAAGGATTTCACAATTGAAAACGCTAGTGTTTTTAAAATAAACAACAATGACTTTGTCATCGACGCAATGTCGCTATGATCAGGTCAGAGAATTTCAAAATAGACTCAAAACCCTCACTGAGGAATATCAAATAAAAATAAAAAAATACCGACGAAGAATCACCACAATTGATGTTATTATATACTCGGTGTCAAGCGTTCTTACTGGTGCCGGAATAATACTAGCATCTGTTACAATGATTGCCCCGGTCGTAGTTCCAATTTGCATTTCTGCGGTGGCTACAATCGGGGGTATATCAACCGGGATAGCAAAAAAGATATCATCATGCAGCCAGAGTAAACTGCAGAATTACTTACTTCAATTTCATATTGCATCAACCGCATACTCGCAATTATCATTGATGATATCGTCGGCACTCGATAATACGATTATATCAGATAGTGAATTCTCAGCGATGGTCAGTATTTTTGATTCCGCGATATCGAAATTAGAGCGACAACATGAGTATAATAACAATGACAACACCGATGGAATCAGAAAACACGAACCCAAAAAACAAAATGATCTCAATAATATCAACATTACCAGATTGTGAGTTCTCAGTGATGGTCAGTATTTATGATTCCTCGATACCAAAATTAGAAATAAATCATGAGTATCATGACGACACAGCAGGAATTACTTCAACAAATAGTGGAGAACACGAAACCAGTACAAACGAGTATGATATCAATAACATCTACGAAACCCGAGTTTAGTGTGAATTTCCCTTCTCCGGTTCCAGTGAAGGAGATAGCGCTAGCAAAACTACGAGTGTATCACAGTTGGCCTAATATCAGATCAAAATCATTTGGTGGTCAACAACCCAATAATTCACTGGTGTTCTCGTACAAGAATAAACCCGACGGAACCCCAGACTGGAACGTCGTTTCGATACCAACAGGGTCATACCAAATCGAACAAATCAATAATGAATTCGCGCGTAGAATAAAATCAATCACTGGAGTAGAGTCAAAAATCGCTATAACAGTTCATGAACCGACGCTATCATCCGCAATTGAGATAAGCACAGAAGGATACGTAGTAGATATCTATCAAAGCTCAATAAGAACCGTACTAGGATGGCCTGAAAAACCACCAGGGGGGGAAACCGTTGATGTACCAGAACCACAAAAATCTGATTATATCACCGACAGAATAAAACCCGATAATCCAATAAGGAGTTATGAAGATCACAAAGTCACTACAGATTTTTTTGGATTCATATTCGAACATAGGGCGGTGGATGGTAGATTATTGTCAGAGTATCCTTTTGCTAAAAAAAATGAAATCGTTAACAATTTCACAGCAATGAATAATGATTTTTCACTGTTGTTAATATCTCTTAAATCCAGTTCTCTCACCCGAGATGAATTTATCAGCGTCATAGAAACATGCAATAAAATTATCGACGATATGGAAACATTTAACCTAAAAATTATTCAGGATATATTAGATGAAGATAACCCAAAATCGAGAACAGAATTTGCATTAGACTATAAAATCCGCGTTGAAAATATCCCCACATTCAAACTACCGGGATATAACGTACCAGAACTAAAAAAACTTCTCAATGATGCCATCGATATTGGTTTTAAAATAATTCATGACGCATGGAAAAAAACTACATCACCGGAAATAAAAATCCTCAAACATAATAATGATCCAGATGGTGGCGGCAGGCATATCGCTCCGTTCAACGTGAATATTTCATCGGTGATTGCGCTCAATTTAGTGTGTGATGTTATCGAAGGAAGCTATCAAATTAATCTCGAACGATCAAATCAAGCTCAGCAAGGATATATTCTTTATTCATTTGCACCAACAGCTCCTCCAGGGTTTTTAATAATTGAAAACCCAATTAATCCTGTCTACATGCGATGCCATAATAATTCGTTAACCAGAATTAATTTCAAACTCACCGACCAGTCAAATAATTTAATTGATTTACAAGAAGAGGTGTTAGCGATTAGTTTGTTTGTGAAATCCTAAATTGCTTTGCAATTTCAAATGATTTTCGTCCTAAGGACTCGATCAAATATTCGGTTAAAATCGTAAAAGAATTATTAACCCAGAACTGAAATCACTAAGCAGCAGAGAGGGTGGATGACCACATCGTTGCGAGCAAAATTGATTAAAAAATCGAAAAATCTCCGTTTTTTACAAAAATGGGGACTTTTTTTTTGGTTAAATGAGATTTGTTGGAAGTCTTATTTTTTGTCTGAAAACGTAGTGTATAGGCCATTTTTTGTTCGGAAACGTTATCTGGAAGCCTTATTTTTGCTTGAAAACGTGGTCTGTTCACCCTCTCTGCTGCTTATCATAACACACAATCCATATTCACTAATATGATAAATTCAAATTAATGTAACACTTTCCAATCATAAATGTACACGGCGGGTTTTCTACACCACCCATTTACCTACCTAAGTATATAAGGTAAAAAATGCTAATTCAGAATTAAAAATTACATTATTAAATCACTGTAAAACCGACTAACCATATAAAAATATGAACACATCATGCATCTGTAACAAAGAAACATATCAAAGTACGTTATTAAATCAATGTAATACTGAACTATTTGTATCATAGTATCGATACATTATGCATCTATGACAAAGAAAAACATCATATACATTACGTCATGATAAAGGTGAATTTGAGTTAAATACCTTGTGTTTTTGGCGTGCTTCTGCCGTTTGATTTCCGGCGGAATTTCCTGAGCTTATTGTTACGAAGGCACTGCTGTAAAAATACCTTCGGAGTCTTCTCCTATGTTGGACTTAATAAGGCTGACCGTCTCTTGCAGAGATCTTCCTAGACTGACTAATATCGTTTGATACGTAGTATATATTTCCCCGATTCTGGGTTCGACACACCCCCTTTCCCTCTACATTTGACCAATCGGAATAAATGCTATTCTTGCGGACCTTTTGAAAACCGTCTATCAAGATGCCAAAAATGCCACTTAGGGTCGAAATATCACCTTATCATTTGTTTCCAATCATTCTGACAGCTCTACGTGAGGAATCACCTAATTTTAAGCGTGTCAAACACTCAGTCCGCTTTCACTCTAAATATTGTAACAGTCTGACCGAGGTAAACTAACAATCTTTTTGTTCAAAACTCTACTCCAAGACAGTTAATTGTCGGCTAGACTAAGAATTAATTACTTGATTTCACTGACGAAAAATTCGGCTCTTGACATTACCCCCTTGCTAAGAGTAAAATCGGTATTTCTACTCTCCCAAATTTTTCGGTGAACTATACTGCTCCCGTTACATGTCCTTAGGTGACCTATTCACTTCAGCCATTCCTAACTGACTTAAACAATCCGCTCCCACATTATCCCTACCTTTGATGTACCGCACTAGAATCTGATACTGTTGTAGAAACAGTGACCATCTTATTAATCGACCGTTAGTTAATTTCACCTGGGCCAAATACGCCAACGGTTGATGATCTGTTTCCAAAGTAAACTTCCTACCATACAAATAACGTTGGAATTTAGTTAATCCAAAAATAATCGCTAAGCATTCTTTTTCAGGCACTGAATAGTTAATTTCCGCATTTGACAGTTTCCTACTTACATACGCGACTGGGAATAAGCTTCCCTCGTGTTCTTGCAATAACACTGCTCCTAAACCTCTATCACAAGCATCTGTCCTCAAAACAAAATCAAGTGTCACGTCAGGTAACTTAACTATGGCGTCTGACGTCAGTCTGTCTTTTAGCGTCTGAAATGCGCGTTCACATGCGTCTGTCCATACTACTTTGATCGGCGCTTTTTTCCGAGTCAAGTCAGTCAATGGACTCGCAATTGCACTAAAATTTGCAACATATCTCCTATAGTATCCTGCCAAACCTAGAAAAGATCTAACTTCAGTCTTAGTAGTCGGTCGTAATGCGTCCCTAAGTTGTTCGCCCTTTGAGCTCTCGGGTTTTAACGTGTCCTCGCTGAGCGTATGTCCTAGGTAGTCTAATTGTCTGAACCCTATACGGCACTTCGATGGTCGTGCGGTCAGTCCGGTTTGTCGCAGTCGTTCTAAGACGTTTTTCAGCAAAACTATGTGTTCTTCCCATGTAGCTGTAGCTAATAGAAGATCGTCCATGAAGTTGGAAACTCCCATCCCCCGCAATGGTTCAAGGAATTTCCGCATCATACGGGTGAAGACACTGGGCGCATTCTGCACCCCGAATGGCATGACTACCCACTGGTAAGTCCCATGGAGTTGCAAAGGCGAGTTTAGCTCTGTCTTCACTACGGACTGGAATTTTCCAGTATCCTTTGGACAGATCAATCTTAGAAAAATATTTATCATGGGTTACTCCTGCGAAAATAGACTCAGGGTCAGGTAAAAGTTCTACCTGGAATTCTGTGATTCGGTTTAACTTTCGGTAGTCGACACAAAATCTATGTGTCCCATCCTTCTTCTGGACCAGCACAACAGGGGAGCTATACGCCGACTCGCTTGGTTGGATAATACCCAAGTCTAACATAGTTTCAACTTCCTTACGGACCGCTTCTAACTTCGCGTACGGCAACGGATATGGTCTTAACTTTACTGGGTTCTCGTCCAGCAGCTTCAAAGAGAACTCCTCCAGCTCTGTCCTCCCCGGTCTCTCTGTTAAGACGCTCGAATATTCTTGAAGTACCGACTCCACCTCTTTACGTTGGTCTGACGTTAACGTAACGTCAAGTGTGACGTCGACGTAGGTTTCCTCCCTCGTCAACGGACAACTAGGGAGTACTTCCGCCTGCCCTGCGTTGTCGTCGGATTCTTCCGTCACGACGGTAGCCACCACGAACTCCGTGGGTGGTTCTCGCACACGGTACCGCTTCAAAAGATTTACGTGGAACAACTTATCCTTATCCCCTACTCGGATACGGTAGTTTTGTCCACCTTTCTTCTCAGTTACAACAAATGGTCCCCTCCAAGAGACTTGCAGCTTGTTGTGCTCCAATGGCAACAATAACAACACCTGGTCACATACCTCAAAGTGACGTTCCTTCGCCCTTTTGTTGTAATACTTGGCTTGACATCCCCTCGCGTCGCAGAGATTTTCTTGAGCCAATTTACAAACTTCCTCCAGTTTGTTACGCAAGTGGACAACATATTGGTATGTTGTACGCACTTCTTCGGATGCTTGCTCATCCGTCCATAACTGTTTCAATACAGCCATGGGCCCCCTTACCGTCCACCCATAAACTAACTCGAAAGGTGAAAAACCCAAACTTGCCTGCGGTACTTCACGACACGCGAACAGTATCGCCGGAAGGTATCGATCCCAATGCCTAGGTCGACCTTCACACAGCTTCTTCAAAGCCTGTTTCAATGTCCCATTGAAACGTTCTACCAACTCATTACACTGCGGGTGGTACGGGGTAGTTGTCAGGTGTGTAATGGAGAGTAATCTATTTACCTCTTCCATCACCTGGCTCACGAACTGCGTCCCTAGGTCGGTCAGTATCTCGTCCGGATCTCCGACTCTCGACCACACCCCTAACAAGGCCTCAGCCACCGTGACTGAGTCAATGTTTTTCAAGGCCACTGCCTCCGGGTACCGGGTAGCGTAATCTACGACCGTTAATATATACCGATTTCTACTTTCCGCCGCCGGCTTAATCGGATCTACTAAATCGATCGCCACTCTCGAGAAAGGTTCGTCAATTAGTGGGGTGGTTCATAGTGGCACTGGGCGATGGGAGGTCTTCGGTGCCACTCGCTGACACTTGTCACATGACAAACAATACCTCCTCACATCCCCATGCATATCTGGCCAATAAAACTCCCTCACCAACGTATCTCTGGTCTTCGTCACGCCCATGTGGCTTCAGAGAAGACCCTCATGTGCTAACCTAAGCACTTCGTCGCGTTTCCCTACGGGTACCACAACTTGTTTAAACGTATCGACCCCTTTCTTGGCGTACCGATACAAAATACCGCGTTTTGTCGCGAACTTAACCTCGCTGTCTGGCAATTTCCGTACGGACCCGTCCGTCGCGTACCTACGTACCTTGTCAAGAGACACATCTTCCTTTTGAAGCTTCTCTAACTCACCAGGTACCAAAATGTCTATGGGCAAAGTCACGGATCTTAGCGGCTTCGACCCTGACCTTCGCTTCATAGCCCTCGTCTCCACTGACCCGACATGTATAGGGTTACACGTCATAGGGTTAGGTTGGGGCAACACATACCTACACCCTAATATTACGTCATGAGACAGTCCCGACAAACACGCTGCTTGAATTCGCCCTTTTACATATGGCGAATCAAGGTCTATGCTAACGACCGGTAGCGAATCCTTCGTCCTGTTAGCAAACTGTACTTCCACCGTCTCACCTGTATAATCTCCAGGTTTAACGTATCTACGATCTACCAAGGCCGGGTAACTACAGCCGGTGTCATACAGCACCGTGGCTTCCTCACCATTTACCGTAGCTCTCGCTATATTCGTAGACTCCACTGTTTTCCCTTTCTTAACAGTATTCGGAGTTACCGAATTAACCGTTGTCGGGCGATACTTTCTACAGTCATTGACAACATGGCCTGGTTTATTACAGCCATAACATACTGGCTCACCTCTTCTACCAGAGGTATCCCTATCTATCCCTTGAGTCTTTCCCGACCCACGGAAATGTACTTGGCTGGAATTTCCGGCCCCTGGCCTCCTACTATTCTGACCATTTCGTCTCTGGGGTGCCACCTCAGTGGTCGTTCTAAGCTAACCGATTCAAGGTCGGTCCCTACCATTCCAAGTAGTTGGACGCGCATGCGCGCTCTCATAGCGCTCGGCCATTACGCTTATCTCATCCAAAAATGAGAATTTGCGCTCCGCCAAAAACACAATTAAATCTTTTCTGTAGGTACATAACACGTGTTCTTTTAAAATCTCTTCGCGAATACCTTCGTACGTTAACGCGGTGCCAGACTTTTTTATCCAATTATCAAACATCACGCGCACTCGACTGTGAAATTGCGCGTGTGTTTCGGTAGCCCTTTTTGACGATTCCCTAAAAAGTTTCCGGAACGTTTCCGCTGACAACTCATAGTGGCGAAGTAAAGCTTTCTTCAGAGTGTCATAATCGTCTATCTCGGCTGGGGTCATGTTGTGGTACACATCTTTCGCCGCCCCCTGCAAAAAGGCTGAAATATTGATGGCCCACTGGTCCTCAGGTATTTGGTGGACCAGGGCCAACTTTTCAAACTGCGTCAAAAAGTTGTCAATTATTTTATCCTTGTCATTAAACGTCGGCATGGTTAACTGTATGGATCGTCTGTCTTCCACGCGACTACTCGGGATGTCCGGACGTACGTTCGATTCTTCACCCCACCTGAACTCGGCTTCGAGCCTTAGTCTCTCCATGGCTAACACATGCTCTCGTTCTCTCGCCTTCTCTTCCGCCTGTAGTCTGGCCCCCTCAGCTTGTAGTCGGGCTAGTTCAATTTCCTTCTGTTTCTCTTTCTCTCGTTCCATGGCTAATTGTTCTCGTTTTCTAGCTTTTTCCACCTTATGTTCTTCCAAGCTACGTTCCATAAATTCAGATAGTTCGTCCTTGCCAATGGATTTAAATTCCTTTAGTAACTGTCTGTCTGTTACCATTACGTCCTTCTTTTATTTTCCCTAGAACTATGTCCTTAACTAACCTACAATAACTGAATTCCCCCTACGAAAATAGTTTGACCTAAAATAACTTATCTGCAGCGAGATGGACAGGTAAAATCAGCCGCAATTAATTGACCAGACAGAAATTCCAGTAACACACGCTCCGCGAAGCAGTACCCTGTTAGCAAAACGTGATTAACTGCTGTCCAAAATACAATACTGTCCCAAATTGGCTCTTGTCTCAAGAGACTATTTAGGTAGTACCGCTCTAACGCTTTATGATAATTTCACACAGAAGGTATAAATCTCAAATTCTTATAATTTGCATGCACGATATTCACGTATACAAAAATAGCAGACAATGTTTGATTCACTCGATTCCTACTTAATAATAATAACAAATTTATGCCTTTGCTCAAAGGGTGGAGGGTGGGTGGGGGCGCCGGAAGAAGACTAAGTGACTAACTGTTGGTAACATTTTATGTGTGGCTGCTGCAGTTAAAATTTATTAGCCTTAAATTGTCTTTCTATGACGACGATAATGTTATGTTGTATTCAGTATTGACTACTGTTTTCCTATTGTTCAGTAACACTGGAAGGGGGTGGGTGGTAAAATTTATACTTTGTCCACGGTTCCAAATACTTTCCACTACGCCGGGGGTTGGGTTGTTGGAGTAAATACGAATCTTGCATCGGGTGCCGAACACCCTCGCTACGCCACGTGGGAATACTATGTCATCTAATTCCTTGAAGACTGAAGATTGAAGTCAACGTTTGTCCTAAAGAGAAAATGCAGTTGATTTTGTTCCTTCAAACAATAAAGTCTTTAATTAACTTGCTTGGAAAAGTCCTCCTGGGATGGACTGCAACTCAATACATTCGTTTATGAATTTTAACTCTGATATCGTTATACCTAGTAAAGACATTTGATCATTCATTCATGAGAGTTGTATTATTCCAATGTTAATTAGCCTGTATTCAGTTAAGATAATTAGACAATATTTTGTTGGCTGTATATAAGCTTTTATCAAAGTAGAGAATAAATTAGTAGCATTTCAAGGACTACTGAGGTGAACCTGTTGTTTGCAATTTGCTTTCAGGTATATATAGCAGGCACGCTATGGTGCAAAACAGCAAAACTGTCAACTATATGAATCCAAAGGCTCTACATAAATGGAAATGGCTATAATTGTTATTGTTTTTCTGTTTAAGGAAGGAAATGTCGGTAATGTTTGTTTGATGTCTGATAATTACCGGAATAGAGGCACCAGAAAAATAAACCTTTTGCTTCAAGTATGTTTTCTTCAGTTTAACATTATGTAGTTGTGAACCGCCATCAATGTACAGTACGTTGGGCACTTCCGTCATATATATATATATATATATATATATATATATATATATATATATATATATATATATATATATATATATATATATATATATATATATATATATATATATATATATATATATATATATATATATATATATATATATATATATATATATATATATTATGCTTTAAGTAGAACCTCTTCACTAAAGTGAGAACAATAAGGATGAAATGTCGATACTTATCAATTTTTATAGATAAGAAGCAAAATATGCATATATAGAAGATATCCGGATCGGCGTGTGGTACATTTGTTCTCAGCTAAGATTAGTGGATGTCACATTTTTGCTACCAATTTATTTTATGTTATGATCCCACCATTTGCAGTGAAGTACTCGTTAAATGTTTATGTTTGTGAGTTAAATCGTTGAATAAAAATATATGAACAGCCATCCAACGATGTAGGTGTATAATGTCCAAATACATTTACTCAAAGCAATTAATTAGGAGGTCAAATTTATTTACACTTTATAAATTATTGATTATGATTAAATATTGAATATGGTGTTGTTCAGTGGTCTATACAGTCATCATATTTTGTTAACCTGTCCTAAAATGCCTAGTATAATGTCGTTGAACTCGATCTTTTATATTCATTAATCTGTGGAAACGAAAGCTATTTTGTTTTAGTTCAGATTTTATTAAACCTTGCAAAGTAGCAATGAAACACATACACATTCATCTGTTTTCCTAGGCCTTTTGGCTTCTGCCAGGACCTTGCACTTTCCTCACGTGTTGTATATAATAAACCTTAATCACAGTTTGAGAAGCTTCATGTCGTATATAATCTTATTTATGTTTCTTCAAAAGGAACAAAAGAGAAGAAAGGGAATTTAAAACATTTTTTTCATTATTTACATGTATATGTACTTAAGATTTCTTCCAGCAATGTTTCTGAGGGGCCTTATGAGCTCTTAACAACAATTGCTCATGATTGATCTAACGGTGCTTATGTTTCTTCTAATGAAGTTTCTTGTCAACTTTCCTCACTAATTTATCTATATCCTCAGGTCGCAGTACTTTTTTTCCAAGGCTTTCCACATCATCGTCTGTGTTTGCAAATAACTTCCAAGCTCCGCCCGCTTCCAAGGCTTTAAAAACCACATGACAGCAGTTCTGATCAAACACTCGATAATTCCCATTCGCACTGAAGGACTTCCACCATTTACTAATAGCAGCTTCGTCGATACCGTCGTCTGATAAAGTATAGATTCTATTTGGCTCAATATTGTCTTCCCAAAGAATATCTTCTTCCAAATTCCGACTTAACGAGGCTGGCGAGCATAACATCGAGGCGATGTTAGACATCTTTTTAAGATCTTTGTTACTAGGCCACCAGCTGATATGAGTCCCGTCGCTGAGTGTCATTGAAGAGTGACCTACGTTTTCACCGTGGGGTAACCAAACGTAAATTTTAATCTCCATTGTTTTCTTCTCTCCTGGAAAAATAATGAGGACTTTGTATAGCAACTAATCTGTAGAAGCTCTATGTACTTTGAAACATCTATAATAATATGACTACAGAAATACAAAAAACAGAAACCATGAAAGTGGAAAATATAAACAATGGGGAAATTATGTAAGGTTGGAAACATTATTAGGTCTTTAAGTTTGTACTTGCAGTCGAAAAGGGTGAGTTTTAAGAGGACTCTTGAAAGGCATCTCTGTGTCTTTGTATCTAAGTTCAATGGGCAATTCGTTCCACGTTGCTGGGCTCTAGTATGCAAATGAACGTTGTGCATATAACTTCGTTTTCATTGTGGGAATAATGAGTATACGATTGTTAGAAGAGGAGCGTAAGTATCTTGCTAGTGTATACACAGGGGTGATCCCACATAGGTATACTGGACTAGAGTCCGTCATTGAAACGTAGCACAGAGAACAAATTTTGTGTATTATTCTGGATCGAATGGATAACCAGCGTAGGGTACAGAGCAGTGGGGAGGTATGCTCTGATCGTGGTACGCTAAAGATCATCCAAGCTGCTGTGTTTTAAATCTTATGAAATTTCTGGAGTAGATTGTGTGACGAACCAGGCAGAATTTAGTTACAATAGTCCAGTCTTGAAGGTACTAATGAAGACACAAGTGTTTTAGTGGCATCAACTGAAAGATATTTGTGAATGGAGCTGATGCGTCTCAGCTTAAAATATGCAGCCATGCATTTGCTCACGACATGTTGGTGCAATGTGAGAGTACTGTCTAGAGTAACATCTAGGTTTCGTACGGAGTGTGTCAATTGAATGTTGGTGTTGCTGATATTTATTGTTTGAGGTAAAGGATGTGAATGAGAAAGTCATTGTGTTGTGATCCGAATGTCCTCAGTTTTATCATCTTTTGTCTGCAGCATGTTATGAGAGAGAGAGAGAGAGAGAGAGAGAGAGAGAGAGAGAGAGAGAGAGAGAGAGAGAGAGAGAGAGAGAGAGATTGTATAGTGGCAGTCCGTCTTGAATAAGGTTAATATAAGCAAACTGTCAGTCATCGTTGCAAGCCTTCTTGCTTTTTTACCTCCGAGTCAAAGAAAAGCTAACGTGGTGACCAGATAAGTATATGACTTTACATAGAGTGTGACGTACATGTAGCAGCAGAGTGGGTGAACAGACCAGCTTTTTAGACGTCAACGATGCTTCCTTCTAGTTAATATTTACTAGGAAGTTCTCAATTTGTCAAATAAACCCTTCTAGTTAATATTTACTAGGAAGTTCTCAATTTGTCAAATAAACCCTTCTAGTTAATATTTACTAGGAAGTTCTCAATTTGTCAAATAAACCCTTCTAGTTAATATTTACTAGGAAGTTCTCAATTTGTCAAATAAACCCTTCTAGTTAATATTTACTAGGAAGTCTTAATTTGTCAAATAGACCTAATAAATATTAACTAGAAGGGTCCATTTGGTAAAAAAAAAAGACGCCATTTAGTTGACGTTCACCTCCTCGGCTGCTAATGCGCTAACTAAATATTTGATCAAGTCCGACACGATATCTTGTCCGAGGGTCTGATAAATTTATCGTCACAAATCCGTGTGGGATTGACTGAGCGCGGCTAAAGAAATTTTTAAATTGATTATGATCCATATCACCACCGCACCAAGTTTGCCAAATATTTCTAAGAGTATGAGTATCAACTCCGTTAAATACACACAGCATATTGCAGTTATCTCTGATCACTTTTGGTATTTGAGTGTAACGTTGAGTGATATATATCACATCGGTGTTTTTATGTCTGCCTCTGGAAAATATTCTAGCAGGATTCTTTTGATTATCTAACATGATATCATCATATACGACTAAATTGTTAATACTTCCATCAATATCATCAATACTAGGTGCCTCTTCGATATCGGTTATAAACTCAATAACACCATCGCCGTTAATTTCTCGCGCGGCATCATTAAAATCCTTTAATACTTCATAACATCGTTGATCGTCTACACTCGGAGCAATCATGTACAATTTATCCCACTTCATCCATCTCGTTATCAAATTAAGTAGTAATTGTGTTTTACCACTTCCAGATGGTCCGATGATAATCGCGCGAATAGAATTTGGTAACATTGCATGGTGTTTAATAGGTTCCCGTCGTCGAGTAGCTGAATAATCAATTACATTCATAACTGTTATATATAAATTATGGATCTATATTGTGTGAAGTGTAGGACGCGTACTGGCACAAATGACTTAACGACGATTACAACGAAAAATAATCGATCAGCGCTTTCTGGTAAATGCGTACAATGTAGTACGAAAAAATTTAGATTTACTTCCACGAAACCTTTAAAAAAAAACTAGGAGGTGATATTGCAGCCAAATTGACAAAACTCCCAGGAACACCGTGGGCAAAGTATCCAGGAGAAAAGCACCTTCCAGGATATAGCTACTGTGGACCGGGAACACGATTAGATATCAGACTTGATGATCAAAATCACCCCCGACCCGGCGAGTATCCAATAAACGCTATTGATAAGGCGTGTCATGTTCATGATGTCGCTTATAAAAGCAGCAATCTTCAACACAGACATCTCGCAGATGTAAAATTAATTCATGCGTTAAATGCTATTCCTGATAAATCCTTCAAAGAAAAGTTGGCTTCTTGGTTGGTAAAATCTGCTATGAAGGGTAAATTGATGTTAGGTGCTGGTAATTGAAAATGCTAGCATTTTAATATGGAATCTATTTATTATTCTCCGAGAGGATACTGGAGAGGTTACGCAGCAATTAATAAACTAGCTAGTGCATCAAAGGTGAAAAAAACTACAGCGGCAAACTGGTTATCTAAACAAGCAATATGGCAAATTTATCTACCAGCGCCCAAACAAATTAACTATTCGCATTTTGATGTTACAACACCTAATGAAGTTCATCAAGCTGATATACTATTTCTGCCGCATGACAACGGTTACAAATACGCGTTAACGTTAGTTGATATTGCAAGTCGATACAAAGAAGCAGAACCGTTAAAAACAAAATCATCTACTGAAGTAGCTTCTGCATTTGAAAAAATTTATCGACGAGGTCCTCTGCGCTGGCCAAATCTGTTACAAGTTGATCCTGGCAAGGAATTTCAAGGTGTTGTTACATCTACGATGAAAAATCATAATGTCGCCATCAGACGAGGACACACTGCGCTACATCGCGATCAGGCAATTGTTGAACGGTTTAATAAAACCCTTGCTGAGCGGTTATTTGGATATCAATACGCAAAAGAATTCATCCAGGATAAACGATCCCGTGAATGGGTCAAGAGATTACCAGCTGTGATTACCGCAATCAATAATGAGATTACTAGAACAATTAATATGAAACCTGTCAACGCTATTAAGAAGGCGTCTATAAAAATGGAAATCCAAGGAATTTCACAAAAAGAACCAATTCTTGGTAGTAATGTCATTGTAAGGTACTTATATGAACCAGGAGAGCTTGAGGGTGGTAAAAAAAGAGCTACTGATCCTATTTGGAGTGTCACTACGCATAATATATCCGGCATAACACGATCTACGGGTGGAAACGCTAGCGTTTCTAGACCTCCAATCTATAGACTGGATTCAACTGCTCCTCAGCGGGGTTTTACTCGACAACAACTACAAGTGATTCCCGAGGATACTCAATTACCACCGCGTGGTCTTAACTAGCACCTAAGGTGCTGGCACCTCTGCGTCTGTTGCACTCAAGACAGGTCAACATCACATTGTTTCTGACATGACCGAGATTGTTATTTTTTCTGTCTACGGTGAATTGGCGAGGATCTTTATCCGACCAATTCCAACGCATTATACAATTGCAACTCGCGCAGTGATTATTTTGTTGTTGCTTCAAAGTGATTATTAATTCAGTATCAATGTCAAATTCTCGTTTATTTTTTTTATCCTGTTGTTTATAGCCAGAGAGTTTTTTTCTGATTATATCACTAGTGATAAAATCACCAGTGATAATATCGTTACCAATGATTTCATCATTAACCACAATTCTTCGAAGTTGGTTTATTCGCCGTACTCTGGATACTGCGAGATAAACTAAATTTGACCACTCAATATGATTATCTACTATCCAAAGAGTTGTATCGGATATAGTCAATCCCTGTGAAGAGTGTATTGTTGCTGCATAACCTAACGTCCATGGGGATTTATCAGCAGAACTCTTTGAGTTCCCCAATGCATCTTTAACGACGCTGATATCAACCAGCACAATATCATTTAATACTAAATTCTGCTTTTGTTGTTGTCCAGGAATGTCAACGTCGATATAACAGAGTGGTACTGGAAGTGTTGCAAATTTTTCTTTATGTAATTCAAACAACTTCATCTGAAGTGCGTCTCTGACTATTTTTCTACTCGCGATTATTAAATCATTTGGTCTCCACATTTCCCAAAATTCCTTCATGGGAGTTTCAGAGATTATTTCACGCGCTATTTCACATTGGATTTTATCCGGTTGTAATCTAATTAGCGCTTTGAACTCGCGTAATTGTTCATCAAGTGATCTATGGTCGGTATTAATCTCTTCATAATAATCTACAAATCCTTTTAGCCATTCATGTGGAGATCCACCAACAAATGGCTGCGGTTGGCCGTGATCCCCGCACATGACGACTTTTGTATTTTTCAATAACAACCATTCAAGAAATATCTGTAATACTGTCAACGATACCGTGCATATTTCATCCCAGATTATTATTTCAGGAATAAATTTATCGCCCATTCGATCAGGAGTCCATGTATCGCCTTTCCATCGAAAGAAGCTGTGATAAGTACAGGCTTTTATCCCCCGCGCTATCATCTCTCTGGCGAGTCTGTGAGTTGGTGTTAGCACAATCATGGTTGACCGACGAAATAATTCGATTGCACGAGTTGTCTTTCCTGATCCACCACAGCCGTTTAAATAAACTGTCTTGTATCTACAAATCGGATCGGATACGGGCGGTGCAGTAGAAAATTCTGATTGAATCTCTGAGATATTATGGTTACTTTTCAAGTATTTATCATCCATAGCAACGTCTGCGGATTTACAATACTCATGTAATGTTTCTTTTTTAAACCTCCAATTTCCCCACGCTTCCTTAGGATCTGTGAATTTAGCTACATCTGATTTGTATTTCTCATGGATATACATCGAATCAGTAGCTACTCTAACCGCGGTATTAGGAAATCTATTTATCATCGAGAATAGATTAATACAAGAATAGGCTAGCATAGAACTTCTCAAATGTGCGTACTGACAACTATATCCATCACAGTAGGTAATAACCGTACCTAATTTCTCACCATTGGATCGAAAAGCATCCCTACGGGTTACAAATTTTCCTTTTTTTATTAAATCGGTTATGATAAAATCGTATTCTTCATTGTATAAGATCAATCTCGAAGAATATTTTGCATTGTCAAATCTTCCACCTTGAGTGAATTTACCGATTATTCTTCGTCCGAGCTCCTTAGCCTCTCTATTCCTACCTTCGAATAACCTCTTAGACCAATCCATAAGTGTTTCACAATCTCCCAATTGTTTTCGTTGTTCGTTAATTATTTTTTCGAGATCGGGTTTTGGTAACCAAACATCTTTCTGAGCGTTATAACAAATAATCGCTTCGCTGACAATTAATGATATTAACATACCACAATCGATCATATATCGCAATAGCACAATTGGCATCCACGCTTTTTCATACATATGTCTACCAAGCCAAAGATAACTACACGGATGTAACCCTGTAGCTAATTCGAATGATATCACACGAGCGAACCCGGTTAAATCAAAATCAGGCAATGGACCAATAATCGCAACACGAGTCACTTCATGTGTGGGATGTCCAAATCGTTTAAAATATTCAGAGCATTCTCCATATCCGAGAAAACTTCCAGGATAACACGCGGATATATCAATTGAAATCATACCATCACGTGAGTATTTCGTATTCCACAATCCTCCATGACCAAATTCGACGCAACTCAACTTCACATCCTCCAGAAAATCACTTCGTGTTGGACGCCATGAGTTTTTTTCTCTTGCAAAGTGAGCTACCACTGATGGAATTGTGAAGCTATCCGTAAGTAGTTTTTCATTAGAAAATTCTTTAGAATTTTCAGGTGAAAATTCATTAGCGATTTTTCTCATTTTAGTATCTAATTCTTCAGTTCGATATAATTCACCATTTGGTTTTACAAACTGATCAAATCCTATTTCCGGATCCTCATTACTCCTGAGTAACCACATTGACACAGGGTCGTCTTTGGTTAATGTGTGAATAGCATCAAATAATTTCTCTTCATAGAAACCATCCCAAGAAAATTCTTTAGGGATATATCGAACAGTTCTTTCTCGTGGAAATATATTTACCGCGGGTGTCCACGCGTGTTTGTTATGATCAATAATTTCAATTGGAGCTCCTCGCGATTGATATTTCGGTTCGTATAATACTTCTCCGGTTATCGTCGCTACCGATATTGGAAATTTTAATAATGCTTCTAATTTAGCTATATCGGAAATCGTTGCCCCGCGTTGTTTCACTGTTAGTTCCCATTCGGTTATTTTTTTTCTTCGTAGATCAGTTAATTTGTTTCCCCGGGATGCATTTGTGAAGTGTTCTATTAACCGTGTTGCTACACAATTAAGTGGCAAAGCCACTGATGATGAAAACATCGGAGCTAGTTTTACAATACTTGGCTTATCATTTAGCTGATATATTCCGTAAACAACTGCTGTTACAGGGTAAGATTTCTCATAGTATGGTTTGTCAATTCCAGTTAAAATTCCTGGTTTGGAATCTCTACTCACAATAACAGTTTTTTTATCCTTAAGGATTGGGTCAAATTTATCTCTGATAATCCATTCACCTTCCTCTTCGATAATAAATTTTATTCTAAAAAAATACCTCCGTTGGGATTTCTTGCCAAGGTGTGAAAGTATCTCAGCTGCTCTTATATCATTCATAGTAGCATCAATTATGGGTATATTGACATCTTCATCAATAATTCGAAATGTCGACCACGTATGAGATGCTCCATCACGCTTAAACTCATTAAAACAGTCGCTGATTTTACTCAATAGTGGTTTATCATCTACTAGACTTTTAGGTATATCAGAGATTCTATCGAGATTAAATCTAACATTTTTCCAAGGCTTAATTTTCGATAATCTCTTGAACTCCTTCATATTATAATTAAAACAAGTATTTAAATAAAAAAAAATTATATAATGAATCATTGCAAATGGCTTATGATTGGATCAAAGACTCCGTGTAACAAATCATGCAGAAATGAATTCTGTGGGTATCATATGCAGAGTGTAAGAAACGGTTCGGAGGGACCTCTACCATGCTTGCATTGTGAGGTAGGTGTAAGAGGCAAGTCGCAGTTATGCGTAAATTGCGGGGGTAAGCGTTATAGAGAGTTAAAACGTTATTATGACAAGCGAAGAATCAAAAATCCTAACGACGTCAATGACGGCAAAATCATAAAAACTACGGCTGATTATATAAAAAGATTTGCCAATGTTATAATTCAACCAATTAACGAATTAGACAAATAGATATATTATATATATAAATGAGCCAAGAATTTCAAAGACATCCTGTTATTAAAAATTACGAAGCTTCTCGTGATGGTATTGTCAGACACAGTAAAAATAAGAAATCTGTTGGGTGTGATAATGGTATGGGATATTTGAGGTTTGGGGGGAATAAGAAATATCTCAATCATCGTTTCGTCTATGAAGTATTTAACGGATTGATCAATGATGACCTTGTTATTGATCACATTGATCGAATTAAGACTAATAATTCCTTATCGAATTTACAAGCTATTTCACAACGTGAAAACACAAAACGAGGTGGGACTGGAAAATACTCGAAAAATGCTAGACCAGTAAAAGCGATCACTGACAACAAGGAAAAAATATTTCCGTCTATTACTTCAGCTGGTAAGTATTTCGATATTTGCCCACCCTCGGTACAAAAAGTGGCAGAGAATAAAACTAAAACCGCTTTTTCAAAACGCTTTAATAATAAAATTCAATTTACTTACGTAGGGAGATAACTCCGTTAGGTATAACGCGTGTGAAATCCGTAGGATTTCCACCAATGACAGAGTTACGGATCTTAAACATGGAAAATCTTCGATTTTTCATTGGTTGTTATAATTACATAAATCTGAACAAAACACAATCAATTTTGTCTTTTTTCAAGTATTAACAGAACTGTTTTATAGACATGTCGTATTTAAACATTTTTTTTAATGTCTGTTTCAAGTATTATATGTGTTTTCAACGTTGTCAGTGATCGCTAATAAACAAACAAATAATTACAATCACTACACCTCTTTTATATCACCTCGTCTTAATGAGTGTATATATACAAATTCGTCTTTATTATAATTGGGCATTTAGCCGAAATTCAAGTGTAAACAAAACCACACCGTCACACGTGGTATGAACGTTATTATTGACATTCAAAACCAAAGTTTCGATTTTGCGGTTTTGTTTACACTTGAATGTAGAATAGCCCGCGTCATCCATTGTCATTGAAATCAATTCATTCATTGTGTCACCTATAATCTATTGTTGTACCGTCCTATGTGTATATAACCGCCTACCACACTAGATCAGGGGTTATTGTGCCGTCGTCATCCATTGTCATTGAAATCAATTCATTCATTGTGTCACCTATAATCTATTGTTATGTGTTTGTCGGTTGTAACCGTAGAAATCCCTTGGATTTCGGGCGCTGCTTGATGTATAAAACACCAAGGGTTTCAAAACGGTGAATGTGCCGTCGTCATTCATTATATATAATCATAATCACCTATAATCGCATTAAGCTTCTGGGTATACTAAGATGATCAACACCTTAGTGTATCCAGAATTCATTTTGAAAATACTTTGTATTTTTAATTCTAAAGAATTTTCATATTTTGTATTTAAACAAATATATTTTTATATAATATGAATATTGAAAATCTCAAATTGATTATTATTGAAATCAACAAACTTAAGGATCAAAATGTAAAATTATGTTCAGGGTTAGATTGTGATCAAATTATGACCGATTTCGAGGATATACAATTTGCAGAACAGACGGGGAAATACGTCCTAGCGAAAAAATATTTTTTAATTAAAAAGATCCAAAAGCTTATACGTGAAAGTTTAGTCAATACTGAAGATATTAGTGTATTCGTACCATTATGTAGCATCGTTGAACGTGTACGAAAGCAATTAGGCTTAGAATATGAACAAAAGAGGTTTATTAATTGTAAAGTGAGACAATTAAAAATGTTAATGGAAAACTCTGAAGGTGATGAACCCCACGCGTAGAGAGCTTCCTTTGTTTGTATAACCAGTACGGTATAAATCACACTATGAGGAAGTAAAATTATGTGTGTGTAACAATAAGGAAGTATTAAAATACTTTGTATTTTTAGGTTAGTGATTTATTTTGTTTGTCCAGTTTCACAATTGAAATTGCAATGAAAATCTTTGAGTGGAAATGCTTTGCATTTGAAAATCCAAAGGATTTTTTAATTTGACAATTAGTGATACTCTTTTAATAATGATAGGACAATCATTAACTACACGGAACACTAAAGAAAGACTTGAAGCTATCCAGAAAATATTACCCCTTCGTGATCGTATACGTGAAAAACTTCAACAGCGGCAATTATTTCAGACTGATTTTACAGAGGATACACAACAACTCTTCAAACCAATAGTTACTGCAACTACAGATGTGAAAACAGCAATTTCTAAACAAGAAAGCGCGCAAAAAGAGTCCTTTCTCCCTGTGTTAGAGAAAATAGCAAAACGAACTAAGCAATCAAAAAAATCATTACAAACACTTCCTGGTGATATAATAACTGCTGCAAGACGACAAGAAGAACAACAACGAGAACTTCAGGAAGAAATTGAACGATTAGATGATGTTGATATCTCCTCACCACCACCTGAAGAATTTCAGGAAGTTCAAGAAGAAGAAGAAGAAGAAGAAGAAGAAGAAGAAGAGGGTGATACTACTAGTGAAAGAGTTGCCTTCAATGATAAATTCCTCCCGGATAAATTAGATGAATTAAAAAATAAACAATTTAATTCTATGGAAGAATTAGCTGATTTCGTTGTTAGGAGTTTTAATCAAAGAGGAAATTATATCCACGATGATTATAAAAAACTCAGTAAAAAGGCATGGCAAAGGGGGTTATATCGTATATTTACAAAATTACCTCAGGCAAGAGAAACTGATAAAACGTATCAAGAATTTATAGAAGCAGTAAAAAAAGCTGAATCATCTACAACAACTCAATCAGACCCTGGATTTCTTAAATTACCAGAACAATCAAAACTTTTTAAAATAACACAACCCTCTTCTCAAGGTGCAACTGGTACAACTAAAAAAACAGGCAGTGGTTTAGTTGGAAACTCTAATGTAACTTGCCCTGGTAATATTCTCGGTGATATATCCCGATTAGAAGTTCTCGTAGGAGGGAAAAGAGCTGGGAATAATTCTCCAGAAATAATTAATGAAGCAGCTGATATCTGTAGGAGGTTATTTCAAGGTGGTATCATGGATATTGCAACATATAGAGATTTCATTGAGGAGTTAGCCGAAAATTCTTCGAATTTCTACGGTTATCATAGCGATTAGATAATTGGAAATGCTTTAGCATTTGGAAACACTAGCATTTGGAAATGCTTTAGCATTTCTATATAGAGAATGATCATACACTACAACCATGATAAACCAACTAACGTCTACGTGGTAAACTCACGATTGCCAAAATACCGAGTATACTATGGAGATGGTCTCGGTAATACTATAATGGGATTATTTTCAAGAATGGCTCCAAAAGTGGCTCCGCTAGTAAAACAATTATCGATGAAAGCAATTGATGTTATCCAAGATAAGGGTATTAGCGCTGTTGGTGATCTTGCTAGTAAGGCATTTTCAGCCGCTAAGGATAAACTAACAGCGCTAGTTCGACGTAGAAATTTTTCAAAACCTGGAAATGCTAGCATTTCTAGAATGACTTCACTAACATCTACTGCAGTAATGCCTACACAGGTTAGTAAAATAATAAATAACGCCGTGGATAAAAAACTACAGTCGTTGATGACTAAGGCCCAGGATAACATAACAGCAAATATGATAGCAGGAAGTGGCTTTAAAAATACTAAAGTATTTTCTAATTCAAAGAATTTCCGACGTCGGTGAATAATATTTTCTCAAAAATCATCACTAGAATTGCTAGCATTTCTTATACTTGTATTAGAAACACTTGTGTTAGAAACGCTTACGTTTCTGGTTATATTTATTTGGACAGGATTTCCAATTGTTATAGTCATTGAAATACTTGTATTTTCTGAATTTTCGATGGTTTCAGTAGAAATACTTGTATTAGAAACACTAATGTTTCCACTTGAATTTCCTATACTAGTGTTAGAAACACTAATATTTCTGGTTATTTGAATAGGATTCTCAGTTGTTATAGTTATTGAAATATTTGTATTTTCTATTTGATCTTCGTTATCTAGATTTGTTTTCATCAGCAACATTATTGATATACCCAACTAAATAATTAATTTAACATAATATTATTTTTTTTTATTTTCAATTCTGTATTTTGCATCGATTTTGAGTGATTTCACCTCTCAGAAATGCTAGCGTTTCCGATTTCTAATTTAGACCAACGGGTATATAATAAAAAATGTTCAAACAGAACCCTGATGTTGCATTTGACATGGAAGCCCCAATACTTAAAGATGAATCTGTACGTGATTATCAATTTTTTGCTTATCACGCAGTGCAACCTAATCTTCGCGGGAGAATTGAACTTCAAGTTCATGATACAAGTAAATACTTTTTACCTGCTGAAGCTTTTATTGAAGTTGAAGGTGAACTCGTAACAGATGTTGTAGCTAATACACCATATGCAGATAACCCAACTGTCCGAGTTGGTTTTGTTAACAATGGCATCATGGCTTTATTTGAAAGTGCTAGATATCTCATTGATGGAAAAGAAATCGAAGCTATTGAGCGTGAAGTTGATATTGCTACGGGAATAATCGGGTTAGCGAGATACTCTGATGACTATACTAGATCAGCGGGTCCGTCTATGTTGTTCACGAAGGATATTACTGATAACGCTGATCATATTCAGCATATTAAAATAAATACTGCAGTAGCTACTGCAGCTAATCCACAACCTGATACCCCTGAACATAGAGATAGACCAATTGCTGCCTTTGATATTCTCGGAGGTGTTAATAATAATTTCAATTTAGGGTTTGCAACAAGAGTAGCAACGTTGCAAGGAGAGCGTCGACGGTTTTCATATGCGATTCCGCTCCATCACATATTTGGATTTTGTAGAAACGTCAGAAAAGTTATCTATGGAGTAAAGCATACTATAGCGCTAACGAGAAGGGGTACTGATAACTATGCAATCTGGCGCGCTGATGGCGTTGCCGCTGGTAAAGTTATTTTATCAAAACTATCACTGTGGATGCCAGTGTTGACTCCGTCGTTGTCAACAGAACCACGGTTACTATCATTTATGGATCAAGGGGGGAAGAGATTATTAAGTTGGTTGTCAACGTCCACAGATACCATGGATTCTAATATTGATGGTACACTTACATGGCATCTAGCATCAAAACAGGGTATTACAGCTCCACGGCATATTTTTATTGCGCTACAGAATACTGAGCGATTAAATAATCAAGAACGTTCCCATATGATATTTGATCAAATTGGGTGTAGTGAAGTCTCGCTGAGAATAAACGGACAGCAAGAACCATCAGAGGATATACAACTTGATTATGGAAATAATCATATTGCACGAGTTTATCATCGGTTGCTGTCGTATATGGGACGCGATCAAAATGTTGATACTGGTCTACAAATATTACAGTTGGATTTTAAAAGTCTGTATCCGATTTATTACTTTTCGTTGGAACATCTTGACTTGATGAGACAGTCCGTCGTTGATATACACTTCCGAGCTCGTGTAACCCGTCCTGGTGGTATTGTTAATTATAGAGCGGTTGCTGTCATTCTCAGTGATAAATCAATGATACTCGAGGGTGTTGGTGGACGAATGAGACTGGTAGATGCACCAGTGGAAAATATTTGATTGTAAATTGCTTTGCAATTTCAGAAATGCTTAAAAATTGCTGTGCAATTTGAATTTCTAATTTAGAATCAATCTGTTTTGTATAATGTCGTATAGTAATATCAATGTTACGTTGACACCTGGTCAACTAAAAAAACTACAATCCAAATCAGCTAAGCAATGTGGAACCACAATAACGCTGAAACCTAATCAAATGAATGGCGGGGTAAATAAACTATCGCTAACGAAAACTCAAACTAATCATTTTAATAAAGCGTTTAAAGAAAAAAAAGGAGTTCAGATTACTCTTTCTACGAGCGCGATTAAAAACATGGAAAAGACTGGTGGTATATTCCCGTTGTTAGGGTTGATTCCAGGGTTGATTGCCGCAGCAGCCCCAGCGGTGGCGAAGGCAGCAGCGTTAGGAGCCGTTGGTACCGCGGCAGGAATGGCACTAAAGAAAGCAACAGGCGGATCCGTCCGTAGATCCACAAGTGGATCTGGTAAAAAAAAAGGAAAGGGTCTAAGACTACCAGGAACCCCGTATTCATGGTACAGCGGAAAGGGTCTTCGAATTCCAGGAACGATATAGTTCCGAAATCTTCAATTTCCAAATCTGTGATTAAGGAACCGATGGTTCCCATGTCCAATTTTGATTTAATTGATGCCGCTAAAAAACTAGCGATAAAAAACTTCAGAGGTGTTTTTATGAGAGATCAGTTACCGACACAACCAAATGATATTGAAACCGGTATTATTAATCTAGATAACAGCGATGGACCTGGAACTCACTGGGTTGCTTACGCGATTGATCCACGTGGGATTATTTATTTTGACTCATATGGATTAGCGCCGCCGAAAGAATTTATGCGTTATATTAAGAAATTTAAGAGATTTCCAATTTTTTATTCTACACTACCAACACAAACGTTGAATGACCCACCAATATGCGGTCGAGAAGTATTAAATGTCCTTAATGCTATTTCGAAAGAATCTTTAAAACCACCTCATGTAGTGGTAAATGAGTATACTAGCGGTTGAAACGCTAGCGTTTCTCGGATTAGAAATCCATAGGATTTAAATGATAAAAAGATTTCTATAATAATGATTGATATTTGGGGACGACCTTTATCATCGCTGAAAAAACTTGATAGTGGAGTTGAAACTGTTGATAACAAGGATGTTAAAAAACTAATCGAAGATGAAATAGCTGAAATATTAAACCTAGCAAATGTTGATCCTGGTGAAATAGTTGTTTTTCAAGATCGTCAGGGTAAGTTGAAAAGTAGTAATATCTCTCTTAATGATATTTTGGTTAAACAACGAGACGCAGCAGAGGATACTATCGCGTTATTTTCTGATGGGGGTAAACTCAAACCAGGTGTACTTGTTTCAACGATTACGGATAAATTAGCAACATACGATAACACGGTGAATTCATTAAAATCACTCAATGATAAATATGACGATCATATAGTTGCATTTAACTGGTTTCGTGAAACACAAAAAAATACAATTGACCAAATTGACAAACCCATACTAGAATTTTTTGGAAATCCACCAGTAACCACACCAAAACTCACCGTAATAAAAGATTCTATGTTAGAACTAGCAACTCTTCAATCCGAATATGAAAAACACGTGAAACTATTTATGACGTTTCGTAAAAACCTCATGGACAAGTTTATTGGGAGCCCATTTGATAAAATTAAAATAACTCTTCCTGATATTAAAAAATCCATCGATGATCTTAAAAAATTCAACAACGCAATAAAGGATGATGCAACGATGATAATAAGTGTTGTTGAAAAAGTAAAAATTCCTCATAATAAATCTATCGTCAACAACGTAGTACACACAATTCAACACGGATCATATACGTGGACACCTACAAATAACATATTAAATATCACTGCAACTGTCAAGGGTATTTATCGATTAACAATAATATCACCGACTCAATTTAATATATCATCGTCGAGTTCATCTGGAGTCAATAATACGGTATCAACGATAATCGACAAGGATACAATTGAACAATTCACGATAACGACTACAGATAGAAATCTAGCCAAGGTTTCAGTAACGTGGTACGTAGAATTCGTAGTGGATTTAAGTAAACAATTAAATTGAAAATACTAACACTTTTAAAATAAAATGACCCCATCATCGAATCAGTATCGCTATGATCAAGTCAGAGAATTTCAAACTAAACTCAGTTCTCTCTGTGAGGAGTATCAAATAAAAATAAAAAAATACCAACGAAGAATAACCGCAGTTGATGTCACTGTGTATTCAGTATCGGGAATAATCACCGCGGCTGGAATAATACTGTCTTCGGTTACTATGATTGCTCCGGTTGTAGTACCAATAGTTGTTTCTTCGATAGCTACAATTGCGGGTATATTAACCGGGATCACAAAAAAACTATCATCGTGTAGCCAGAGTAAACTACACAATTATGTAATAAAATTTCATATTGCATCTGCCGGTTACTCGCAATTATCCTCGTTGATATCATCGTCGTTGGATGACACAACAATATCAGATAGCGAATTCTCAACTATGGCTCAATTGTATAAATCAACAATGCTGAAATTAGAGCAGAATAATAATAATAATAATGTCGTCGCAAGAACTACTTCAACAAATAGTAACAAATACAACACCGGTGAAAACAAGCATGATATCAATAACATCAATAAACCCTGAATTCAGTGTGAATTTTCCAATTCCCGTTCCAGTGAGCGAGATCGCATTAGCAAAACTACGAGTATATCATAGCTGGCCTAATATTAGATCGAAAGCATTTGGTGGTCAACAACCGAATAATTCCTTGGTATTTGCAAACAAGAATCGTGAAGACGGAACACCAGATTGGCAGGTTGTTTCTATACCAACAGGATCATACCAAATCGAACAGATCAATGCTGAATTTCAACGCAGAATTAAATCTATCACTGGAAAAGAATCAAAAATCGCTATAACAGTTCATGAACCAACACTATCATCTGCGATCGAGATAAATACAGAAGGATACGTTGTAGATATTTATCAGAGTTCTATAAGATCAGTGTTAGGATGGCCTGAATTACCACCGGATAACTCGCGAGAAAATTCGAAGGATTTTCCACCCGAACCTAAAAAATCCGATTATATCACCGATAAAATAAAACCAGTCAATGAAGTCAAGAGTTATCAAGATTATGCTCCTAATAAATTCTTTAATAAAGAAATTTTTGAATCAATTTATGTTCCTCTCATTAACGGAAATTTCACAGCAATGAATAACGATTTTTCACTACTGCTAATATCTATTAAATCCGGCTCTCTCACCAAGGATGAATTTATCAACGTCGTAGAAACGGGTAATAAAATCATCGACGATATGAAAATATTTCACTCGAAAATTATTCAAGAAGTATTAAATGAAGAGATCTTTCATGATAAGTTTGCGGATCTATACAATATTAATAAAACGGAGATTAAAGATTTTAAAATCCCTGGATATAACCCGGATAAACTAAAGAAACAACTTGACGATGCTATTAATATTGGGTTTAAAAGAATCCACGATAATTGGAAAAAATCAAAGAATCCTACAGAAAATATTCTGAAATTTAATAATGATCCAGAAGGCGGCGGTAGACATATTGCTCCGAACAATGTGAATATTTCAACAGTGATTGCGCTCAATTTAGTATGTGATGTTATTGAAGGAAGCTATCAAATAAATCTCGAACAATCAAATCAAGCTCAGCAGGGTTATATTTTATACTCATTTGCACCAACAGCTCCTCCAGGATTTTTAATTATTGAAAATCCAACTAATCCTGTCTACATGCAATGCCATAATAATTTATTAACAAGAATTAATTTTAAACTCACTGACCAATCTAATAATCTGATTGATTTACGAGGTGAGGTTTTGCAAATTAGTTTATTTGTGAAATCTTAAAGATTTTCATCGTAAAAAAAATTGTTAGCGCATTAGCAGCCGAGGAGGTGAACGTCAACTAAATGGCGTCTTTTTTTTTTACCAAATGGACCCTTCTAGTTAATATTTATTAGGTCTATTTGACAAATTAAGACGTCCTAGTAAATATTAACTAGAAGGGTTTATTTGACAAATTGAGAACTTCCTAGTAAATATTAACTAGAAGGGTTTATTTGACAAATTGAGAACTTCCTAGTAAATATTAACTAGAAGGGTTTATTTGACAAATTGAGAACTTCCTAGTAAATATTAACTAGAAGGGTTTATTTGACAAATTGAGAACTTCCTAGTAAATATTAACTAGAAGGAAGCATCGTTGACGTCTAAAAAGCTGGTCTGTTCACCCACTCTGCTGCTCATGTAGACAGAAGTAAGGTAGAGGCTTTGATACATGTCTTAGTCATACGGGTAAATCAACCAGAGTTACCAATCAACGTTTGTCTTTCTAAATACGGATGAAAGCCAAGACTCACGTATCAGCAAAATACTTCAGGAATAATTGTCAATTATTCCAACATTTTAATAATAATAATAATAATAATAATAATAATAATAATAATAATAATAATAATAATAATAATAATCAATATAATTATTAATATTATTTGCATTAAATGAAATGTTTAATAATAATATTTATTTGTTATCATAAACAATTATTATTATTATTATTATCATTATTATTATTATTATTATTATTATTATTATTATTATTATTATTATTTGCTTTTCTGTTTATTTGCTTACAAACTGCGCGGAGATAGAACATGTCATTCCAGTAATAAAATCCTAAATAGTTAAATAATATAATCTGAACATGTACAAATTGTTATCTGCTAAAGAAATTATCCAAAGCAACGTATACGTGTACCTTTAACAATTGTGACAATAGTATATAAATCCCTACAATTGAACAGTTGTTAAGAATTAAGAAAATTACTTACCTAGTTACTCTTCAGTTGTGCGCTTACGAGGTAACACTATTGGACTGCACATCCAAGTTCATTTAAATGATCAACTTTTGGACAAGTCTAATATCAGATGTGGGAAGAATAATTGATATAAAAACAGTTTTAAAATGAAATAAAATCAAGCTATTTCGTTAGGTAAGTATAGATTAAAAAAATTATTATTTGAATTAAATAATGTCATCCAGCTATACAGAGAAAAATTGAATGCGGAACATTCATTCATTCATTGAAGATCAACCTGACGCCCCTAATATTGCCACTAAATATTAGCCGCCATTAAATCCTGGTAAGATATTTTAGATTGTGTGGGATATTCCCAAAACAGTGATTACAAAAGTATGAGAGAGGCAACAATACATTTCCAAATAATGAAATCGAAACTATACGTAGAAAACCGATTGCAGAGAAACGTTTGTACCTATTAACCTACATCATAGACTCGCCTGGAGAGTATTCACTTGTATGTGGATAGATAGATAGATAGATAGATAGATAGATAGATAGATAGATAGATAGATAGATAGATAGATAGATAGATAGATAGATAGATAGATAGATAGATTGTTTGCAACGAAATCTGGATCAAGTATGTTTACTAAGTTTGTGACATAAGAAGGGTGGAGCGACGAGACTCAAAAACAGCTCAATCATTATCCACCTTTCTTTAATTATAAACAGTTATATCATAACAAGATTTAAAAATGGCGACATAGCTAAACATACAGTGACACTGACTTAGAATAACCAGTGTCTCATCTCATGGAACAGAAATTTGCCAAATAGAAGTTCACACTACTTTTTGCTAAAAACAAGTGCAATCTCGATTTTTTTCTCTCTGTAAATTCGACATGGTGAAAATTCATTGGCCACCATTTAGCATAAACATTTTGTATAGGGAGTGAAAAATCTAGCCACAGTATATAATGGGAATTTATTAAAAAAAATTATGAGAGAGAGAGAGAGAGAGAGAGAGAGAGAGAGAGAGAGAGAGAGAGAGAGAGAGAGAGAGAGAGAGAGAGAGAGAAGTAAATTAACTATCATTGGGATTCCGTTTTTCGCTCCACATAGTGTTTCATTATATATGTGAGAGTAGGAATTTCTTTAATTTAAATGACAATTTAAGTGAAACATAAACTTACATATGGGTGTTAGGAATTAGTAGTGTGAGTAACTTCAACTAAAGCAATAATACTGACATCAGTGTTAGACAAAACGCTTTAAAGTTGTGCACATTTAGACCTTTAGTCTTCAAGAGAGATGTCACAATTAGATCCTGGTAACTTCATGTCTGTTAGTTGCCAGGAATCATGCTCTCAATGCCGTATTTAAGGTCAGTGTTTAATACCCACTAGGAAAACTCTTATTGTTCCTTCCGGTATAAATGTTGCCTTCTTACGTACGAGTAATACAGAAATCTGTATAATTGCATACCATTACGCACTATGTGTACAGGCATCTCCGATGACCTCAGAGAAATGGACGACACCAGGAAAACGGCCATCATCGATAGAGAACTCGCCAGGTTAAATATCAGCATAGCTGCCCTCCAAGAAACTAGGCTGGCCTCGAGTGGCTCCCTCAGAGAGGAAAACTACACCTTCTTCTGGACGGGTCGAGAACCTGAGGAGAGCTGTCAGCATGGAGTGGGCTTTGCCATCAAAAACAATCTTCTGGCCTTGGTTGAACCTCCCACAGGGGGCACTGAGCGTCTATTGTCCATCAGCCTCACCACTGCTGCAGGTCCTGTTAACATCATCAGTGTCTACGTCCCCACTCTCTGGTTTACAGAAGACATAAAGTATCAGTTATATGGGCAGCTGGATGAACAGATCAAAGGATGCCCCAAACAAGAACCACTATTTCTCCACGGCGCCTTCAATGCCAGAGTAGGTGAAGATCACGAGTCATGGCCTACCTGCCTCGGATACCGTGGTACTGGAAAGACCAACGAAAATGGTCAGAGACTGCTGGAGCTGTGCACCTAGCATGGCCTCTGCATAACAAATACCTTTTTCAAGCGTAAGCCACAACACAAAGTGTCATGGAAACACCCCAGGTTCCATCACTGGCATCAACTCAACTTGGTCATCGCCAGTCGCTCTGCCCTTAACAGCGTCCTCTCCATCAAAACCTACCACAGTGCAGACTGTGACTCCGACCATGCTCTCGTGAGCAGCATGGTGCGACTGCAGCTATAGACACTACACCGCTCAAAACCGAAAGGACACCCACGCATAACCACTGCACAGATGTCGGTCCCCTCCAAGGTGCAGGAGTATATGTCAGCCCTGGAAAGGCTTTCCAGGACCTGCCAGAGTACCACACCACAGCCAAGTGGAACGCCATGAAGGGTGCCATCTACAAAACAGCCATGTCCACGTTTGGCCAAAGAGAACGATCCATATCAGGACTGGGTCAACGCACACCTATCAAGGATGGAACCACTAATAGAGAAGCGAAAAGCCTTTTTAGCCTATAAAAAATGCCCTTACGGACGCTTACTGCTCTTAAAAGTGCCCGAAGTAACACCCAAAGCATCGCTAGACAGTGCGCGAACGAGTAGTGGCAACGACTGTGTGACGTGATTCAGCGCAGTTTATGTATATATGGATCTGAGACCGTAGATGCTACCACATTGTCGAAAATGTCACTTTTTAGCCGAGAACAGACAAGGTCAGAGCTTTTATACTTTTTTCATGACATGTTTATTGCAAATTAAAATGGAACGACACAAGAGTCAAAAATACATTAAGGTTAAATGGTTTAGTGCATGGATACATTGCACATAAAAACGATCAAAGTGGAATATAAACAAGGCACTGTACAACAAGATGATTTCTTAAACGACATGGTTTGCCACTTCAAAGACTAGGGTCCCACTAAAGGTACTAGTGACAATACGGAAACCATTGAGCATATCTCAGGTAAGCAGAATATTTATGTTCCCTCTGAAAATTGGACCACTTGACTTTATCCCCTTCACCCAAGTAGAGAAATCCAACACTGGCTGATTCCTTGGGTAGGCCCTTCCAGATATTTAGGACATTTTCCTTTGAAATGCTGGAATCGACTTGCAGAGTTGCAGTATTCAGAAATCGTACAGGGAACGAATATTTGTCTTTTATAGGCTCACTGCGATGAGGGTATTGAGAAATGCACAGGCGTTTGCGCAGGGTTGGATGACATCATACATGTTTTCACGTGGAGGATGACATTGAAAATGAAAACCAGTAATGTGATATGGTGTTCTGTAACGCCTGGTATCACCTTCTCATCCGTCAGGTATGACACGTACAGCATCGCCTTCCATGGTAGGTATGGTAATAGTCATAACAACGTTCCCATAATGTGACACTGAACCGCTGAGGTCACAGCGTACGGCATCGCACTCCACTTGAGAATGATGTTTTTTTAAAGTTATTCATGTTTTTCGCTTAGTCTTTGGTGTTACAATTAACTATCGGTACTGGACATTTTCCATTTCTATATGCTGACCAAATATCGACGCGTCCGTACGGTAAAGTGAAGTGGTTGGGAAACCAAACTCTCTTCTGGTACACGATTTGATAAACCTTTTCCAAAAGGCCAACTGACTATTTGATGTGTGGATCAACTAACAATCTTGTGCGGTTTGTAGATCATCACTTTAACGTTTTCACCAGGTCCTGACTGCAAAGCTTGTTTCAATATATCAACGTTCAGTGTCAATCCTTCACTTTACACTTCTTATGCACTTCTCCTTGATTGTCCAGTTCTTCATCGTTATTTACTAAGATCAAGTCTTTACGAGCAGCGTCCACGTGTTTCATGTATTTGTATTTGTCAGGAATAATCTGGAAGTAGTGGGAAGGTCTGTCAAATACTCGGTCTCTCTTTCTGAGTTTGGTCGCCCTTGTGGTATATTTTAGTCTTGGGAAAGTGGTACATTTCGTACACTTCTACAAATTGGTATCCCAGATCCAGAGCTTTGAATACTTCCACATTGACCAACGTTCCTGTCAAGGCGCGTTCTTCCTGTGTGTGCTGACAGGGTCACTCCTGGTTGCACGTTTCTGCACTTGTACCGCACAAGGTAAACACCCCGTCCTGGTTTGTCCGATCGCTTGGGGACGAGAAACGTGGGCCATGTACAGTGTCACTTGTCCATCGGTGATTTGAAATTTTACATTGGATTGTTAAATGTGTTGCATCTTATCTATGACTTTGGCAGGTGTCAATTCCGATGATCTGCTAAACTCGACCCAAAAGGGTGACTTCACACTGTCGATATGAATGGAAACTTTCAAACGATCGTCTTCTTCGGCTTCGAATTGCCGTTTCAGTGTGGTGGATAAAGAATCCAACATCGCAGTGATGATCCCTCTCTGCTTTCTTCAACGGTACTTCTAACCTGAAATCCTTTAACCTCACTGTGTGCGTGTAGGCTGTGAATCTAAATGTTCTAGAGAAGCACTTTCAGTCTCTCGAGTGTGGTAGTACTTTTATGGTTGACTCGTGGTGGTAATGGACTTTGGCTGTGTGTTGACCTCTCTGTGTCTGTATTGCGGCTCACTCGTGTCATCTTCAAATTAACTGCCATGAATATGATCCAAGGCTTAGCACTGTGCGAGGCGGTGAACCACGTTTCTGCCTCTTCCATTCTTTTTCTTTCTCCATGACATAAAGCGATCGTTCCATCTTGATTTAAAAGATTCAATGATTGCATTTTAAACGCCGTGGTCACTATATATCCATGTTGGACCAGAGTCCCCCCTATATTAAGGGTCATTGTCTTCCTTTCCAGTATTTACTTCACTCTCTAACTGCCCATAATGACGGAAGAGCAAACACAAACTACTGATATAAGCTTTGCGAGGTATAATAAGAAAGTTTTTTTTCTTCAGACAAGCCGACGAACTACTCCCCCTCCTTTTGATATAAAATTCAAGATACTTGCTATATCTTAAAGATGAGGGAATATTGGGCCACATAGATTCTAGACTGTCAATAAAAACAGGTCAAGATACCTGTTATCATTGTCACGAAGCAAAGAGGGGTTCAGAACAGGAAGAAGAGTACCCTTTTTAAAGGAAGAAGTTCGACACGTCCAGAAAGCGGAAAAAGTGAAGAAAAGAAGACGATACGAAGGTGAGTAAGAAGAGGATGAAGAAACATAAAAAGGAGATAATGAGCAAAGGCGCAGAATCTCCAGTTCTTTTTAAAGTATTATGTTGTGAATAGGACTTTAACATTTGTACCAGAATATAACAAATATAAAACGTAAATGTCTTTTGGCTTTAACTAATGTAAGCGTTTACCACGGCTAAGGCCTACATTTCGACTTGTTCATGTCGATGACTTGGTAGATGACTAGTTTTGGTATCTCAGGCGTAGCAGGTGTGTGGACTGTGATTGGTTGCTTGGCACAGGAAGGTCTTTATCTCTTGCCTTGTTGATACATTTGTTTCAGATTCCTTAACTCTGAAAAATGTCCAAAAGTACCGTCACCGTTTAATGATCACTGTAATCCTTCTCTCCTAGACTTTGTTTTTCTCTGTTGATTCGTCTTCGTGTCATTTCCTTCTTGCCTCTTCTTCTCACTGTTGCTGTTGAAGGAGAAAAACTTGTTCTGCTTCCTCTCGCTTCTGTAAAATTTCTCCAATTGTCATTTCTGTCTCCGTTTAAAATCCTTGACGCTTGGTTATGAAGGAGCTCGTGGCGATGGTTGCGGTATGAATTCGTTAGAGGATGAGAGAAAATCGATTAAAACCCAATTAAAATCTATATCATCTTGAAGAATGCCCATGTTGACTTCCGTAGCCACTGCCATGCCATCGATTATCATTTCCACAGCCGTCGCACCTTGATTCATCGTGTTCATAGTTTCCGTCATGTTTGAAAACTCTGTCGCATTGATTTACTGAGCACAGACGCTAAGTTTCCGTCATGTTTGAAAACTCTGTCGCATTGATTTACTGAGCACAGACGCTATCGCATCTATATAGGGAATGTGAGGTCACATGCATCTCTCTTCAAATTGGGAAATAGACTTCAAAAATGTGTAATTTGTAACGGGTTTTAAAACTGTGGGAAAAAGAAACTCAATCCATTTCGATCCGCTGTTCCACTATAAATAACCACGGGTCATTTCAATCCCTTCACCTGTTCTCGTAACAATATGTAGTCTAACTTTGAATCATCAGCCCTCGTATCGTCGATTATGTTCCATACAGACTTATACATGTAGATCATCATAAACAAACATCCGTATCAACGATATGAGCGATTGCAAAAGAATGTATGTGGATGGACAAGGCTGTATAAATAGAGCCCTCGTCTATGATCTAGAAATCAGAAGAAGTTTGGGGAATAGGAAAGGACCTATGCGCTGCCCTCTATGTTAACGAAATGGTGCTACAAAAATAACAAAAGCACTTTTCATGGCCACTCCTATGACTCAGAATGATATATATTCTCTATGCAAAATAGGTGTATCTTTGTTGGTTTGTTTGTTTCTTTGTTTAGCATTCCCGGCAAGCGTTGTTTTGTTGGTAAAGTTTATGAATCAGCTGAGCCCGCTATCCACTACCCGCCACCCGCCACCAGCGACTAACTAGCTGAACTTCCGTCACCCACCACTCACTGAACTAGCTAAACGTACCCGCCACCCGACATCTAACACCCGCCACTAACTGAACTTGCCAAACCTACCCGCCACCCGCCACTCACTTAACTAGTTGAACTCACCCACCACTCGCTGAACTAGTTGAATTTACCCGATACCCCTTGGCACTATGCTGTTTGGCCTGATTGAGGCCGGTTCCTTGCCACATTGTTGCCAATCTCCAGTACCGTGAGGTCACCTCGCCTGTTCCATTAGCATTCAACCAAGATTCCCTTGGCGTTATACAGACCTAATAGTAAAATTCCCCATTGTCGCTAAACGTGCCCAGGGTGATTTGTAAAACCTTGTTGATAAACAGACCCGGCGGAAAGGGGGAGGTGCTGTAATGTATATTTCCATTGTCGTTAATGTGGTCCAGGGTCCATTTTGTTGCTATCGTGCTTTGGGTGGGTTGTGCTTGAAATTGCTTATTCTCATTGTCGCTACACCAATCCGGTGGTCTAGTGATTAGAGCGTCCGCCCCAAAAGCGGGAGGTCGTGGGTTCGATCCTCGACCGAGTCATACCAAAGAATTACAAAAATGGTACTAACAGCTGCCTCGCTTGACGCTCAGCATTAAGATGTTAGTGTTAGGAATAGTCGGCCTGGTGTCAGGATAATGTGACTGGGTGGGACATCATGCTACATGTCTGCGGAATGATGCCCCTGTGCTAGACATCACTATAAACTGCCTCAGTGTTAACATCGTAGCGATATAACTGATAAATTGTTAAAACTACGTTAAACATCCGAAACAAACAAACAAACCAATTGTCGCTAAAGTGGCCCACTTGACTACTCATGAGTGGTGGATCGTTGTATATTTTGGGTTCAAATCAGGACGTAGATTGACGAAGATTGATTAATACGTGTACCGGAAGGCAACCAGGGCAGGTGGGTGGGTGGTGCTGTATAAATCCAGAAGTAGAATGATAAATGTTGCATGAAAAGCATATTCCCGTATCAATACATCATATATGGGTTAGTGAATGTATTGTTGGTACGATAAAGATTAATATACAGTGTTAAAACTCATCGTTTCATTCGTTCAAATGAGCAAAACTGTATTTGTTTATGGATGGGAAGCGAATAATACGTATATGTATGTATGTATGTATGTATGTATGTATGTATGTATTTATGTATGTATGTATGTATGTATGTATGTATGTATGTATGTATGTATGTATGTATGTGGTGTGTGTGTGTGTATGTATGTATGTATGTATGTATGTATGTATGTATGTATGTATGTATGTATGTATGTATGTATGTATGTATGTGGTGTGTGTGTGTGTATGTATGTATGTATGTATGTATGTATGTATGTATGTATGTATGTATGTATGTATGTATGTATGTATGTATGTATGTATGTATGTATGTATGTGGTGTGTGTGTGTGTGTATGTATGTATGTATGTATGTATATATATATATATATATATATATATATATATATATATATATATATATATACAGTCAAATCTGACACTGTGGTGAGGCATTTATTGTCTATGTAATGTATTAGCGTAAAGTCTGTAAATAAAAGATGACATCAAAAGAGGCCATTTGGAAATACGATCCCTCATTTTTCTTCCTGTACCTGTGTTGCAGAAATAATTGCACGTGTGAAATAATTGCCAAGTGCATATCTCATGACTGCAAGTTTATTTCGAAATAATTATTAGTTTACATAAAAATGTCTATCTTTTCAAATGCTTTTCGTCTATATTTTATTTATTGTTATCTTAAATGCTTTGAATTCATTTGTTATCTCATTTAACCTGGTCATTATCAAAAACTGATCAAGAATAATAGGAAACCAATGTATGACTTTAAATTTTTATACTTATTTATCCACTTGTCTTTGGACAGATACTTCTGATAGAAATTTTCAAAGAAAACGTAGGATGCAAAATAATTATAACGCCTCTTGATTAGATTGTTTTGTATAATAATTAGACCTTTGTACAAATTAAATCAGAATTAGCCACTGATTGCTATCAAGTAGTTCTTTTGGTCAAACATCTCGTTTTCGAATATTTTTGGTCGAAATATGGTAATTTATATTACTCTGTTCACATAGTCACATGTACTAATAAGAGCGTGCGATGGTATCTTTCTTAAAGTTAATATCCAAAAATGGTAGAAAACTCTGTCTTTTCGTGTGCATATACAAATTTTGTAAAACAGCTACGATTGCATTTTTAATTAATTTATGTTTTATTTTTAATTATTTCTGGCAAGTGGGGGGGGGGGCAACTTGTAAGTGCACTGTTAATATTGCTTTGAAAATCGCATACAAAATTGTTCAAGTCACAATATATTTTTCCTTGTATATGGTATATTTTTAAACTTCAATACTTGCAGACCTAGGTTGGGCAGCTCATCGTAGATCATCCAATTATTAAGCGATTTCCAAATATCCAGTGACTAATATGGTTAACAATACATTACAATATATGTTATGCAACATTATCGACAGATGCCGCTCTCTCTCTCTCTCTCTCTCTCTCTCTCTCTCTCTCTCTCTCTCTCTCTCTCTCTCTCTCTCTCTCTCTCTCTCTCTCTCTCTCTTCGTAAAGGTACGGTCATAAAATCATAAAACGTTTTTATTTGTTTTTCAAATGGGAGCCTTAGTCTTTCAATTTTATGTGTATTCCTATTGTAGATGGGGTCCATACCAGTCATCCCTAATTCCTGTCTTTAATATGTACTCATATTGTACATGGATTTCAAAAACTTGATATCAGACCTATCCCAAATTACTATGCAGGCATACCTACAAATGTATAGATAATTCATACGTTCAGAAATTAACTAGATTGTTTTAAGAAATTAATCAAAGCTGTCAGAAGTCTTTTGATTAAATATTGCACATGATGGCGTCCGCTCCTAGAAATTGTCAATTTAATGAGGCCGCTCCTGGAAATTGTCAATTTAATGAGGCCGCTCCTGGAAATTGTCAATTTAATGAGGCCGCTCCTAGAAATTATCAATTTAATGAGGTTGAGAATATCTTTCCAAGACCTCCTCCCCCCACTCCCAGTAAAAAATGATCAATCAAAATCTAATAAAGTTAAAATCGTATACCTATATACAAATATCACACTCATATGGTTTAGTACAATGTTTTAATTGTTACATGTTTAGTTTTGATCACAGAAGAATTTAATTTACTATTTTTGACGCAACTGTATACATCTCATAAGCAAATTTATACTTGATTATCTCTTGCTTCAATGCTTATCAAACTGCAGAGATAGTAAGTTAGGAATCCGTTATAAGACCGTGTCATACCATGTCATACTTAGTGATTGGTGCCGAATTACCCTAAGTAGTAATAGGGGGCACTATAGGGTCTATGGAAAACCCAGTCAAAAACAGCTTGGGGCACTATAGGGTCAAGATTTATAGGGTCAAGGGAAAATCCAGTCAAAAACAGCTTGGGGCACTATAGGGTCAAAACAGCTTGGGGCACTATAGGGTCAAGGGAAATGGAACAGGGTGGGCCTATATAGCGTCAAGGGAAATGGAACAGGGTGGGCCTATATAGCGTCAAGGGAAATGGAACAGGGTGGGCCTATATAGGGACAAGGGAAAAAAAAGGGCGGCAAAGAAAGCTACTATCTTTTCGAGACCTATGAGTGGCCCTGAAAAGGACCGTTATGTGTAATGTTAACGTTGTCTTGTTAACACAGAGGACATCTCACAGATCTTCTTCTCTTCCTTAAACTTCTCCTTACTGTGGGTCCATAGAAGAGAACTCTCTTCAAGCAACCTTGTCTTTCCACATAGACTCTTCTCTTCCAATAGGCTGTCTCCGTCCTATGAATGACACTCCATGATGATCTGACATACATGGGTATGTCAGTCCTAAACAGCATGCTAGACACAAGGGTTGACGATTCAACGTTAGTCCACATCTTGTGATGAGAACAGGTGAAGCGAATGCCGTGAACTGCGGTTATTTATAGGGGAAGAGCGGATCGAAACGGATTGAGTGTATCGACCAATCCAAACACGCGTTACAAAAGTCAGACACAGCCATCCAATCGGAAGAGAGCGGTCTGTGACGTCACTTTTTCTATATAGAGGTACTAGCGTCTGTGCGCAGTCAATCGATGAGACAGAGTTGTCAATCATGGCGGACAGTAAGAAGACGATGAATTGGAGTGAGTCAGGAGTAGAGACAGCAAGTCATGGGCCAACAGTGACTTCTAAAGTCATGACAAATCTACATCCAGAAGAAGTTGATTTTAACTGGGATATTGTGGATTTTTTAACATCGCAAGAATTTATTCCGGAACCTTCGTTGCCTTCTGTATCTTCTTATGGACACGTCGATGATTTTAAGCAGAGACAAAAAGAAGCATTGGAGCGATTTTTACAACAACAGAAAGTAGAAGAACAAGCTTTTCTTATGCAACAGCAGGAAGAAGAAGAAGCAAGAAGGAAACACCAGGAAGAAACAGTAGCAGCAGCAGCAGCAACAGCAACAGAGAAGAATGAAGACCAAGGACAGAAAGAAAATAGTGAAAATCAAACGGTTACGACGGTACTTTTAGATATTTTAGCTGAGTTAAGGAGTCTGAAACAAATGTATCAGACTTCTTTATCACGACCGAAGAGAAAAAGACCTTCTCGAGCGAAACAACCCGATCTCTCTGTGACTACGTCTACCTTACCACCGTTAGTGATTTCTACCAAATCATTGACAGGAACCACCAGTCCCGAAGTAGGCCTTGGCCGTGGCAAAGGCTTAAGACAGCTCAAGATGATTTCGTCCCGTTTCTGAGTTTGTTTTGTTTTAAACAATCAAAAACACCAACGGTCCTTTTCAGGGCCACTCCAATTATTTCGAAAAGAAATACTATGTCAATTGCCTAATTCAATGAAAACTCAAAAGTCCTTTTTATTATATTTTTTAAAATCCTTGATGTACGTGTGAGTGAAGGAATGTGTGAGTGTAGGTAATTATACTATGAAATCAAAACCAAGAGACACTTACGTTTTTTCTCTCTGGTGTATTCTAGTACAAACGTTACAATTCAATATCACAACATAACATAACACAATACCATTTTTAAAAAGTTCATAAGGTTTCTTCTGTTTCACTCTTTCTGTTTTTTCATTTTCTTTACTGTCACACGTTTTTCTTTTTCTTCTTCCTCTTCACTTTCGTTTCGTCTTCTTTTCTTGTTTTTGTGAACGTGACGGGGTTCTTCCTTGGAGTAGGGTACCTCTTTCTCCTCCTGTTCAGAATTTCTTTCCTCCTCCTCCTCCTCTTCCTCCGCCTCCTCCTCCTCCTCCTCCTGCTCCTGTTGTTTCTTAGGACAGTTTGGAGACCAATGTCCTTTCTCTTTACAATAATAACAGGTATCTTGACTTTTGTCTCTATTGGTACTTTTTTTATTTTTGTCACGATCTGAACATTCTGTAGCCCAATGTCCTTTCTTCTTACAGATATAGCAAGTATCTTGACTTTTATCTCGATAGGAGGAAGAGTAGGCCGTCGGCTGGTCTGACGAAAACTTTCGTATGACCCCACGTAAAGCTCTAATGAGAAGTTCCACTTCTGTAGGTTCTTTCATCGTTCTGGTCAATGTGAGAGTGAAATGAATACTGAACCGTTAGACACTAACCCTTTATATATGCACGGATCGGACATGAATATATAAGGGTTATGGTCTTTAAAAGGTAGTCATTTGACTTTTTGCAGACAAGATGAAAAGACCACATCATGTTGTGGAGAAAGGAAAAGATAGTAAGAGACAGAAACGTAATGTATCGCCTAGCACAGTAGTTGAAGTCTTGGCTCAAATTCATGCCAGTGATTTTGAAGATGACATGAGTGAGCCCGAATCTACGCCTAAGCAATCGACGTCCAAGCAAAGTGCACCACCCTTAGTAAACCCTGAAAATTACTATCACATTCGAGAGACGGAAAAGCGTTCCTCTCGAAAATTTAGAACAACGGCTTACACGTATGCCGTAAAGTTTAAAGATTTCAAGGCCAATGTACCTTTGGAGAATACAGAAGGGTTTATTACCGAGGTGTGGGATTCTGTGTTAACTGCATTGAAACAGCAATGTCAAGCCAAAGAAGACGATCGCTTGAGACTTTCTATTCATCACGATAATTTAAAGTCTCCCGTTTGGATCGAGTTTACTAGCCCATCAGAATTAACACCTTCCAAAGTCATTGACAAAATTCAACATGTGCAACAATCCAACGACAAGTTTCACATCACCGATGGAAAAGCCACACTGTTCATGACCCACGTGTCTCTTCCTGAGGGGACCGGACGCAAAAAAGTGTTATTGGTGGACAGCCTTCGTAACATGAAGCGAAGCCTCGTCCGAATTAACAATCCTCAAGACCAGATGTGTTTAGCCCGTGCCATCGTCGTGGGACAAATGTATGTCAACAAGAACGAGACGATAGAATGGAAAAGAGCCTGGGAAACTATTCGACAATCGGACCGAGCCAAACAATGAAGTGAAGCAGAACTCCTGTTACAGCAAGCGGGGATATCCAAAGATACCCCTTGCGGTATTCCAGAAATGCAACAGTTGCAAGACGTCTTGGCTCCACGTTACACTTTGAAAGTACACCCTCAAGAAGTGCGTGGTCCTCTTTTGTTTCGAGGCCACGATTTCAAAGACGGAAAATACATTCACGTCTATCATCACGATGGTCATTTTGATACCATTACCAGTATCACTGGATTTCTGAAATTCAGTTACTACTGTGAAAAATGTGACTATGGTTATAACAATCGAGAACAACACAAGCATTGTGGATCGAAATGTGAGGGATGTTTGGCCTCTCAACCTTGTCTGGACAAAGGACAAGTACGAGTGCATTGCCCTGTGTGTCAGCGCACTTTTGTCAGTCTTACCTGTTACCAACAACATTTGAAGATGCAAGGTTCACAGCAGAAAAGTACTTGTCAGCTTCTGAGATTGTGTCCTACTTGTGGACAAGGCATACGTACCAATAGTGTTAAGTTACACGTTTGTCGAGGGAAGAAACGATGTCACATTTGTCGCCAAATTGTGGACTTGGAGCACGAATGCTTCATTCAAAAATATCAACCCCGACCAGAAGATACCCAGAAGAAAGGGAATTTTATCTTTTTTGATTTCGAATGCATGCAAGAAACTGGTATTCACATTCCTAATTTCTGCGTGGCTCACCGTGCGTGCGAGCAGTGCATCCAAGAACCCATCTTTAGTCATTGCCCTTACTGCAGCAAGATTCCTGGAGGACGTGAAAAAATCTTTCGAGGGTCAAATACGCTAGCCGATTTTGCCCAATGGATCCTAAACCCCATCGACGAAACGTGGAGTCCAGAAGACATCGAACGTTACGGCAATTGTCATTGCCATGCCACAGTCATGGCTCACAATTTCTCGGGATACGATGGGCAATTTCTGCTTAGATACTATGCAGAACAAAGTACCGAACGGCCTCAAGTGACTTTGAACGGAGCCAAAATCATTTCTATGCAAGTAGGACAAGTACAGTTTAAAGATTCGATGTGTTACTTGGCCATGCCTTTGAGTCGCATGCCTAAAACGTTTGGAATGACAGAAATGGCCAAAGGTTATTTTCCACACTTTTTTAATACCGAAGCCAATCAACATGCCGTTCTACCCCATTTGCCTGAGGTTGACGACTACGACCCCGACAACATGCTCACCGAACAACGAGAAGCTTTCCATGCTTGGTACCAGACTCACGCCTCGGACCCCTTTGACTTTCAAGAAGAAATTTTAAAGTACTGTCGATCTGACGTGGACATTTTACGACGCTGTTGTGGAAAATTTCGAGAACTGTTCATGGAATACACGGGGATCGATCCTTTGAAAGAAGCTTGTACCATTGCCAAAGCATGTTCCTTAGTGTACCGAAAACGCTTTATGCCCGAAAATACTCTAGCGGTCATCAGTCCTCAAACGACAAATTTTGTCAAACGTCAATACTCGGCTAAAGCCCTACGCTGGCTCCATTACTTGTGCGACAAGGAAGACAAATGGATCCAACACGCTCGCAACGGAGGAGGCGAAAAGACCATCGGAACGTATTCGGTGGATGGTTGGGACTTAGAAAACCCTCAGATCGTGTACGAGTTTAACGGATGTTTATTTCACGGATGTCCCCTATGCTACCCTCAGCGTAACACCAAAAATCAGTTTTTACAACGAACCATGGAAGATTTGTACCAGACCACGTGTCAGCGACGTTTGAAGTTAGAACAACAAGGATACCAGGTAGTGGAAATGTGGGAACACGAGTACGATCTGCGTTTGAAAACCGATCCCGAGTTTAAACGCATCGTAGAAAGTTACAAGTGGGTGGACCCATTGAACCCCCGGGATAGTTTGTACGGAGGACGAACGAATGCCACTTGTTTGCTGTACCAAGCGGACGAAGAGAAGGGAGAAGAAATCAAATACTTGGACGTGTTTTTCGCTGTATCCTTACGTGTACAAATATTGTCACTTTCCCGTAGGGCATCCAGAATTGATGACAGAACACATTGACTTGGACCACATTCGTCAGTACGAAGGATTGATCAAGTGTAAAGTCTTGCCTCCCACAGACTTGTACCATCCCGATTTACCTCACCATTGCCAAGGAAAACTGATGTTTCCTTTGTGTCGCACATGTGCCGAAACGTGCAACCAAGACCAACCTTGTCAGCACAGCCTGGAAGAACGCGCCTTGACAGGAACGTGGGTGAGCGTGGAATTGTTTAAAGCTCTGGACCTGGGATACCAACTGTTAGAAGTGTACGAAATTTATCACTTTCCCAAAACACAACAATACCGCAAAGGCGACGAGAGACAGAAAGGTATTTTTGCAGACTACGTGGATGCTTTTTTAAAACTAAAACAAGAAGCTAGTGGCTATCCTTCCTGGTGCCACACTCCCGAAGACCAAAAGATATTCAAAGAAAAATATCGGGAGCAGGAAGGTATCATTTTAGACCACATCGAGAAAAACGAAGGAAGGCGGTCGTTTGCCAAAGTGATGCTCAATTGTTTGTGGGGTAAAATGGCACAACGACCGTCTTTACCCAAGACGGAGTATTTGTCCGAGCCGTCTCGCTACTTCCAGATGATTCACGACCCAACCAAAGTCATGAAACACGTGGACGTCATTCGTGAGGACTTGATCTTAGTCAATTACGAAGAAGAACTAGACTTTGTAGAAGCCGACAAATTTGGAAATGTCATCATTGCGGCTTACGTGACAGCCCACGCTCGTTTAAAATTGTACGAAGTGTTAGAACTGTTAGGAGATCGTGTGTTGTATTTTGACACGGACAGTTGCATCTACATTCACCGACCGAACCAGTGTAACCCTGTCATCGAAGGAGACCGTTTAGGAGCCTGGACCGATGAACATCCCAACGACAATATTCTATGTTTTGCAAGTGGCGGTCCTAAAAATTACGGTTACGAATACCGAGACCCACAAGGAGATATGCACACCGAATGTAAAGTGAAAGGATTGACTCTCAATTATCGCACGAGTCGAGTGGTGAACTTTAACGTGCTACAAGAAGCCTTACAGTCGGGACAGGATGAAACGTTTCAAGTGACTACCCATGAACCGCACAAGATTGTCCGTTTACCTACACACCAAATCGTTAGCCGACCTTTGGAAAAAGTCTATCAAATCGTGTACCAAAAAAGAGTACGACTTCCCAATCACTTCACTCTCCCGTACCGTCACGTCGAAATTGGGCAGCATATAAAAAGGGACATTGTCCAAGACCAATAGTTCATTGTGACTAACACAGCCAAGCGAAAAGAAGATGAATCCATTTAAACAGACATCATTCAAGTTTGGGGATTGTAAAACAAATGTACCTTTCCAGAGTGTGAAAAGTACTGGATGGATAAGACCCATGCGTTGCAACGGAAGTTGTCCGGAAGGAAACTGTAAGTGTCCTTGCGGTATGCACTGTAATTGCGTTACAGAGTGCGATGGTGAACCTTACGATTGTAGTGATGCCAGACGCTGTGACGTTAGCGATTCAGGTGGATATCGTGGGAACGTTGCTATGACTACTACCCCTATATCTACTGTGGAAAGTGATGCTGTGCGTGTCAAACCTGAGGGATGCGAAAGCGGTGCCACACGTTATCGTGGACTCCTAGGAATTTCACCGTACCTGCATCGAACAGAAGTGAGGAGAGTCGAATATTCGTTCCCGACGAGTTTGCCTGAATACTGCCACTTTAAAAGTCGATTCCAAACCTTCAAAGATAAATGGCCAAAATATCTGCCTGGACCAACTCCTGAAGAATTAGCCAGAGCTGGATTTTTCTACTTGGGCGAAGGAGATAAAGTCAAGTGTTTCAGTTGTGGTGTATCCATTTACGAGTGGGAACAGAAAGATTCCGCTTACTTGGAACATGCTCGATGGTCTCCGAATTGTCAATAACTACCTTTAGTAGGACCTAGTGATTGGAAGTGACACTACCACTCCATGTCGTGTAACACACCTAGACCAGTATATAAGCCCTTTCTAAAACATAATATTCAAGGATTACCATACGAATTGCAAGAGAAGATCTACAAGGACGTTTGGCAAGGTCTTGCTAAAGAAAAATCTCAATGGGTGACTGTAGAACATTTGTGTCGTGAAATTCACAAGAGGCAAGTGACAAAAATTAACCAACGTATTAGATTTCTCTGGATTAAGGGTATTTTTTTGCTCTGTTACCAATTTACTACGTTTACATCTGAAGATGTTGTGATCCTTCTTGACCGTTACCCTGAATGGCAGTGGGACGAAATTACACGTTATATTAATCACTTTTGCTTTTTGTGCAAATTTAATTCTGTGTTTAATTCTGGGTTGAATCTACACTGAGAGTCTTCGACCTAAAAAAGAAGTATAAAAGAGAGCGACCATGCCACAACCTTTATCATTGGTGATCCAACAGATTCCGTGGAAGGATATCAATGAGAAGATTCACACGGTGAAAGATTACGAGCACTTATTGCAAGAACTGTACCCTATGAATTGGGGTCGACGTGTCGTGTGTGTTTTAGTGACTTGCTTTCTGGGATTTCGTTTACCTGCCGATTCCTTGTGGACACTTTACGAACACTACCTATCAAAAAATAAGACAGTATGGTAACTCCTTTAAATGTCCACGAGAGACTTATTCTGTTCAAAGCCTTACGCTTTCATCTGGATACGTCTCGACCTTTCCAAGAAAAAAAGATTCGTCAACTTTTACGTACGGAAGCAGTGTACGAAGATGTGTGTGTAGCTTGTGATTTACACCCTCATTGGACAGATGTACGTGACTGGAAAAGTTGGGATTTTGAGGCTTGGACAAACGAAGCATCCCATTATGCCCAAGCGTTGTGTTCCTAAAATTCATCGTCGTGTGAAAAAAGTCACTTTTAATCCTGTGTTAGTAACAGTACCAGAAGAAGAAAAAGAATCTATCACCCAAGACAATCCCTCTGTTCAAGACAAAACTGTCATGGACATTCCCCCACAAAGACCCTTTCGAGAAGACACCTATGTGACTGTACCCCCTGTAGAGGAGACTATAAGAACATTACATACTACCTCTAGGACACCTTCGTTACCCAAACCACGTTGTACAGTGACTTGTTTATATTCCACTTTGATCGTTTGCATAGCTATTTTATTCCTGTATTTATCCATTTGGCTTTTATGTTTTCGTGTTGTTCAAATTTAAACATGCATTCAAATAAACGTGTCTTGAAAAAAGTATAAAAACCTCTTGTCTTGTCTGTTGTTGTGTCAATACTGACATACCACTACACGACTATGGCTCACTCTACTCTTTCTACTACTCCTTCCTCCTCCACATTCAAAGTCATTGACGAACACTTAGATCAGGCTAGTTGGAAAGCCTTGTATCTTCGTCATCCTTTTAACATGTTAATTGCTGGACCGAGCGGTTCAGGCAAAACCGAATTTGTCAAACGTTTGATCGAACATAAACATCATTTGATCGATCGTCCACCTCAACGCATCGTGTGGTGTTACAAAGAGTGGCAATCGGCACACAGCCTCTTGAAAGAAAGTCAAGGTGATTCCATTGTGTTTGTAGCAGGCATTCCTAAAGAAGACGAGGGGATCGTGTCTGACCCTAGTCAAACTCATTGGGTTATTTTTGACGACATGTTAGGAGAAGACGAAGAAGAAATTAAACTGTGGTTTACGCGTAAAGGGCATCATCGTAATGCCAGTGTCATTTACATTACACAAAATTTATTTCAACAAAGTAAAGCCCATCGTACCATTAGTCTTAATGCTCATTACGTGGTCTTGTTTAAAAGTCCTCGAGATAAATCACAAGTGCAAGTTTTAGCCAAACAGTTAGAAACACCTTGGCTAACTCATGCGTACGATGATGCCACTCAAACACCACACGCCTATTTACTCGTGGATTTAAAACCCACTACCCCTGATTATTTGCGATTTCGTACCGATTTGTTTCACGACTGGTGTCAAGACGGAGGACCTGTCGTGTACACGTCCTCCTCGTTGACATAACACTATGAAGCACTAAAAAAATCTATAAAAACCTTGGGTTACTTTGACCTGGTCTCATACATCGTCAACATGACGTCCCTTCAGTCTCATCTTCCGATCAAATTGATTCGTGCCTTGTACGGCATCAGTCGCGAAAAAAATCCACAAAGACGTGCTCACGTCTTAGAAGCCAGTCTCAAAGAAGTCTTACGATGGTTTACGGTGACAGCACGTCAAATACTGCAAGGCATCATTCACATTCCACATCAAACCAAACGCTTTTTTGACAGAAACAAAGTAGCCTTGACGCAACTGGCCAAGCCTCGCATCGACACTCACACCAAAAAGCAAATCATATTGAAACCTGGAGGTAGTGGTTCTCTAGGAGGTGTCATCATTCGTTCCCTTTTAAAATGGGATCCCAATACTCCCAAAGTTCACCCCAAGAAGAAAACAAAAAAAGCCAAACAAACCCCTAAGAAAAAGAACAAGGGTGCCAAGACCAAAGCACAGAAAAAGAAAAGTCCACAGACAAAAGCGGTCACCCGCAAGAAAGGCATTTCGGCCAGGACACAACCTTACCTTCGTCAACCACGACCTGTAAGAAAAGATCTACAAGGACGTTTGGCAGGGACTACGTTGCCAGTAGCCTCAGAGGCTGTAACTTCTCCGTTGCGGGTGATGCCAGCCAAACCCAATTTGACACCCGTTTTTCCTAATTTGATGAAACATTGGAAATCTGCGTCTCCCAAAACGTCTCCTCCACCGGTGACACCCTCGTCCACATTAGCGGCAGTAGCAGCTGCTCACAAAGTACCTGCCCCTAAAGTGAAAGTCCAAGAAAGATCTGGCATGTTAAAGAGTTTACTAGATTTGTCCAAACAAGAACTGTCCCGATTGAGTCCGTTGCGAACCCCTTCACGACGTGTGTTACCTGCCATGAAGTTGATACGACGCAAAGATAATCAGTGGCGACGCATTCCAGTATAAAAATATGACTTGAAGACCACGACGTCAATCAGTATTTTTCTGTACCACTGCTGAACACTCCAGGATGCTTCCTCAAAAACGTGCACACCACCGCCACCACCACCACCCTCGTCGTTCTGCTGCCCAAAAAGGAGCTGGAAAAAGACAATCTCGTCATCGTACCAAAGGCTTAAAAACCAAACATCGACGTCCTTTCCTCCAAAGACGTTGTCTTTTAAAGAAAAAGAAGAGTCACCAAAAAGGAGGATCCTTTGGTAATTTTGTGAAAGACATTGTTACCTTTTTGACGAAGCGGTAGTTCCCCAAAAAGTAGATAAAAGAGAGTGTGTACCAAGTCATTGACACTAGTAATATTGTGAAACGAACAAGCAAAGATGTCACCTCGCAGAAAACATTCTTCTTCACCCCACAAAGGAAAGAAAAGGAAAGGACGTTTAGCCAAACATCGACACGTTCATCGTCCAAAGGCCCAAAAGAAAATATCCGTCCGTCAAAAGAAAAAGATGCTGGTGCAACGCGGAGGATTTTTCCTACCCCATGATCTCTTTCCAGAAAAAGTGATACCACTTATAAATCAAGTGATGGCACAACAAAAAAAAAGATAAAAGAGGGTGTGTTTCAAGTCATGGACGTCAGTGGCATTGTGGAACGAACAAGCAAAGATGTCACCTCGCAGAAAATATTTTTCTACACCTCACAAAGGAAAGAAAAAGAAAGGACTACCTCCTCGTTTGGTCAAACACGGAGACGTGTTGTCTGTCCTGTCCAAAGCCTCTCCACCCATGCGAAAACAAATCATTAAAACGGCTTCCAAAGATGTCATCGATACCGTGTGCGAATGTTGTTTGAATGTCTTGAAAGGCACGATACCTTTGTCTTCACACCAGAAAAAATGCTTAGCCAAACATCGACACGTTCTTCGTCAAATGGTCCAAAAGAAAATACCCGTCCGTCAAAAGAAAAAAATGTTGGTGCAACGCGGAGGATTTTTACCTTTTCTTCTTCCTGTGTTGGGAGGATTAGCGAAATCCGGTATCCTATCCAGCATATTACCAGGTTTTTTACAAGGGATGACAAAAGGGATGTCCCCAGGGATGCACCAAGGGATGGCCCCAAGGTATGGGTAGCAATATGTATGATCCTTCCAGAAGATAAAAGGGATCCATGAAGCACCACGATCTCAGACGTAACCTTTGGAAGCCCATGGAAGGACGAAAACTGACTTTAGTTCCTTACAAACGATGGATGGAATACCATCGTTGGCAAGAACAACGTACCCCCCATTTACCACCCAATCCTGATTTGAACGAGATGTCCCAATTACAACAAGAATTGCAATCCTTGCTGCATCGCCACGATTTGTCCGAAACCGAAAAATCGCAAAAGTACGGTCAACTTCTGCAACGACTACAACTCTTTCATCGAAAAGCTGTGGAACAAACAGCTCTACCCACACTGTCTGATTTGAAGGCACTAATGAATAATCCGTCGCCTTTACCCTCTACAGTAGCCAAAACAGACGTCACCCCATCATTACCCAAGGAAGAAAAAGAACCCCATGATCTCTTTCAAACGCCCACTGCTACTCCCATTCCGAGTAAGATTGCTGCTTCCTTATTGACCCCTTCTCCCACGCCCCAACGAGAAGAACTCAAAACTTGGGTTAAAAAGATGATGGCTACTCCTGCTTCAACAGAAGTGAAAAAGAAAGAAAGGAAACCAGAGGTGAGAAAAGAAAAGAAGACCAAAGCTATCTCATTACCTCCGCCACCACCACCACCACCACCAGCACCCTCGATGTCAACTCCTGTGGCACATCGGACACGTAAAGCCGTTTCCAAACAACCCGCATTTCGTCCCACCCAAAGCAATATCCTCGAAGAGTGGGTCACTTATTAACCTAAACCATGGAGAAGGTCTTAGCCAGCATTTATTACGATCCAGCTCACCCTGCAGGTTACGGAGGCATTCAGAAATTGTATCGTGCTGCCAAAACTCGCTTGAAAAAGCTCCGTTTACCTACAGTACAACGATGGTTACAAGAACAAGCGACGTACACTTTACACAAACCCATTCGACGAAAATTTCACAGAAGTCGCACTCAAGTGGAAGGCATCGATCATCAATGGCAAGCCGATTTAGCCGATGTCTCTCATTTAGCCACCTACAATCGTGGCTACAAATATTTGTTTTGTGTCATCGATGTCTTTTCTAAATTTGCCTGGGTCGTACCATTGACATCCAAATCGAGCGGAGAGTTAGTACGAGCTTTGCAACTGGTGTTGAAACAAAGTGGTCGTCACCCTCTTCGATGGCAAACCGACAAAGGCACCGAATTTCTAAACCAAGCTTTCCAACGAGAATTAAAGAAACGTGACATTCATTTTTTCACCACCGAAAATCCTGAAACCAAAGCCAGTATCGTGGAACGTTTTCAACGTACCTTGAAAGAACGCATGTGGAAATATTTTACGCATCAACACACTCTCAAGTACATCGACGTCTTACCGCACTTAGTCCAAGCCTACAATCAATCTTACCATAGAAGCATTGGACGTTCCCCACAAGAGGTGACACCCGACAACGAAGTAACTGTTTTTGAGCGTCTGTTTGGTACGTCCCGAACGAGGGCTGTCCCCAAGAAAGGTGGAGAAGTGTTAACCCCGGGAGATTGGGTACGCATTGGTAAAACCAAACGCACTTTCGACAAAGGTTACTTACCCAATTGGACCACCGAATTGTTTCGTGTTACTGAACGAGTGCGTGGCCGTCATCCTACCGTCTATAAATTGGAAGACATGAACGGAGAAGTATTAAAAGGAACGTTTTACTTGCCTGAGTTACAACGTGTCACCAAAAAAGAAGACGACGTGTACGACATTGAAAGCATTCTCGAACGAAGAACTCGTAAAGTAGGAAAACGTCGTGTCAAAGAAGTCAAAGTACGTTGGAAAGGATATCCTCCTAGTTTTGATTCTTGGATTGACGCTGCCCAAGTCATCGACTATAAAAAGAAGTGACCATCATGCCCTTCAATACAGCTTCAGCAACCACAGTGACTACTCCTTCGCCCACGTCATCTCTGCAAGATTTACAAAAGCAACCCTTGTGGGTGTGGTGTGGAGAACGTGTCCCTAAAACCCAAATCGTCTTTTTCTGTCAAATCTTTGTGGTGTATTGTGTCATCGGTGCAGCCATCGCTAATTTGAGTTTGCAACAAGGAGACAAACAATTGTGGACCATTTTACTCAGCAGTTGCATCGGGTATCTTCTTCCCAATCCTTCCCTGAAATACTCTTACAACGGGAACAACAATAACACTATTGGGAGCCTTGCGGCCAACGTTAGTCCTTCTCCTGACAGTCACCCTTCCAATCACAATCCTCTTTTAGATACTCCTTTAACCTCGAGTGACTCCTCGGACAGAAGAACATTGGAAATATGAACAACACTATTAACCAATTTTACTTAACGTTACCTAGTGACAGTTCCATGGAGGTGTTTCCTAACAACACGTTGTGCTGTTACACGGCTAAATTACCTCAAACCATGCATTTGGATCAAGATGATCATTGGGAAGTAGCTTTAGTGGAAATAATACACCCGACACAAATCAAAAACATCGTCGAAAATCAAAACACTTTTACAGTTGAAGTGTATGACGAGCAATTGCAAAAAGCCTTAGACGCACGAGGTAAAGGTGGCGAAAAGAAATCAGATGGACCCAAAACTAATGCCCTGTCCACTCATAAGTTCGTCATTCCTCCAGTTTATTATTTTAGTGGTCAACATTTAGTGAATACGATTGTAACCAGGTTCAATGTTGTGTTTGGTAAAGCCATGGAGTCCTTTGCAAACTCAAAAACCCCAAAAAGTGTGACCATTGAGTACTATTCAGTGTCTCGTCGACTCATGATGACATTTTCAGAGGAGAAAATGATGGCCATTACTTTTTGTCCTGAATTGTTTGATATTTTAGGTGGAGACGTCGAGATGCTCAAGAACAAAAAGCAAATACCAGGCATAACCAGTAACTCGGATTTTGCCAAATATTTTCGATTCCCTGTTGAATTGAACCAAGGTCTCAACTTGATGTTTGTGTACTCCGATGTGGCAGAGTACAACGTGGTAGGACACACCTCTGTACCGTTACTGCGTGTCATTCCTTTCAAAGTGGATTCTGACACTACCGATAAAGAGGAAGGTGGAAATACCAATCACGTTCACCGTGAATTTGTACATCCTCATTATTTACCCGTCAGTAAGTCGTATTTCGACAGTGTCAACATTTCTATAAAATTAGAACTAGGACAAAATATTCCATTTACCAAAGGGAAAGTCACAGTGAAACTCCATTTTCAAAAACGATTCTCCAACAACTGAAAAGGTGATGTATCCTGTGTACCAAGGAGTCACTCGACAACGAGGACATGGTTTAGGAGATATGTTTAAATCCGCCTTTCGTTCCGTGGTCCCTGTTTTGAAACCGATGGTGACACGAGGATTGCACGCCTTAAAAGATGCCGCATTGACTCACGGCAAAGATTTTCTTCACAATGTTCTCATTGACAAACAAAACCCTAAAGAAGCTTTTTTGAGAGCAGGCAAAAATGTCTTGCTTCAAACGGGTAAAGAGATTTTGGGTCGACGAGAAAGTCCTATAAATGCCCTGAACGGTACCGAGTCTGGCATTCCTGCTTCCCTGACGAGACAGCAAGGACAAGGCAGAAAGCGACGACGAAGGCACCCTTTCAAAAGTCTCCGTACCTCTAAAGTGAGAAAGACGAAGAAAAAAAGAACCGTTCGAGACTTAGACATTTTTGATTATTAAAAGTGAAGAAAAAAACATAAAGAAAAAATGATGCACCAAAAATCTTGTGCCTGTTCCAAGTCGGAACTGGATCTCTTTGCCATGCCACCCACGATGATGACCATGCAAGAAGCCCAATGGGTTGAATTTCATCCCGTCTCCTCTTTGACGGATTCAGCTCCCATCGAGTTTGAAATCAAAGGACAACCCGAAGATTACATCGATCTCAACAACAGTTACTTGTATTTGAAAGTGAAAGTAACCAAAACGGACGACACCAATCCAGCAGCCGATACCCAAGCAGCTCCCGTCAACAATTTCATGCATTCCTTGTTCAGCGAAGTGGATTTGTACATGAATAACAAACTGATCAGCAGTAGCACGGATACTTACCCTTACCGAGCGTACCTCGAAAATCTCTTGACGTACGGAAAAGAAGCCAAGAATACTCATTTAGATGCTTGCGTGGTATGGAAACCTGACTTAGCAGATAAGTTTGACAAAACAGCCTTGATCGCAGACGATCGCACTGTTGTCAATGAGGGTTTTGTCGAACGTCATAAGAAAATTAAGGAAGGACGTATTTTAGAACTGTTCGATCGCTTGCATTTGGACATGTGGTTTCAAGAGAAGTATTTGCTGAACGGAGTGGATATTCGCTTGAGACTAAATCGTAGCAGTGCTGCATTCCATTTCATGGCTACTGATGGTCACCACTGTAAAACCAAGATCGAAGAAGCCAGATTATACGTGCGTCGTGTGGAAGTGTTACCTAAAGTGGGAAATGATATCAGTCACACTTTGAGCAGAACGACAGCCAAGTATCCGATACGACGTGTGGAAGTCAAAACTTTCACCATTGCCACTGGACTCCGATCTAAGATCGAAGATCATCTGTTCCAAGGACAGTTACCCAAACGTTTATTCATTGGTATCGTCAGCAATGCAGCCTTCAACGGTGTCTATAGTAAAAATCCTTTCGAGTTTAAGCACTACAATGTATCCAAAATCGAAGTGAGTCGCGATGGCAAAACTTTGTGTACCCGACCTTTCGAACCCAATTTTACCCTGAAGAATTACTTGAGGTCGTACTTGTCACTGTACGAAGCCACAGGACAGTTAGGAACCAACACCAGCCACGGTATTTCCTACGACGATTATGCAGGAGGTTACACGTTGTGGGCTTTTGATTTCACTCCAGACCAAGGCAGCGACGAGGGACATTTCCACCCTATAAAATCGGGACAACTGCGTGTGGAACTTCAGTTTGCAAGGCCTCTTGAAGAAACGGTGAATGTCATTCTGTATGCCGAATTCGATAATACCATAGAAATCAACAGTTTGAGAGAAGTCATTCTAGACTATTAGACACTATGGAAGACCCTTGTCCTTCTTTGAACAGTGGAGAATCCATGGAAATGGAATGGAAGGTTACAGAAAAAGCAAACCCTCATGACCAAAAAGAAGAAGTAGTGATCATGCAATCCAGATGGCCAGAACAGGAACAACAGTTAGTGGCCTGTTTTGCACAACACTTGGAAGATAAAATGAGAGACATGATTAAAAATGATTGTTATGGATGTCAAATCGATCATCCCAGTCAAATTCAACACGATAAATGTATGATGATGAGTCAAGAAGAAAAATTGGACAATTATCTGAACGAAGCATGGAGTCTCATCTCCGAAGAAGCCGTGTTACTTCAGTGGTATAAAGGCTTACGTGATCATTCCTCTCCTCCATTGTTTGCTCGAGAAATCGATCGCATCGAAGCTCTCTTGGCCAAAAGTAAAGAGACGAAGCAAACCATCAGTTACTTGTCAGACCGTTTCAAGCAAAAAGTCTGGATTGAATTGATGACTTATCATCACCTGTGAAGAAAGGAGAGAAAAAAAAACAAGGCTACACAACAAAAAAAATGGATACCTGGGAACTTTATTATCTTTTGAACCGTAGTTCGTACACTGCTTCTTGGAATCCTGTCGTGTGTGCTAAAGATGAACTACCTCATCGCAAACCTCAAGAGAATCAAGCTTATGTCATCAACACAGATGACAGTCATCTTCCAGGAACTCACTGGGTAGCTGTCTACTTTCCTCAAGAGGGTTGTGCGGAGTATTTTGATTCGTATGGATTGCCCCCTTTCGAAGATGATATCATTGACTTTATGAGAAGAAATGCCCAGACGACACGATTCAATAATGTGAAATTACAAAGCACAGATTCTATGGTGTGTGGACAATATTGTATCTATTATCTGCATCATCGCAGTCTTGGATATTCTTTAGAACATTTAGTGACTTATTTTGATCGTCATTCGTCTCGAAACGATGACAAAGTAGATCGATGGTTTTGTGACCATTATGGTTATCTGTTGTCTTTAGCTAGGAAACGTAGTGTACATCAATGGCCCAATGATTTCCAACAGTGGAAATCTCAATTTAATTCACAACGTTGTCAACCATGTCAAAGATAATGTATTAGTGTTATGGAAGAAAAAAAATGTTTGTTCTTTGAAAAAATGTTTGTTATTTGAAAATAATGTTTGTTAGTTGAAAAAAATTGTGTTTGTTATTTGAAATAATGTTTGTTATTTGAATAAAAATGTTGTGTTTTGAAAACCAATGCGTCTGTCGTTTGTTTTACATTTGTATTCATATAAATGCTCTTTGACTTTTCTTTCTATCCCTCACATCAAACTATCCCAACGTTTCAAAACCCTAAACCGCAGAGGGGTGTTTTCCATCACGTCCGCGCTTGAACCATATAAAGCAGGGGTAGTCTCCAGTCTGGCCATCCATTGTTTGACTCATCCTCCTAACTGCTACAATTGTAACACCCCTGAAGATCTCCATCATATCTTCAACAATTGTACCAAAACCAAAAAAGAAAGGGACAAATTTAGATCAAAACAGCTAGAAATTAAAGCCCCCTATACATACCCAGAGATTTTACTAAACTCAAACACAAACTTAGCAGGGACACATAAAAACATGATAGAATTTCTTAAAAACATAGAAAAAATAGATAAAATATAGACCACAATCACAATAAAATCCCTGTAAAGACAGGAAGTGTAGGCCCCTAAACGAACTATCAAGGAACCTCTTAAGGACAGGTGAGCTAAGCAACGGTACGGACCAGGGTGCGGTATCTGGGCACAACTATGAAAAACCTTTGACGTGTCGCTTAACGGCCCCGGATATTTCCGGCAGAGGCCCATATGTTGTCGCCTGGCCACCAAACCTCACGGACTGGACCGGGGGCGGTCTTCTGGGTGTGACAGTGAAAAACCCTTGACCGTGTCGCTTAACGGCCCAGGATATTTCCTGCAAGGACCCATTAGTCATCATCTAGTTGACCAAACCACACACCTGACCTCAAATTGAGGAAAACCTTAGAAAACAAAAATAAGCCACACTAACCTGAGTACAAAAACATCATAATGGTCATAAATAGTTACACCAAATGATAGGATGCCATCAAAAAGCATAAAAATAGGCAGTAGGAAAAGACAACACAAACCAAAAGCTAACTCCCTACTCACCACTTTCTGCCTCTGATCTGTCACTTCTTAACCTCTCTCAGCAATATAAATAAAGTATACAGTGCAAAACCACACATCCAACAATAACTAGGATAATTAAAGTAGCACAAATCAGTGAACCGAGACCGGTGCACATAAACTAGATAGGAACATAGGATATGACCCCAAATTAGATATATAAGGTAGTCTAAAACACCCAAAGACTATCAGGCCCAGCGGCACAAGGCCGCACATACATCTAAAAATTAGAAAGTAATTACGATAAGACCCCAAACCTAGAAAATATAAGGTAGTCACAAACCCAAGACTATCAGGTCCAGCGGCACAAGGCTGCAACTATAATAAAACGCAGAAAATTAAGTCACTAATAGGGCCCCAAATAGCAACTATAAGGTGACCCAAGCCCAAGGTCATCAGACACCGCAACACAATGTTGCACATAACAAATCAGAACCAACAAACTCAAATAATTATCACACAAAACACTAAATGTCAAAGAACGTCACAAAAAGCACTGTATACTAAAAATTACTTTAGATAAAAGCACAGAGTATATAAATAGGGGATAGACCCAGAAAAGCAGCCTACCAAGCCTGGCCCTTCGCCTCGCCCACTACCTACTCCGCCTGCTCCAGCAACTACACGTGCTTAGCACGTCCATTAACAACCAAAAACACCGGATGGCATGAATATGAGTGTGTGCTGGAACTATTCCCACTCATATATATATTTACAGGCCCTACAATCACACCGCAGTAGCTCAATAGTTACTCAGATGTGACGGCCTAATTAAATAGTGTTCCCTGAACACATAAACGCCTGCATGGTGGTGGCACCATACCCACCCTCAGGATAATTAAATAACCGTCCATTGACGGATAAAACAGTGATAAGAGCCCTCGGGACGAATCACTTAAAGCCCATTATTCATTCATCCAGTCTGGCCATCCATTGTTTGACTCATCCTACTACGAAGATGTGCTCAAGACTAGCTAAGCTGAACGAAGCTTATGTCACTCTGCATCGTATCAGACACAATCTGATGCCAAAGCCTGAAGAGATAGAGAATGTGAGAATGCTACAAGTAACGGAAGACCTCATAGAAGAACTCTTCAGAGAGGAAATTCAAAAAGAGAAAGAAGAATGGACTGAGAAGTATCGACTTCAAAAGCAGCAGAGAGAGCAGAGAGAACAGCAGCAGCAGCAACAGCAACAACAGCAGCAGGAATCAGACAGAAGTTTTGTCGACTGTCGTGTGGACACGAAAGAGTTCTCTTTCTCTTTCCGAAGAAGCAGACCCTATCGTGTAGCCAAACGAGGACGCAATCTTAGACGATAAAAGATTGCCATCCTTCCTCGTACACACAAACACAAAAAAAACAGCCCTTTTCAGGGCTACCCAATATTCTCGAAAAGAATTAATCATTCAATTTGCTTATGGTATGTGAGGAAGTTAGAAAAAAAATTAGAAGTGAGTCTATAATCACTGTCTCTTTTTACTTTTGTTTTGAAGTGCGTCTATAAGCACAACGTATTTTTTTTTCAAAATAACTTGTTCAATTTATAATTAATAGGAGTCAAGTATAAAAGTGTGGTGTGTTTTCTTTTAAGTCCGCGTGTTTTGGTTTTTTGGTAATGATAGGGATAATGTAAGTTTTTGGATCTAGGGGGTGTTTTCCATCACGTCCGCGCTTGTGCTATATATAAAAGGCGCTTAGCAAGGTGCCACGTGTTGTTCACGGCATGATGATATCCCGGGCTTTGCTAAGGACGAATATTATGACATTATCCCGTCACAACTACAGAAAAGAAAACTGCGGGTTGAACAGAGGTGAAGACTACAGAATAGACCACCATTTGCATCTCGTAACTCCCGGACTTGTCTGCGGCAGGGACCAAATGGCGGGAAAACTGGAAGCCATGGCGGCCATCTTTGACTGGACAAGAAAGGCGCATAAGTCCCAAACTTGTGTTGTGGCCGTGCCTGGACTGGAAGGAAAAACTACGGCAGAGCTATCACCTCCTACAACACGCAGTAACTCTACCACCGGACCACACGGAGAGACAGATGGAGTGATGTATATAGCCATTGTTATCGTTACTTGAATAATAGGGACTCATTTGGCTTCGAGTACCCTCTTTGACAAACTATTTGGCCCTGAAAGAACTAATATGACATTTTTTGGCACTGCGAAACAAATTTATAACCAAACTCCCCTACCATTGACTACACTTTTATGTGTCGCTTAGACACTTTAGCTTAAATACAATAGGGACTTCATATGTACACTATAGTACTAGTCCCTATTTTCCATAGGATGTTAATTAATATTTTTTATAACTCAGATATTTGGTAAATTGCACAGGTGGCTTACACATTATTGGTTGTTAGGCTGTCCATTAGTATAACTGGACTGAATTTGATATACAGGTGCGCGCTTTGCTTTTCATCACCTTTACTCCCTGCTGCCGTAATTTCTCGTGCTTGCACGACCACATTACGCCGACATAAGCGATATGAGAAAACTAATTTTCTCTCGCTTCACTGCTCTTGCAGATCGGTAGGTAACAGAATGATAGGGGTGGGTGTGAGTAGGTTCCATTCCTACCCACCCTATGGCCTATGGCTTATGGCCTTACATTCACCCAGGCAGTACAATTATTGCCCGTGGTGACGGCCGAAGTCACACCCAGAGGCAGTACATGTATTGCCCAGTGGTGATGGCCTAAGTAAATAGCACTCTATGAGTGCATAAATGCCTGCAGGGGATGTGGCACGATTCCTTCCCCTCAGGATAAAGTAAATAACCCTCCTTTGAGGGATAAAACAGTGAAAAGAGCCCAAGTGGACGATTCACTTTAAACCTATCATATCAATCTATCAGTCTGGCTACCCATACCATCAGTCCAGCGAGAACTATTACGAAGAGCAGACGTGTCGGAGCCGCCCAGGACCGAAGCCACCTGTTCCCGAATTTGATCAACACCACTACCACTACGATTTCCAACAAGCAAACGCATATTCCTTAACTCAAGCACTGGAGATAAGGAGGGGAGTTTTTCTCGGTTAATAAGCTCTTTTTTAATCGAGGTTTTGGCCCCACAGCTTGTTGGAATACAGATGAGTCAAGTCCACTACTGCTTTACCGAAGCCTGCAACTCACCACCCTACTACGCATCCGGATCCAGCAGAGAAACAACCACCTACGCTTGCCAGCCACTCCAACAAACTGCGCCACAGGACCCAGCTGCTAACCTGAGATCAAACCAACCACCACAATCAGCCATCTACGACACCCAGCAGCCAATCCACCTCAAACCGCCCGGTCATCTTAACTGTAAGTCGTTAGCAATTTACTATACTCTGTGCTGAAACAATAAGCTACTTTCAACTTTTAAAACTCTCACTACTACCACTATCCTCGCTAAATACTCTATCTTCTATCACACGTTTATACACAATTAACTATCCAATATGGCCGACCAACTAAAGGCACATAACAAAGGAAAAATGGCTACCACCCCAATAGATGTTAAAACAAACAAACAGGGTATGAAAGTAAGACAAGGACAGGCCACACGTAGGAATAACAAACTAAAGAAAATGTACCAAACACCAGGCATTCCAATTGATGCAAACAAAGTAAATAAATCTAGAATGTACTCAACCCCCGAGTTACAAGTTCTAATGAAAGAAGCGGCAAAACTAGACCCGCTATCGCCCATTGAATTTAATTTGCATAATGAAACGTTACAATATGAAGATCTGGACGCCACATTGGCCCCCGGCGATCCAATACTCAATATCTCCACCTCAATATTAACCCCCAACAACAAACAGTTAGGAAATTCAGATTCATATTCGGCGGACGTGGTGGAAAACACCCCAAACCGAACTTTCAAAACGGGGGATCCAAATTTATCCTTGGCGGACGAGGTGGAAAACACCCAAAACCGAACTTTTCAAATTACCAAACCAAACTGCCAAGCGGACGCAGTTGAAAACACCCCCCCAACAAAACTTACATATGCCCAAACCACTAAACTAACCAAACCTACCCATAGTGGCCCTAAACCAGGAACAACTAACATAACACCACAGGCAAAGGAAACCTCAGTCCCCCACCCAAAGGGAAATAATTACATCCAAATAGACCAAAATGCTAGCAATACCTACAAAAAAACACAGGTACCAGCTAACATAGGACCAAAACCCACTTACCACAGGCCGGAACTTACACTGTATATTAAAAGCAAATCCAATAAATTAATTAACCTCTCCACAAATACCATAGCAGGGGCCATAACTAGGGTACATGCAGGCTTATGCAAAATTATCAGGCCCAATACCAACTACATAATACTGCACTGTAGTACTAGTCAACAAGCAGCCAAGTATTTGGAAATAAACACACTTGCTGGCATACCAGTACAGGTATCCAAACCATACAACATAACGGCCCCACATAGGAATAACACAAAAAAAGGCCAAACCACCCACAGCCGCCCCCTACCGCCACCCACTAAATTTAAAGCAGTGCTAAAATTAACAGGGACAATGTCTCAATGGGACACAAACACTCTAAACGATAAATTAAGAGAAGGTGGCAATAACATCTCTAAAACATATAGGATAGGCAAAAGGGGCCCCAAATGCTCAATAACAGTGATCGAAACAGAAACCCCATTGCAGTCCCTAATCCAAATAGGTACCAAAGGATCCCACTATAGAGTAGAACCCTACACAAATAAACCTAGGTTCTGCTCAAATTGTAAGCACTGGGGCCATTATACCACCAAATGCAAACTACCAACCAAATGCAGTAACTGTGGAAGGGGACATAAGGGAGAATGCGCAAAACTAAATCCCAGATGCGCTCAATGTAAAGGGACCCACCCAGTGAAATCCCCACTATGCCCGGCTACTATTCGAGAGAAAGAGATCATTAAATACATGGAAAGTAACAGGGTTAACTACCGCACTGCAAGGAAAGAACATAAACTCCATAGAGCGAAAAAAATAGACCCTAAAAGTAAGCCAACCTTAAAAGACAAATTAGGGGTAGAAATCAATCAAATCAATCAAATCATGGAATCAATACTGCACCAAACCGACAATAAACCTGGACTACTTAAAAACCTAAAACAAATTAAAGACCAAATTAAGACCCTAATTACAGTAAATGACCCCAGTAGAAATGGCTAACACAACTACTGGTAATGTTTCTATATGGCAATGGAATGCCAGAGGTATATCAACAAACATGAATGAATTAAAACTTAAACTAATAAACACCAAAAACAAACCAGATATCCTCTGCATTCAAGAAACAAGGCTTAAAAATAAAAACAAAACATTGCCCAATATAGTGGGATACGCCCCAGGGTACCTCCAATCACGAAAAGAAGGACCGGGGGGAGGACTAGCCATTTATGTAAAAAACACCATAAAATCTGTAGAACTAGTACCTATCACAGCTAAAGAAATAACAAACTCACATGTAGAGGTACAATCAATAAAACTCAAAATGGGTAACTATGATATACAAATCATCAATTTTTATGACCCAGGAACAGATCCCGCCTTAAGCAATGAACAAATATTCTTAGCCCTAAACACCATAATCACCAGTGAGCGCACTGTCATATGCGGAGATTTCAATGCACATAATAAGCTGTGGGGGGGGAAGATGACGGACACTAGGGGCAGGTTGATTGAGGCCTGGGCCAATACATCAACACTGACCATTTTAAATAATGGCACCGGAACACGCCTAAATCCAATAAACGGTGCCTTGTCCGCCATTGACCTCACCCTATGCACAAAAACACTCGCACAAGTGGCGGGATGGGAGGTGGATCAAACTGACCCCATGGGCAGTGACCACTTCCTAGTCATCACCACCCTGCAAATGACGGTGCAGTCACAGGTGCAAAAAAACAACCCCAGGTGGAACTATAAAAAAGCAGACTGGGACTTATTTAAACAAATACTAAAAGAAGAAGATACTACCCAGATAGAAGCAAATGACATAGACCAATATTACGAAAACATAAATTATGTCATTAACAAAGCTGCAACTAACAGCATCCCAACCACTAACTATAAGGCACCAAAACTTACTGTGCCTTGGTGGAATGACGAAATTAAAACAACACAGCAGGCTAAAAACAAAGCACTCCAGAAATTCAAACGCTCCAAATTAACCACGTACTTTATGGAATTCAAAATTCACACTCAGAAATTAAAAGAACTAATTAAAAAAGCCAAAATGGAAACCTGGCAAGCCTACTGTGGTACACTAAACCACAAAACAAATTCTAAACAAGTATGGGATAAGATCAAAAGGATTAGAGGTAAAAATACCAACAATACCCCCAAATTAAGCAACACAAACAGTGATAAAGAACAGGCTGACTTATTCGCTCAACACTTTACTAAAATGAGCAAAAGCAGCAACCATACTAAAGAATTTCAACTACATAGAGCCATCGAAGAAAGAGCGAACCCAAAAATATTCCAAGACTTGGGACCCAAGGACTCCCCCTTAAACAACAAAATAACTAAATACGAATGGGACCAAGCACTTAAAACAAAAAAAGAAACTTCACCTGGGGAAGATAAAATAGGGTATATAATATATAAGCAATTACCACCTAATATAGTTCACATAATAATAAAGTTCCTAAATAACATATGGGAAACAGGAAAGCTACCAAAAAAATGGAAACATGCGATAGTAATACCTATCTTAAAACCTAATAAAGACAACCATGATGTCAACTCTTATAGGCCCATATCACTAACCAATAACATCTGTAAAATCATGGAAACCATCATCAACAACAGAATCAAGTCACACCTTACTAAAAATAACCTCATCTCAGAAAATCAATGTGGATTCAGAAACAAGCGCTCCACTACAGACCAACTTGTAAGACTTGAAACTGCCATCAAACTAGCATTTAACTCACAACAAAAACAGAGCAGAAATCTCATTGCGGTTTTTCTCGATCTCGAGAAAGCATTCGATCTCGTATGGACCAAGGGCCTTATAGCCAAATTAAATAACTATGGCATTACTGGACGAATGTTTAATTTTATTCAAGATTTCCTAGCAAACCGCACAATTACAACTAGGGTAGGGGCAACTTACTCTGAGAAACACTCACTTGAAAATGGAACTCCACAAGGCAGTGTACTCAGCCCCACCCTCTTTAACATCATGATAAATGACTTAGATAAAAATTTGGCGACTACCAAAGTTGAATTGTCACAATTTGCTGACGATGGTGGCCTATGGAGAGCAGGCAACCCCTCCAACCACAAAAACATCTCTGAACTTCAAACCAGCTTAAACAATATTGGAAACTGGGCTAATCAATGGGGCTTTAAACTATCGCACCAAAAAACGGTAGCCGTACTGTTCACCCCATATAGAAGAAACATCAAATACCCTAAATTAACAATACAGGACCAAGAAATAAAATTTGTTAAAGTGGCGAAATTTCTGGGTATGTACTATGACCAACATCTAACATGGGCATACCATATAGAGGACTTAGTTAATAGATGTAGTCGGGATCTAAATCTGATAACGAGCTTAAAAGGCACACATTGGGGTGCTGACCAAGAAACATCCCTAAAACTATATAGAGCTCTGGTAAGATCTAAACTAGATTATGGCTGCCAAGTATACTCATCGGCACCCATAACACAACTCAAAAAATTAGATCAAATCCAAAGATCAGCACTACTAAAGTGTACCGGAGCTCTAAAAACAACATCGACAGACGAGCTACATGTCTTAACGGGAGAGCTGCCCCTTTACTTGAGACGGCAAGAGCTCCTTTTAAGATATGTAGCACGGCTGTCCACCCACCCCGCCACACACCCCACCCTCCTGGCTATAAATCAAACCAACATCCCAATCAGGAAAAGCTTGAAACAAAAACTACCTATGGGAAAACAATATCATCTCTTAAAGACAATAATACCAGTCGAACTAACTCCTCTAAATAATAACGTAGTGTACGAACACGAACCTTGGAACAACGTACAATCTAAAGTCAACACCTCCCTCACAGAAAAAGGCAATAAACAAAATCAAGAACAAACCCTCAAAATAGAAGCCTTAAACATTATAAATACTCAATACCAACAATATACCAAAATCTATACGGATGGATCTAAAATTACTAACCCATACAGAACAGCTGCTGCAATGGTCATACCAGAGCTCAACATACAAATAGGCAGACGTCTCCCAGACTACTGCTCTATTTACACAGCTGAATTCTGGTCCATCCTCAAATCATTACAATGGATTGAAGAATTCAAACCTAATAAGACAGTAATTATTAGTGACTCGCTTAGCGTCCTATCTTCAATTCAAACAAATACCACCAAATGTAGGGAAGATTTCCTCATTCAAATAAACGCCAAACTAAAACTACTAAATTCCGGAAATACTATTGTAGAGTTCATGTGGATACCATCCCACATCGAAATTAAGGGTAATGAAATGGCCGATAAACTAGCTAAGGAAAAACTACACGAACCGAACTTCGAGCCACTGCACTATAGCACAACCGAACTCTACAGTATAATAAACACCCAAATAGATAAAAAATGGCAACATGATTGGGACAATAGTACAAAAGGGAGAGTGTTGTACACTACTGTTAAGGAAGTCACCAGGCACAAAAAACCGCCCAAGGGCTCTCCTAAAGAGCAGACAATCATAAATAGGATAACTTTAGGAAAAACCAAGCTGGCCAACAGCATGGGAAAATATATAGGACCCTTTCCACATAATATAAACTGCTACCATTGTCATACCCCGGAAGATCTACATCATATCTTCAACAATTGCAGTAAAACCAAACAAGAAAGGGACAAATTTAGATCACAACAGCAGAATATAAAAGCCCCATATACATACCCAGAAATTATACATATTACAAATCCAAACATTCTAATAACACACAAGAATATATTGGAATTTCTACTAAATATAGGAAAAATAGGGAATATATAACGTATCCATTAAATTCCTAACCCCAACAATCAACAAAACAGGACCCTAATACTTACCTATAAAATCACTAATACGCCCCTTTAGGACAGGGAAAACAAGAAACGGCCAGGACCGGGGTGTGGAAACTGGGTTCAACAAGGAATACCTTTGACGTGTCGCTTAACGGCCCCGGATACTTCCGGCAGAGGTCCCTTGTTGTTGCCTGGCCGCCGCGCCTCACGGACCGGTCGTGGGGAGGTGCCTGGGTGTGGAAATGGACAATCCTTGACGTGTCGCTTAACGGCCCGGGACATTTCCCGCAGGGACCCATGGCTACTACCTAGTAACTGAACCACATACCTGAACTAAACCAAGGGGCCAATACAAATATGGAAATAGGGTCACTAATAAGCCCCTTTAGGACAGGGAAAACAAGAAACGGCCAGGACCGGGGTGTGGAAACTGGGTTCAACAAGGAATACCTTTGACGTGTCGCTTAACGGCCCCGGATACTTCCGGCAGAGGTCCCTTGTTGTTACCTGGCCGCCGCGCCTCACGGACCGGTCGTGGGGAGGTGCCTGGGTGTGGAAATGGACAATCCTTGACGTGTCGCTTAACGGCCCGGGACATTTCCCGCAGGGACCCATGGCTACTACCTAGTAACTGAACCACATACCTGAACTAAACCAAGGGGCCAATACAAATATGGAAATAGGGTCCCATTCAAACAAAAAGGGGAACCAAGAACTAAAAACACAAAACAGGTCATAAAAACTTAAAAAAATCACCAAATAAATCCCACCTAAAAAAGGATAAGATGAAGTAAAAATACAAACATCATAGGCAGTAAGAATGCAGGACAACACTATACTTTCTCTTCTTTCCTCTTTAGACACTTTCCCTAGATACCTTCTCATTAGGAGTACAACCAAGTGCACAGTGTTAAAAACATAAGTATCAACCACAACAAAAGCTTAATTAGAACCTGCAGCTGCACCGAGAACGGAGCAACTTAACTAGGTAGAGAAATATGATAGTGACCCCAAATCAAGAACATCTAAGGTAGTCTAAAAATCCAAAGACTATCAGGTCCAGCGACACAAGGTCGCACATCAAATAAAAAATAGGGAAGAACATAATTTAGGTCCCGCAAAATTAGAACTTATAAGGTAGTCAAAAACCCAAGACTATCAGGGCCAGCAGCACAAGGCTGCAAAACTAACTAAATTACCTAAGAAATATGGTTTACTCAGAACCCCAAATAGTATATATTAGGTGATCAAAGACCAGATCATCAGGCCCAGCAACACAAGGTTGCACATACCAAACTACTACACCAATATACACATCGAACACCCAACATTATAAAACACTGTTGCATAAACGTTGTACACTCAAAAGCAGCACAGAGTATATAAATAGGGATAGGATACGTCCAAAGAAGCTGCCCTTGCCAGGCACTTCGCCTCGCCCACAAAAACCTGCCGCAGCAACTACACGTGCTTAACACGTCCTGAACAACCAACCAGAAACAGTATGAATTAATATGAGTGTGTGCTGGAACTATTCCCACTCATATTGTATGTGGCCCTACAATCACACAGTAGTAGCTCAATAGCTACTCCGATGTGACGGCCCAAGTAAATAGTGTTCCATGAACACATAAATGCCTGCAGGGTGGCGGCTCCATTCCCACCCTCAGGATAAAGTAAATAACCGTCTTTTGACGGATAAAACAGTGATAAGAGCCCTCGGGACGACTCACTTTAAACGCATCATATCAATCAATCAGTCTGGCTACCCTCAATGTAAAGGGACCCACCCAGTGAAATCCCCACTATGCCCGGCTACAATTCGAGAGAAAGAAATCATTGAATACATGGAAAGTAACAGGGTTAACTACCGCACTGCAAGGAAAGAACATAAACTCCATAGAGCGAAAACAATAGACCCTAAACGTAAGCCAACCTTAAAAGACAAATTAGGGGTAGAAATCAATCAAATCAATCAAATCATGGAATCAATACTGCACCAAACCGACAATAAACCTGGACTACTTAAAATCCTAAAACAAATTAAAGACCAAATTAAGACCCTAATTACAGTAAATGACCCCAGTAGAAATGGCTAACACAACTACTGGTAATGTTTCTATATGGCAATGGAATGCCAGAGGTATATCAACAAACATGAATGAATTAAAACTTAAACTAATAAACACCAAAAACAAACCAGATATCCTCTGCATTCAAGAAACAAGGCTTAAAAATAAAAACAAAACATTGCCCAATATAGTGGGATACGCCCCAGGGTACCTCCAATCACGAAAAGAAGGACCGGGGGGAGGACTAGCCATTTATGTAAAAAACACCATAAAATCTGTAGAACTTGTACCTATCACAGCTAAAGAAATAACAAACTCACATGTAGAGGTACAATCAATAAAACTCAAAATGGGTAACTATGATATACAAATCATCAATTTTTATGACCCAGGAACAGATACCGCCCTAAGCAATGAACAAATATTCTTAGCCCTAAACACCATAATCACCAGTGAGCGCACTGTCATATGCGGAGATTTCAATGCACATAATAAGCTGTGGGGGGGGAAGATGACGGACACTAGGGGCAGGTTGATTGAGGCCTGGGCCAATACATCAACACTGACCATTTTAAATAATGGCACCGGAACACGCCTAAATCCAATAAACGGTGCCTTGTCCGCCATTGACCTCACCCTATGCACAAAAACACTCGCACAAGTGGCGGGATGGGAGGTGGATCAAACTGACCCCATGGGCAGTGACCACTTCCTAGTCATCACCACCCTGCAAATGACGGTGCAGTCACAGGTGCAAAAAAACAACCCCAGGTGGAACTATAAAAAAGCAGACTGGGACTTATTTAAACAAATACTAAAGGAAGAAGATACTACCCAGATAGAAGCAAATGACATAGACCAATATTACGAAAACATAAATTATGTCATTAACAAAGCTGCAACTAACAGCATCCCAACCACTAACTATAAGGCACCAAAACTCACTGTGCCTTGGTGGAATGACGAAATTAAAACAACACAGCAGGCTAAAAACAAAGCACTCCGGAAATTCAAACGCTCCAAATTAACCACGTACTTTATGGAATTCAAAATTCACACTCAGAAATTAAAAGAACTAATTAAAAAAGCCAAAATGGAAACCTGGCAAGCCTACTGTGGTACACTAAACCACAAAACAAATTCTAAACAAGTATGGGATAAGATCAAAAGGATTAGAGGTAAAAATACCAACAATACCCCCAAATTAAGCAACACAAACAGTGATAAAGAACAGGCTGACTTATTCGCTCAACACTTTACTAATATGAGCAAAAGCAGCAACCATACTAAAGAATTCCAATTACATAGAGCCATCGAAGAAAGAGCGAACCCAAAAATATTCCAAGACTTGGGACCCAAGGACTCCCCTTTAAACAACAAAATAACTAAATACGAATGGGACCAAGCACTTAAAACCAAAAAAGAAACTTCACCTGGGGAAGATAAAATAGGGTATATAATATATAAGCAATTACCACCTAATATAGTTCACATAATAATAAATTTCCTAAATAACATATGGGAAACAGGAAAGCTACCAAAAAAATGGAAACATGCGATAGTAATACCTATCTTAAAACCTAATAAAGACAACCATGATGTCAACTCTTATAGGCCCATATCACTAACCAATAACATCTGTAAAATCATGGAAACCATCATCAACAACAGAATCAAGTCACACCTTACTAAAAATAACCTCATCTCAGAAAATCAATGTGGATTCAGAAACAAGCGCTCCACCACAGACCAACTTGTAAGACTTGAAACTGCCATTAAACTAGCATTTAACTCACAACAAAAACAGAGCAGAAATCTCATTGCGGTTTTTCTCGATCTCGAGAAAGCATTCGATCTCGTATGGACCAAGGGCCTTATAGCCAAATTAAATAACTATGGCATTACTGGACGAATGTTTAATTTTATTCAAGATTTCCTAGCAAACCGCACAATTACAACTAGGGTAGGGGCAACTTACTCTGAGAAACACTCACTTGAAAATGGAACTCCACAAGGCAGTGTACTCAGCCCCACCCTCTTTAACATCATGATAAATGACTTAGATAAAAATTTGGCGACTACCAAAGTTGAACTGTCACAATTTGCTGACGATGGTGGCCTATGGAGAGCAGGCAACCCCTCCAACCACAAAAACATCTCTGAACTTCAAACCAGCTTAAACAATATTGGAAACTGGGCTAATCAATGGGGCTTTAAACTATCGCACCAAAAAACGGTAGCCGTACTGTTCACCCCATATAGAAGAAACATCAAATACCCTAAATTAACAATACAGGACCAAGAAATAAAATTTGTTAAGGTTGCAAAATTTCTGGGTATGTACTATGACCAACATCTAACATGGGCATACCATATAGAGGACTTAGTTAATAGATGTAGTCGGGATCTAAATCTGATAACGAGCCTAAAAGGCACACATTGGGGTGCTGACCAAGAAACATCCCTAAAATTATATAGAGCTCTGGTAAGATCTAAACTAGATTATGGCTGCCAAGTCTACTCATCGGCACCCATAACACAACTCAAAAAATTAGATCAAATCCAAAGATCAGCACTATTAAAGTGTACCGGAGCACTAAAAACAACATCGACAGCCGAGCTACATGTCTTAACGGGAGAGTTGCCCCTTTACTTGAGACGGCAAGAGCTCCTTTTAAGATATGTGGCACGGCTGTCCACCCACCCCGCCACACACCCCACCCTCCTGGCTATAAACCAAACCAACATCCCAATCAGGAAAAGCTTGAAACAAAAACTACCTATGGGAAAACAATATCATCTCTTAAAGACAATAATACCAGTCGAACTAACTCCTCTAAATAATAACGTAGTGTACGAACACGAACCTTGGAACAACGTACAATCTAAAGTCAACACCTCCCTCACAGAAAAAGGCAATAAACAAAATCAAGAACAAACTCTCAAAATAGAAGCCTTAAACATTATAAATACTCAATACCAACAATATACCAAAATCTATACGGATGGATCTAAAATTACTAACCCATACAGAACAGCTGCTGCAATGGTCATACCAGAGCTCAACATACAAATAGGCAGACGTCTCCCAGACTACTGCTCTATTTACACAGCTGAATTCTGGTCCATCCTCAAATCATTACAATGGATTGAAGAATTCAAACCTAATAAGACAGTAATTATTAGTGACTCGCTTAGCGTCCTATCTTCAATTCAAACAAACACCACCAAATGTAGGGAAGATTTCCTCATTCAAATAAACGCCAAACTAAAACTACTAAATTCCGGAAATACTATTGTAGAGTTCATGTGGATACCATCCCACATCGAAATTAAGGGTAATGAAATGGCCGATAAACTAGCTAAGGAAAAACTACACGAACCGAACTTCGAGCCACTGCACTATAGCACACCCGAACTCTACAGTATAATAAACACCCAAATAGATAAAAAATGGCAACATGATTGGGACAATAGTACAAAAGGGAGAGTGCTGTACACTACTGTTAAGGAAGTCACCAGACACAAAAAACCGCCCAAGGGCTCTCCTAAAGAGCAGACAATCATAAATAGGATAACTTTAGGAAAAACCAAGCTGGCCAACAGCATGGGAAAATATATAGGACCCTTTCCACATAATATAAACTGCTACCATTGTCATACCCCGGAAGATCTACATCATATCTTCAACAATTGCAGTAAAACCAAACAAGAAAGGGACAAATTTAGATCACAACAGCAGAATATAAAAGCCCCATATACATACCCAGAAATTATACATATTACAAATCCAAACATTCTAATAACACACAAGAATATATTGGAATTTCTACTAAATATAGGAAAAATAGGGAATATATAACGTATCCATTAAATTCCTAACCCCAACAAACAACAAAACAGGACCCTAATACTTACCTATAAAATCCCTAATAAGCCCCTTTAGGACAGGGAAAACAAGAAACGGCCAGGACCGGGGTGTGGAAACTGGGTTCAACAAGGAATACCTTTGACGTGTCGCTTAACGGCCCCGGATACTTCCGGCAGAGGTCCCTTGTTGTTACCTGGCCGCCGCGCCTCACGGACCGGTCGTGGGGAGGTGCCTGGGTGTGGAAATGGACAATCCTTGACGTGTCGCTTAACGGCCCGGGACATTTCCCGCAGGGACCCATGGCTACTACCTAGTAACTGAACCACATACCTGAACTAAACCAAGGGGCCAATACAAATATGGAAATAGGGTCACTAATAAGCCCCTTTAGGACAGGGAAAACAAGAAACGGCCAGGACCGGGGTGTGGAAACTGGGTTCAACAAGGAATACCTTTGACGTGTCGCTTAACGGCCCCGGATACTTCCGGCAGAGGTCCCTTGTTGTTACCTGGCCGCCGCGCCTCACGGACCGGTCGTGGGGAGGTGCCTGGGTGTGGAAATGGACAATCCTTGACGTGTCGCTTAACGGCCCGGGACATTTCCCGCAGGGACCCATGGCTACTACCTAGTAACTGAACCACATACCTGAACTAAACCAAGGGGCCAATACAAATATGGAAATAGGGTCCCATTCAAACAAAAAGGGGAACCAAGAACTAAAAACACAAAACAGGTCATAAAAACTTAAAAAAATCACCAAATAAATCCCACCTAAAAAAGGATAAGATGAAGTAAAAATACAAACATCATAGGCAGTAAGAATGCAGGACAACACTATACTTTCTCTTCTTTCCTCTTTAGACACTTTCCCTAGATACCTTCTCATTAGGAGTACAACCAAGTGCACAGTGTTAAAAACATAAGTATCAACCACAACAAAAGCTTAATTAGAACCTGCAGCTGCACCGAGAACGGAGCAACTTAACTAGGTAGAGAAATATGATAGAGACCCCAAATCAAGAACATCTAAGGTAGTCTAAAAATCCAAAGACTATCAGGTCCAGCGACACAAGGTCGCACATCAAATAAAAAATAGGGAAGAACATAATTTAGGTCCCGCAAAATTAGAACTTATAAGGTAGTCAAAAACCCAAGACTATCAGGGCCAGCAGCACAAGGCTGCAAAACTAACTAAATTACCTAAGAAATATGGTTTACTCAGAACCCCAAATAGTATATATTAGGTGATCAAAGACCAGATCATCAGGCCCAGCAACACAAGGTTGCACATACCAAACTACTACACCAATATACACATCGAACACTCAACATTATAAAACACTGTTGCATAAACGTTGTACACTCAAAAGCAGCACAGAGTATATAAATAGGGATAGGATACGTCCAAAGAAGCTGCCCTTGCCAGGCACTTCGCCTCGCCCACAAAAACCTGCCGCAGCAACTACACGTGCTTAACACGTCCTGAACAACCAACCAGAAACAGTATGAATTAATATGAGTGTGTGCTGGAACTATTCCCACTCATATTGTATGTGGCCCTACAATCACACAGTAGTAGCTCAATAGCTACTCCGATGTGACGGCCCAAGTAAATAGTGTTCCATGAACACATAAATGCCTGCAGGGTGGCGGCTCCATTCCCACCCTCAGGATAAAGTAAATAACCGTCTTTTGACGGATAAAACAGTGATAAGAGCCCTCGGGACGACTCACTTTAAACGCATCATATCAATCAATAGTCTGGCTACCGATACGAGTCCAGCGAGAACTATTACGAAGAGCAGACGTGTCGGAGCCGCCCAGGACCGAAGCCACCTGTTCCCGAATTTGATCAACACCACTACCACTACGATTTCCAACAAGCAAACGCATATTCCTTAACTCAAGCACTGGAGTTAAGGAGGGGAGTTTTTCTCGGTTAATAAGCTCTTTTTTAATCGAGGTTTTGGCCCCACAGCTTGTTGGAATACAGATGAGTCAAGTCCACTACTGCTTTACCGAAGCCTGCAACTCACCACCCTACTACGCATCCGGATCCAGCAGAGAAACAACCACCTACGCTTGCCAGCCACTCCAACAAACTGCGCCACAGGACCCAGCTGCTAACCTGAGATCAAACCAACCACCACAATCAGCCATCTACGACACCCAGCAGCCAATCCACCTCAAACCGCCCGGTCATCTTAACTGTAAGTCGTTAGCAATTTACTATACTCTGTGCTGAAACAATAAGTTACTTTCAACTTTTAAAACTCTCACTACTACCACTATCCTCGCTAAATACTCTATCTTCTATCACACGTTTATACACAATTAACTATCCAATATGGCCGACCAACTAAAGGCACATAACAAAGGAAAAATGGCTACCACCCCAATAGATGTTAAAACAAACAAACAGGGTATGAAAGTAAGACAAGGACAGGCCACACGTAGGAATAACAAACTAAAGAAAATGTACCAAACACCAGGCATTCCAATTGATGCAAACAAAGTAAATAAATCTAGAATGTACTCAACCCCCGAGTTACAAGTTCTAATGAAAGAAGCGGCAAAACTAGACCCGCTATCGCCCATTGAATTTAATTTGCATAATGAAACGTTACAATATGAAGATCTGGACGCCACATTGGCCCCCGGCGATCCAATACTCAATATCTCCACCTCAATATTAACCCCCAACAACAAACAGTTAGGAAATTCAGATTCATATTCGGCGGACGTGGTGGAAAACACCCCAAACCGAACTTTCAAAACGGGGGATCCAAATTTATCCTTGGCGGACGAGGTGGAAAACACCCAAAACCGAACTTTTCAAATTACCAAACCAAACTGCCAAGCGGACGCAGTTGAAAACACCCCCCCAACAAAACTTACATATGCCCAAACCACTAAACTAACCAAACCTACCCATAGTGGACCTAAACCAGGAACAACTAACATAACACCACAGGCAAAGGAAACCTCAGTCCCCCACCCAAAGGGAAATAATTACATCCAAATAGGCCAAAATGCTAGCAACACCTACAAAAAAACACAGGTACCAGCTAACATAGGACCAAAACCCACTTATCACAGGCCGGAACTTACACTGTATATAAAAAGCAAATCCAATAAATTAATTAACCTCTCCACAAATACCATAGCAGGGGCCATAACTAGGGTACATGCAGGCCTATGCAAAATTATCAGGCCCAATACCAACTACATAATACTGCACTGTAGTACTGGACAACAAGCAGCCAAGTATTTAGAAATAAACACACTTGCTGGAATACCAGTACAGGTATCCAAACCATACAACGTAACAGCCCCACATAGGAATAACACAAAAAAAGGCCAAACCACCCACAGCCGCCCCCTACCGCCACCCACTAAATTTAAAGCAGTGCTAAAATTAACAGGGACAATGGCTCAATGGGACACAAACACCCTAAACGATAAATTAAGAGAAGGTGGCAATAACATCTCTAAAACATATAGGATAGGCAAAAGGGGCCCCAAATGCTCAATAACAGTGATCGAAACAGAAACCCCATTGCAGTCCCTAATCCATATAGGTACCAAAGGATCCCACTATAGAGTAGAACCCTACACAAATAAACCTAGGTTCTGCTCAAATTGTAAACACTGGGGCCATTATACCACCAAATGCAAACTACCAACCAAATGCAGTAACTGTGGAAGGGGACATAAGGGAGAATGCGCAAAACTAAATCCCAGATGCGCTCAATGTAAAGGGACCCACCCAGTGAAATCCCCACTATGCCCGGCTACAATTCGAGAGAAAGAAATCATTGAATACATGGAAAGTAACAGGGTTAACTACCGCACTGCAAGGAAAGAACATAAACTCCATAGAGCGAAAACAATAGACCCTAAACGTAAGCCAACCTTAAAAGACAAATTAGGGGTAGAAATCAATCAAATCAATCAAATCATGGAATCAATACTGCACCAAACCGACAATAAACCTGGACTACTTAAAATCCTAAAACAAATTAAAGACCAAATTAAGACCCTAATTACAGTAAATGACCCCAGTAGAAATGGCTAACACAACTACTGGTAATGTTTCTATATGGCAATGGAATGCCAGAGGTATATCAACAAACATGAATGAATTAAAACTTAAACTAATAAACACCAAAAACAAACCAGATATCCTCTGCATTCAAGAAACAAGGCTTAAAAATAAAAACAAAACATTGCCCAATATAGTGGGATACGCCCCAGGGTACCTCCAATCACGAAAAGAAGGACCGGGGGGAGGACTAGCCATTTATGTAAAAAACACCATAAAATCTGTAGAACTTGTACCTATCACAGCTAAAGAAATAACAAACTCACATGTAGAGGTACAATCAATAAAACTCAAAATGGGTAACTATGATATACAAATCATCAATTTTTATGACCCAGGAACAGATACCGCCCTAAGCAATGAACAAATATTCTTAGCCCTAAACACCATAATCACCAGTGAGCGCACTGTCATATGCGGAGATTTCAATGCACATAATAAGCTGTGGGGGGGGAAGATGACGGACACTAGGGGCAGGTTGATTGAGGCCTGGGCCAATACATCAACACTGACCATTTTAAATAATGGCACCGGAACACGCCTAAATCCAATAAACGGTGCCTTGTCCGCCATTGACCTCACCCTATGCACAAAAACACTCGCACAAGTGGCGGGATGGGAGGTGGATCAAACTGACCCCATGGGCAGTGACCACTTCCTAGTCATCACCACCCTGCAAATGACGGTGCAGTCACAGGTGCAAAAAAACAACCCCAGGTGGAACTATAAAAAAGCAGACTGGGACTTATTTAAACAAATACTAAAGGAAGAAGATACTACCCAGATAGAAGCAAATGACATAGACCAATATTACGAAAACATAAATTATGTCATTAACAAAGCTGCAACTAACAGCATCCCAACCACTAACTATAAGGCACCAAAACTCACTGTGCCTTGGTGGAATGACGAAATTAAAACAACACAGCAGGCTAAAAACAAAGCACTCCGGAAATTCAAACGCTCCAAATTAACCACGTACTTTATGGAATTCAAAATTCACACTCAGAAATTAAAAGAACTAATTAAAAAAGCCAAAATGGAAACCTGGCAAGCCTACTGTGGTACACTAAACCACAAAACAAATTCTAAACAAGTATGGGATAAGATCAAAAGGATTAGAGGTAAAAATACCAACAATACCCCCAAATTAAGCAACACAAACAGTGATAAAGAACAGGCTGACTTATTCGCTCAACACTTTACTAATATGAGCAAAAGCAGCAACCATACTAAAGAATTCCAATTACATAGAGCCATCGAAGAAAGAGCGAACCCAAAAATATTCCAAGACTTGGGACCCAAGGACTCCCCTTTAAACAACAAAATAACTAAATACGAATGGGACCAAGCACTTAAAACCAAAAAAGAAACTTCACCTGGGGAAGATAAAATAGGGTATATAATATATAAGCAATTACCACCTAATATAGTTCACATAATAATAAATTTCCTAAATAACATATGGGAAACAGGAAAGCTACCAAAAAAATGGAAACATGCGATAGTAATACCTATCTTAAAACCTAATAAAGACAACCATGATGTCAACTCTTATAGGCCCATATCACTAACCAATAACATCTGTAAAATCATGGAAACCATCATCAACAACAGAATCAAGTCACACCTTACTAAAAATAACCTCATCTCAGAAAATCAATGTGGATTCAGAAACAAGCGCTCCACCACAGACCAACTTGTAAGACTTGAAACTGCCATTAAACTAGCATTTAACTCACAACAAAAACAGAGCAGAAATCTCATTGCGGTTTTTCTCGATCTCGAGAAAGCATTCGATCTCGTATGGACCAAGGGCCTTATAGCCAAATTAAATAACTATGGCATTACTGGACGAATGTTTAATTTTATTCAAGATTTCCTAGCAAACCGCACAATTACAACTAGGGTAGGGGCAACTTACTCTGAGAAACACTCACTTGAAAATGGAACTCCACAAGGCAGTGTACTCAGCCCCACCCTCTTTAACATCATGATAAATGACTTAGATAAAAATTTGGCGACTACCAAAGTTGAACTGTCACAATTTGCTGACGATGGTGGCCTATGGAGAGCAGGCAACCCCTCCAACCACAAAAACATCTCTGAACTTCAAACCAGCTTAAACAATATTGGAAACTGGGCTAATCAATGGGGCTTTAAACTATCGCACCAAAAAACGGTAGCCGTACTGTTCACCCCATATAGAAGAAACATCAAATACCCTAAATTAACAATACAGGACCAAGAAATAAAATTTGTTAAGGTTGCAAAATTTCTGGGTATGTACTATGACCAACATCTAACATGGGCATACCATATAGAGGACTTAGTTAATAGATGTAGTCGGGATCTAAATCTGATAACGAGCCTAAAAGGCACACATTGGGGTGCTGACCAAGAAACATCCCTAAAATTATATAGAGCTCTGGTAAGATCTAAACTAGATTATGGCTGCCAAGTCTACTCATCGGCACCCATAACACAACTCAAAAAATTAGATCAAATCCAAAGATCAGCACTATTAAAGTGTACCGGAGCACTAAAAACAACATCGACAGCCGAGCTACATGTCTTAACGGGAGAGTTGCCCCTTTACTTGAGACGGCAAGAGCTCCTTTTAAGATATGTGGCACGGCTGTCCACCCACCCCGCCACACACCCCACCCTCCTGGCTATAAACCAAACCAACATCCCAATCAGGAAAAGCTTGAAACAAAAACTACCTATGGGAAAACAATATCATCTCTTAAAGACAATAATACCAGTCGAACTAACTCCTCTAAATAATAACGTAGTGTACGAACACGAACCTTGGAACAACGTACAATCTAAAGTCAACACCTCCCTCACAGAAAAAGGCAATAAACAAAATCAAGAACAAACTCTCAAAATAGAAGCCTTAAACATTATAAATACTCAATACCAACAATATACCAAAATCTATACGGATGGATCTAAAATTACTAACCCATACAGAACAGCTGCTGCAATGGTCATACCAGAGCTCAACATACAAATAGGCAGACGTCTCCCAGACTACTGCTCTATTTACACAGCTGAATTCTGGTCCATCCTCAAATCATTACAATGGATTGAAGAATTCAAACCTAATAAGACAGTAATTATTAGTGACTCGCTTAGCGTCCTATCTTCAATTCAAACAAACACCACCAAATGTAGGGAAGATTTCCTCATTCAAATAAACGCCAAACTAAAACTACTAAATTCCGGAAATACTATTGTAGAGTTCATGTGGATACCATCCCACATCGAAATTAAGGGTAATGAAATGGCCGATAAACTAGCTAAGGAAAAACTACACGAACCGAACTTCGAGCCACTGCACTATAGCACACCCGAACTCTACAGTATAATAAACACCCAAATAGATAAAAAATGGCAACATGATTGGGACAATAGTACAAAAGGGAGAGTGCTGTACACTACTGTTAAGGAAGTCACCAGACACAAAAAACCGCCCAAGGGCTCTCCTAAAGAGCAGACAATCATAAATAGGATAACTTTAGGAAAAACCAAGCTGGCCAACAGCATGGGAAAATATATAGGACCCTTTCCACATAATATAAACTGCTACCATTGTCATACCCCGGAAGATCTACATCATATCTTCAACAATTGCAGTAAAACCAAACAAGAAAGGGACAAATTTAGATCACAACAGCAGAATATAAAAGCCCCATATACATACCCAGAAATTATACATATTACAAATCCAAACATTCTAATAACACACAAGAATATATTGGAATTTCTACTAAATATAGGAAAAATAGGGAATATATAACGTATCCATTAAATTCCTAACCCCAACAAACAACAAAACAGGACCCTAATACTTACCTATAAAATCCCTAATAAGCCCCTTTAGGACAGGGAAAACAAGAAACGGCCAGGACCGGGGTGTGGAAACTGGGTTCAACAAGGAATACCTTTGACGTGTCGCTTAACGGCCCCGGATACTTCCGGCAGAGGTCCCTTGTTGTTACCTGGCCGCCGCGCCTCACGGACCGGTCGTGGGGAGGTGCCTGGGTGTGGAAATGGACAATCCTTGACGTGTCGCTTAACGGCCCGGGACATTTCCCGCAGGGACCCATGGCTACTACCTAGTAACTGAACCACATACCTGAACTAAACCAAGGGGCCAATACAAATATGGAAATAGGGTCACTAATAAGCCCCTTTAGGACAGGGAAAACAAGAAACGGCCAGGACCGGGGTGTGGAAACTGGGTTCAACAAGGAATACCTTTGACGTGTCGCTTAACGGCCCCGGATACTTCCGGCAGAGGTCCCTTGTTGTTACCTGGCCGCCGCGCCTCACGGACCGGTCGTGGGGAGGTGCCTGGGTGTGGAAATGGACAATCCTTGACGTGTCGCTTAACGGCCCGGGACATTTCCCGCAGGGACCCATGGCTACTACCTAGTAACTGAACCACATACCTGAACTAAACCAAGGGGCCAATACAAATATGGAAATAGGGTCCCATTCAAACAAAAAGGGGAACCAAGAACTAAAAACACAAAACAGGTCATAAAAACTTAAAAAAATCACCAAATAAATCCCACCTAAAAAAGGATAAGATGAAGTAAAAATACAAACATCATAGGCAGTAAGAATGCAGGACAACACTATACTTTCTCTTCTTTCCTCTTTAGACACTTTCCCTAGATACCTTCTCATTAGGAGTACAACCAAGTGCACAGTGTTAAAAACATAAGTATCAACCACAACAAAAGCTTAATTAGAACCTGCAGCTGCACCGAGAACGGAGCAACTTAACTAGGTAGAGAAATATGATAGAGACCCCAAATCAAGAACATCTAAGGTAGTCTAAAAATCCAAAGACTATCAGGTCCAGCGACACAAGGTCGCACATCAAATAAAAAATAGGGAAGAACATAATTTAGGTCCCGCAAAATTAGAACTTATAAGGTAGTCAAAAACCCAAGACTATCAGGGCCAGCAGCACAAGGCTGCAAAACTAACTAAATTACCTAAGAAATATGGTTTACTCAGAACCCCAAATAGTATATATTAGGTGATCAAAGACCAGATCATCAGGCCCAGCAACACAAGGTTGCACATACCAAACTACTACACCAATATACACATCGAACACTCAACATTATAAAACACTGTTGCATAAACGTTGTACACTCAAAAGCAGCACAGAGTATATAAATAGGGATAGGATACGTCCAAAGAAGCTGCCCTTGCCAGGCACTTCGCCTCGCCCACAAAAACCTGCCGCAGCAACTACACGTGCTTAACACGTCCTGAACAACCAACCAGAAACAGTATGAATTAATATGAGTGTGTGCTGGAACTATTCCCACTCATATTGTATGTGGCCCTACAATCACACAGTAGTAGCTCAATAGCTACTCCGATGTGACGGCCCAAGTAAATAGTGTTCCATGAACACATAAATGCCTGCAGGGTGGCGGCTCCATTCCCACCCTCAGGATAAAGTAAATAACCGTCTTTTGACGGATAAAACAGTGATAAGAGCCCTCGGGACGACTCACTTTAAACGCATCATATCAATCAGTCTGGCTACCCATCACTTGCACTCGCCGCTCTGTACTGTACAGACGTGTTTGTCGCAGCACTCAGAAAATCTCTCACTCAAGCTTTATAGTAACCTGTTACCTGTTTTCGGCAGCCACGGTTTCACAGTGAATCCCGGATAGCGAGTACCATATCTTCCACAAGTCAAGTAACCAGCTTTCCAAGGAGGATACAGATTTGTTATCAGGATATTCTATTAAGCTACACATCGAATTAAGGTAAATTGTTAAACCTACGGGTTCAAATTGAGTGCCGCTGACTTAGTTTCTTAACAAAACCCTAACAACTAATATTTAAACACAGACTACTACAGTTAATCTATAACTCAGTTTATCATAAATCATAAATATTAAATATTATTTAATTCATCTTCATTACAAGTACTTTAAATTCATAAATATTAGAACCTAAATCCTTCAACTCTTCACCAACACCGTATAAAATGCACAGAGATAACGTAAGACTCGCAGCTTTGGTCAAATGTGGGCTTGCAAAGCCTATTCAAACAAATTTGGCAACAAAAATGGGTGTTATTGACCTCACGCCTCAGGCAAGTAAGAGACCTGTCCAAATCAAACAGTTAAACTTTTTAAAATCGCCTGAATATCGCCTAAGAAAAGAGCAGGCAGACAAGTTAAATCCCCTATCTCCCGTTAGATTTAATCTAGGGGACAATTTTGCTAATGAAACAAACACCACTACCAAGAAAAACAAACCAGTAGGTATTAAAATCATTGAGGTTTCAACCACTCAAAACCTAGACGATACTTTGCCTTCTGACACACCAACCCCCCATTCCGCTAACTCGGACAAAACTCAGTCCATACAAAAGGTAGGGACTAAATCTGATAAGGCCAAAAGTACTACCACACCACTCGGCTGTACACAAATGATAGAGGGTAAAACTGTGCAGACCGGAACTAAATTAACACAGGCAAAATTTACCTACGCCCAAATACTTAAAACTGGTAGGAAAGTAGGTCAAATCCAAGCAGACAAAGCTACATTGTACCATAGTAGCCAAATACCAGAAACATCTGCAAGTAATAGAGAGAGCAAAACAGCTAAAACGGTACAACATATAGAAAACTCCCCCCCCGCTTACCAAGGAAAGGGGAAACAGGCGCTAAACCCCAAATATCAAAGACCTGCTAAAAACTCTTCAAAAACTGAAAACAAAAAACAAGTCAGCTCACATTACACAAAAATAAATAAACACTATCATAACGTGGATATGACAGTGTTTCTAAAGGGCAAAACAAGCACAATATTTGATATCACAACCATCAGTATTGCTAAGGCATTACTGAAGGTTCATTCAGGGCAATGCAAAATTGTACGCCCTAAAACAAATTACATAATTTTGCATTGCAGCACACGTGCTCAAGTTGCAAAATTCTTGGAAATAAATAAACTTTGCGGCATGCCAGTAATTATGGAGCTGCACAAAAAAGCTAAAACATCTCAAGTTACCAAAATCAACAACAACAACAACAAAATCAACAATCACAATAACAATAACAATAAAAGTCCAAAAGTAAATAAAGTGCAACAGCAAAGTGAAATTAAACAACAGGAACAACAACAACAACAACAACAACAAAGAGAAATCAAACAGCAAAAACAACAACAACAACAACAACAAACCCACCCAATAAAATACAAGGCAGTAATGAAATTAAAGGGCCAAATGGCAACATGCACCACTCAACAAATCAAAGACAAAATCACACAAGGAGGAAATCAAGTTACTAAAATCTACAAAATAGGTAAAAATCAAAAAGCTACAGATCAAACTGTGATGGTTGTTGAATCAACAACACCAATACCAGCAATAATCAAAGTAGGATCTCCGGGAATATATCATAAAACTCAGTCATTTGTGAATAAAGTAAGATTCTGTACAAATTGCCAGCATTGGGGTCACTATAAGGTCGCTTGTACCTTTAAACATAGATGCGAAAACTGTGGTGGACCACATACAGGACAGTGTAAAAGAGAACAACCTAAATGTGGTAATTGTAAGGAAGACCATCCCTCTAGCTCTATAAAATGTAGTGCTGCTATTTTTGAAAATGAGGTCATAACCCTTATGAACTCGTCTAATTATGATTATATCACAGCAAGAAATATAATAAATCTTCAAAACCAAAATACCAAAAATCCAAAAAAACAGGAAAAGACAACTCCTACTCCAACATCAACTGTCATTGGCAAAACTATAGAAATAACAGAGGTTACTAATAAAACAACCTCTAATAGCCAAACTCAAACAGAAAATTCTATAGACCTTACAGATAATCTGGGTCTAAATACAATAGGCCTAGCTATTTCTCAAATAGGTCGTTACATTAGTAACGCACAAAACAAAAACAGTAGTTATTTATCTACCCTCACGAACGGGCTCCATGTCCTTATCCAACACGTAGAGGAGGGTATAAAATCAGGAAAGTTATTAAACCAACATGAATAATACAACAAAAGTAGTAACCAACTCTCACTCTAATACCACAAATTTAACCATATGGCAATGGAATTCGCGTAGTCTAGTTATTAATATTAATGAATTAAAATTAAAACTAATTAATACTTTAATAAAACCAGATCTAATCTGTATTCAGGAAACTAAAATAACAAATAAAACTAAAACATTACCGACAATTGTAGGATATTCACCTGGATTTTTTCAACATAGGAATGAGGGTCAGGGAGGGGGACTTGTTATATATCTTAATAATAACATACCCTCTGCAACAATAGTCCCAATTAATCTACAAGCAATTAATAATTCTGCAATAGAGGTACAAGCTTTGCAAATTAATACAGGCAAGTTTAAATTTATTTTATATAACTTTTATGATCCTGGACATGATATTGCACTAACTCATAAATTAGCATTGAAAGCGCTTAAACTGCATATAGGACAAAATGAAGCTATGGTGTTAGGTGATTTTAATTCTTACAATGTTACATGGGGAAGTGAATCAACAAATAATAGAGGTAAAAGAGTACAAAATTGGATTAATAAAACGAAACTTGTATTACTCAATGATGGTACTAAAACAAGACTTAATCCGGCAGATGGCACTTTAGCAGCCTTAGATCTCACACTATGTACTCCCAAACTTGCTCAATTAGCATCTTGGAGTGTTGATCAAGAAGATAGTATGGGCAGTGATCATTTTCTTATAATAACCAAATTACAAAATTCTGCTCAACTGCAAATTGATAATAAAATCCCAAAATGGAACTACCAAAAAGCAGATTGGAATAAGTTTCAACAAAATATTAAATATGAAACACTTGAGGGCATTAAAAAGGAAAATATAGATCATTACTATGATAACATAATTAATGCTATAACAAGGGCAGCTAATGCCTCAATACCTAAAACAAAAGGTAATCCCACTAAACTTAGAGTCCCTTGGTGGAATAATGACATTAGTGTAATGAGGAAAAATAAACGTAAAGCACTTAATAAATTTAAACGTACTAATAATACACAGCATTTTAAAGAATATCAAAAAATAGAAACTGAACTTAAAAATGTTATTAAAAAAGCTAAGCAAGATACTTGGAGACAATATTGCAGTACCTTTGATTATAAAACAAACTCAAAACAAGTCTGGGACAAAATTAGAATAATAAGGGGTAAGCATACTAACAATACTCCAAAAATAAATAATACCAATAATCACAAAGAGCAAGCTGACTCATTAGCAAAGCACTTCCAAGATATGAGTAGTAATAAAAATCACACTAAGGAATTTCAGGAACATAGATCTAAAATTGAAATAAATAATAAAAATACATTCTCAGATATGGGAACTAAAAAGTCCTATCTAAATGATAAAATTACAATTAATGAATGGTATCAAGCTCTTAAAACCAAAAAAGATACATCACCTGGAGAAGATACCATAGGATATTCAGTATATAAGAAGTTACCACTTAAATTTGTTAAGATAATACTTGATATGTATAATCAAATTTGGGAGACAGGAAAACTACCTATTAAATGGAAAACAGCAGTAGTAGTACCAATATTAAAACAAAACAAAGATAGGAATGATGTAAATTCATATCGTCCTATCTCTCTTACCAATAATATATGTAAAATAATGGAAATAATAATAAATAATAGACTTAAATATCACCTAGAAATCAACAATTTCATATCCAAGAATCAATGTGGTTTTAGAAATAATAGATCTACTATAGATCAACTTATTAAATTAGAAACAGCAATTAAATTAGCTTTTAATAATCATCAAAAAAAAAATAGAAACCTCATTGCTGTATTCTTAGACATGGAAAAAGCTTTTGACTTAGTATGGACTAAAGGTCTACTAACTAAATTAAACAAATATGGTATAACCGGTAATATATTTAATTTTATCAAAGATTTTCTAACTGAACGTAAAATTATAACTAGAGTAGGAACAACATACTCTGAAAAGTATGTATTAGATAATGGTACACCCCAAGGGAGCGTACTCAGCCCCACCTTATTTAACATCATGATTAATGATCTAGATACAAATCTAGCTACCTCCAATATTGACCTATCTCAGTTTGCGGATGATAGTGCACTATGGCGCGCTGGAGATCCCAATAATCAAAAACATATTGCTGAGATACAACAAACCTTAGACAATATTGGTAGTTGGGCTGATAAATGGGGATTTAAATTTTCACATACAAAAACAGTCGCAGTTGTATTCTCTCCCTTTAACTATAATAAAATATATCCTAAACTTACTCTCCAAAATCAAAATATAGTTTTTGTAAAAGTAGTTAAATTTCTAGGGATGTATTTTGATCAAAACATGAAATGGAAATACCATATTAATTACTTAATTAGTAGATGTAACCTTGATCTAAATCTAATTAGAAGTATCCAAGGCACACATTGGGGTGCTTGTCAAAATACAATAATGACCCTATATAGATCTTTGATACGTTCAAAGATTGATTATGGGTGTCATGTTTATGCCACAGCATCGCCAGCTTTACTAAATAAAATTACCTCAATTCAGCGTAAAGCCCTTCTCCTTGCAACTAAAGCACTACCATCTACTTCCACAGAAGAATTACAAATTCTTACTGGCGAACCATCATTACATCTCAGAAGACAGGAAATCATGTTAAGATATGTAGCTAGACTGTCAACCCAAAATGATGAGCACCCTACTTTAAAGGCAATTAAAAAATGTACTAAACCACTCATTAAACGGGGCAAATACTCCACTTCATTTGGCAAACAAATTCTCCGTCTTAAAACAAATTTGCCAACTGATATATTTAATGTACAGCAAACTAAAAATCCCATTATAATTCCATGGAGATTAAAAACAATAAAAGTAGACACCACTTTACAAGATAAAGGAATTAAATTACAGGACTCCCATTATCTTAAAATGCTTGCCAATGAAAAGCTAAATAATGAATATAAAAATTATGTCAAAATATATACGGATGGGTCTAAAAAACTGGACCCTGCAAGAACGGCAGCATCATGGGTTGTTCCTGAGTTCACTGTTAAACAAGGAATGCGACTACCTGATTACTGCTCCATATACACTGTTGAGTTCTGGGCTATACTTCAGGCATTAAAATGGATACAACACTCTAAATTAACCTCAAAAAAATTTCTTATTGTTAGTGATTCATTAAGTGTTCTAAAAACAATTAGCACAAACAACTCTAACAGCAGAAAATTTTTCCTATATTTAATTCAGTATCAAATAAGCAAACTTAGCATTCAAGATATTGAAATAGACTTTCTATGGGTGCCATCACATATAGATATAAAAGGAAATGATTTGGCAGATCAAATAGCAAAAGAAAAACTAAATGAATTGACACAAGAACAGGTTCCTTACAGCCATACAGAGATATATAAATTTATTACTGATATGATAAATAATATGTGGCAAAATAACTGGAATAACTCAATAAAAGGGAGAGTACTTTATAACATTATGAAAACAGTTAAAAGGAAAGTTACTCCTATAGGTAAGACAAGAACTCAGCAAATTAAAATGAATAGGCTAATGGTAGGAAAAACAAAACTGGCTAACAGTTTTGGAAAATATTTAGGACCATTTCCACACAATATTAACTGTTTTATGTGTAACCAAGTGGAAGATTTGGATCATATATTTAATAAATGTCTTAAAAACATCACATATAGAAATATCCTTAAAAATAAATTGAAAATAAGTAAATCAACTAAATTATATCCAAAACTTCTTGATCTAAATCAACCTAATATGCAAATGACTGTTACTTATATTATGGATTTTATTACAAACTCAAATCTAATGCATAAAATATAATAATGTTTCAACATACATTAATATAATTAAAAGAAATTCAATGGCCTGTGACTCTGATTGATGCATGATATGGGTGGGTATAGATACATTAGTTCATAGTGAACTGATACGTTACTCACGAGTCTATATCTGCTCACTATGGTGCTCTGCAGAGATCATCGCTATGTAGGGTTTGGTTAGATATAAATTAATTAATAAATAAAACACACAATTAAAACAATTTTCAATGGCCTGTGACTCTGATTGATGCATGATATGGGTGGGTATAGATAAATTAGTTCATAATGAACTGATACGTTACTCACGAGTCTATACCTGCTCACTGTGGTGCTCTACAGAGATCATCGCTATGTAGTTTTTGATTAGCTATAAAATAAATATTAAATAAAACATACAATTAAAATAAGTTACAATGGCCTGTGACTCTGATTGATGCATGATATGGGTGGGTATAGATAAATTAGTTCATAATGAACTGATACGTTACTCACGAGTCTATATCCGCTCATTATGGTGCTCTGCAGAGATCATCGCTATAAATTACTAAATTGAACTGTAGTCTGTAAACAATTACTAACACCTTACTCACCACTTTCTTGTTGGAGCAAAGTCATTGGCACTTGATATTCTAAAGTATAATAGAACTTTACACAAAGTGTGGACAGCTTAGGAATATCAATGGAGTTCATGGCGCTATCCTTGAGGACAATGAAAACGTGGAGGACGGACTACAGATTCATAGGATTATACAACAGTCCTTTTCAGGGCTATTTTATTTTTGTTATGTTTTTGTTCTCTTAATATTAGTATAGTTTGTATTGATGCTAATCTTAGTATAGTTTGTATTGATGATAATTTTGTTAACATGTTATTGTTATATTTATTGTTTACTAATATTGTATTTAATTGTTTTTACTAATACAATTATGTTATATTAAAGATGCTGTTATTTACTTTTTACTGACCTTTAGTTTTATAGCTTACTAATATTGTTAATATACTCGTGTTACTAATGCCATTGTTGTATTGTATTGTCAATGTGATGTATCTATTCCCCCCTTTTTTTTTGTGTATTCTTTGGGATTTGGTGAAGATCAGTGGAACAGTGGAGATACGGGTATTCCAAGCCTGGACTGGAGAAATATATGTGTACAGCCTAGTACACCTCTGTATGTATCCACTCAATTAATTTCTCAGGGAAGCTGATGTTGAACCTTTTCCCTTCTCACTCTGTACTATGTATTGTCTTCTTGTTATATGTTATCACAACATGAATTCTCATAATCTCGATTGGTATGAGAATTCCATTTGATTAACCAATATCAATATTGAATTGATCCTTTCGGAGCACACCTTACCAAATTAACAACTTTAACAATCCATCGTGAACAACTGATACAGTCACTCTGACATAGTATAGGTATTTTGTTTTTTCATAGGGTGAATTACCCTCGAAAGAAGGGCTTTTCACCAGGACGGTGGCGACTCATATAGTACATTCTGTACTTAATTGCTGATATAGTGTTAAGTTTTTGCAAAACTCAGTAACTCATATAGTTTCGACGTAATTGCATAGGTGGCTAACACATTATTGGCGAATAGGGAATTCCACTAGTACAACTGGATAATTGAATAGAGTCATAGGGAATGCAGCCTCATGGACAGCACACATATACGTACACACACTTCTGCCCCTCTTAGTTAATATAAGGTAGTCTTAATCCAGGACTATCAGGCTCCCGCAACACAATGTTGCGAATAAATGTTACACAATAAATAACATCAAAACAATACAAAACACAACTTTATAGCACATACACTCTGATACATGTCCCATGAGGTTGTAAAGTAGCCAAGCACCTAAGGTGTGCCTCTTGTTTCTTCGTATTGGGGTCCGGGTGTGCGTTCGCCCCCTCTTCGTGCTGGACGACGATTGCAGTACCTTGGAGCTTGGAGCATCCTGAACTGGACCTTTCCGCCTTTGCCGCTTCCGGACATGACATTACTAGCGAAGCGAGAAAATTCTCCTTGCTACCTTTAATAATACATCGATTGGAACTTAACTGGGGGTGGATGTGTGTAGTACCAGTCCTATCCACTCTATAGGCTACCATTTCCCTTGATAGTTACTTTTTAGTAATTCAGGGGAACGCCTAACAAAGACTGAAATATGGTGCAATTAAGCACTCAAACCCTAAAGGGAGGGAGTGCATCCTTCCCCTCCCTGAGGGAACTAAATGGACACCGATATGGTGTCTATAAAAGCTGCACATATGTCTCTAGTAGACGGCTGCAGCTATAAAACAACCAAGTCAGTCAGTCAGTCTGGCTACCCAGGATTCTCATTCAAGTAGCGGTTGCGGACCGAGCTGGACGGCTTTTCTGGAGCTGGTGACCTGGTGATGTCACAATGGGAGTGTTGGAACAGCGTGGTTTGGGTGTACCTGGCGCTTAGCAAGGTGCCACGTGTTGTTCACGGCATGATGATATCCCGGGCTTTGCTAAGGACAAATGTTGTGACATTATCCCGTCACAACTACAGAAAAGAAAACTGCGGGCTGAACGGAGGTGAAGACTACAGAATAGACCACCATTTGTATCCCGTAACTCCCGGACTTGTCTGCGGCAGGGACCAAGTGGCGGGAAAACTGGAAGCCATGGCGGCCATCTTTGACTGGACAAGAAAGGCGCATAAGTCCCAAACTTGTTTTGTGGCCGTGCCTGGACTGGAAGGAAAAACTACGGCAGAGCTATCACCCCCTACAACACGCAGAAACTTTATCACCGGACCACACGGAGAGACAGATGGAGTGATGTATATCGCCATTTTTATCGTTGCTTGAATAATAGGGACTCATTTGGCTTCGAGTACCCTCTTCGACTAACTATTTGGCCCTGAAAACACAAATATGACCTTTTTGGTATGCCTTCGACAAAATTCATAACCAAAATCCCCTACCATTGACTACACTTTTATGTGTCGCTTAGACACTTTAGTTTAAATACAATAGGGACTTGCACATGTACACTTAGTACTAGTCCCTATTTTTTATAGGATGATAATAATATTTTGTAACTTAGATATTTGGTTAATTGCACAGGTGGCTTACACATTATTGGTTGTTAGGTTGTCCATTAGTATAACTGGACTGAATTTGACATACAAGCGTGCTTGGCGCTTCACCACCTTGCTCCATGCTGCAGTAAATTCTCGTGCTTGCACGACCAATTACGCAGCCATAAGCGATATGAGAAAGCTAATTTTCTCTCGCTATCTTGCTCTTGCAGACTGATAGGAAATAGAATGATTGGGTGGGTGTGTGTAGGTTCCATTCCTACCCACCCTGGCCTTCCAATCACACCGTGTCAGTACAATTATTGACCAGATGTGACGGCCAAATTAAATAGTGAACTCTGTTCACATAAACGCCTAGTGGGTGCGCGGCACAATTCCCACCCACGGGATAATTAAATAACCTTCTATTGAAGGACAAACCAGTGCTAAGAGCCTCACGGACGAAGCACTTAAAACAAATTATTCAATTCAATTCAAGTCTGGCTACCATACATTCGCAGTGAGCTATCAAGAAGCATACATCATGTCAACTGAGACAACACTAGCGTTGGAAATAGTACCTGAGCAAGCACTAAGAGCTATATTTAGCCTAGGACAGCTAAAGGCAAATAATTGGAGCCTTCGAGCAGCGGGGAAAAAAACCACCCTACTGCTTGTGTGGGAAAAAACAGAAAAACCACAAGGAAAAAGAGGGGACACCAGACATAGAGGACCACGAGGTCGACCACGGCAGCGGCGGGAAACCGGTTTACGCAGCCGTCCACCCACCCCTCTTCCTGAAGTCACTACAGTACAGAGCCCCAAGATGGGACCTACCATTGAACTTCAGGGCATACAAGACCAGCTAGCGGCGTTAACACATCAACTACAGGTGCTACTAAGTGTGGAGACAGAAGACGTGGCTACGTCACCCATAAACGTACCAACACCTGAACCACAGCCACCATCACCGCTACCAGCCCCTAGCAAAAAAGGGAAAGGAAAGGGGAAAAAGGGGGGGATGACTATGCCATTGTCATCCACCCCTATACCCAAATCTCCAAGCACTGCAGCGAGCTTGGACCAAGAATTAGGGGATACCACTACCACCACCACTACCACCCCAGGAGGAACATGGGAAACTCCAGTAAAAACAAGAAGAATGCCCAAAACAACTAAAGACGAGCTTATGGGACAGCTATGCAGGGAATTGGGAGTTTACAAACTTGTCAAAAACAAACGAAAGGCGACAAGTTACATCTCCGCCGTATCATACATTGGATACAAAGCAATGTATGACCAACCCCCGCCGACTTTACAATGGGAATTCGCTTGCAAGATCCTTCAACTTCACTATCTGGAGGCCTATCTGGAAAAGCCCTTATCACACCTGCTGGACGCTGCCCAATATCTCGCCGAAATCCATAACATCGACTTTTCGACAAATCGGAGAGAAGAACATAGAACAGCGCACAGATTGGTGGAATTGGAAGCTGAACGAGGGAGGTACCCCTACATCCAGTACCAACCTTTTTAATGGCTAATTTATAGCGCTGCTAAAATAGGGTACTCATTTGGTATCGAGTAGCCCTTTTTGACTAACTTTTTGGCCTTGAAAGGAACAATTTGACCTTATTGGTATGCTGCAACAAATTTATAACCAATATCCCCTACCATTGACTACACTTTTATGTGTCGCTTAGACACTTTAGCTTAAATACAATAGGGACTTCATATGTACACTATAGTACTAGGCCCTATTTTCTATAGGATGTTAATTAATATTTTTTATAACTCAGATATTTGGTAAATTGCACAGGTGGCTTACACATTATTGGTTGTTAGGCTGTCCATTAGTATAACTGGACTGAATTTGACATACAGGTGCGTGATTGAGCTTTCGTCACCTTACCTCCCTGCTGCCGTAATTTCTCGTGCTTGCACGACCACATTACGCCGACATAAGCGATATGAGAAAACCATTTTTCTCTCGCTTCACTGCTATTGCAGACCAGTAGTAAACAGAATGAGAGGGGTGGGTGTGTGTAGGTTCCATTCCTACCCACCCCATGGCCTTACATTCGCCCAGTGACAGTTAAAACACTGGTCCCGTGGCGACGGCCAAAGTAAATAGCACTCTATGAGTGCATAAACGCCTGCAGGGGATGTGGCACAATTCCTTCCCCTCAGGAATAAGTAAATAACCCTTTTTAAGGGACAAACCAGTGTGAAGAGCCTACGGGACGATACACTTTAAGCAAATAATGTCAGTCAGTCAGTCTGGCTACCCCATTCAATGATCATGATTCAGGCGAAGACTGCAGACCGAGTAGGACGGCTTATCTGGAGCGGACGAACTGATGACGTCAAGGGGGATAGCGAAAGCATGTTTCCCGGGCTTTCACAGCTAAGGACGAACCGAGACGTTTTTACTTCTCAACTACGGAGAGAAACATCTACATATACAGCGGTGGACTAAGCAGCGGAACCATTTTGGATTTTTTATAAGTCCCTTTAACAAGTGGCAGAAATTGAAGATATGGAGAAACTGGATAGCCCACTTAAACTATTTGAAGAAGAATAATGAGGGATTTTGAAGTTGGCTGCACCTGCATCGATATAATGGAACCATACTACAACCAGCCATGGGAATCTAAGTAATATGGCGGACCTGAGGCGCGCTGACTGGTGATATCAAAATATTGAGTATCCCGCAGGTTGCCATAGGATGATATCATCAAGTCAGCGAAATCCTACCTTGGATAACCAGTGTATCGATGAATTACTGCTGTCTACTGATAAATCATCACCATCGGACTACTCGGATAAAGCAGTACAACGAAAAGATATTTGCCATTTATCTTTTCATTCGCCTGAATAATAGGGGACTCATTTGGTTACGAGTACCCCTCTTTGAACAACTATTCCGTGGCCCTAAAAATCTAATATGACTTATATTGGTACCTCCAGCAAAATTCATAACTAAAACAAACTACCATTGACTACACTATTATATGTCGCTTAGACATTTTAATTTTCAAAATTGTTAGGGACTTATTATATGTACGCTTATGTACTAGTTTTATTTGAATGATAGGACTTTAAATAATAATTCTTCAACTTTAATATTTGAATAATTGCACAGGTGGCTAACACAATATTGGATGTTTATCTGTCCATTAGTACAACTGGACTGAATTTGACCTTTAGTATGACCTTGGTTTTTCAGGTGTGGGCTGCGTCCTTTGCTGTGCTGTCTTGCTGTTGGCGTGCTCTGGTGTGTGCTGCTGTGTCAACGCCCTCCTGGACCTGGACCTTTTCCGCCTTTGCCATTCCCGACTCACCAAATTACTAGCGAAATGAGGAAACATTTCCCCTCGCTACCTTACAAGCTCGATTGGATGATAGGGGTGGGTGTGTGTAGGTACCATTCCTACCCACCCCCAATATAGGCTTTCATTTCCCCTGATAGTTACTTTTTAGTAATTCAGGGGAACGCCTTAATTTATAGTGCATTTAAGCACTTTAAGGGAGGGATTAACAACCCCTCCCACCTAAATGGGTGCCGATATGGCACCTATAAAATTTGCACAAATACCCCTAGTGGGTGGTTGCAACTATAAACAACTCAGTTCAGTTCAGTTCAGTCTGGCTACCCATCGTTGGCGCATCAACACCAAAGATGAATAGAGTACAGAAATTAAGAGAACTTCAAATGCATCTGGAGAATGCTAGACGTCTCCTGGACGAACTGGCAATGGAGGCCGAAGAAGAAGAGACCAGAATTAAAGAAGAGGAGGAGAGGAAAAAGAAAGAAGAGGAGAAGGAAATGAAAAGGTCAATTTTGCCTCACCGCATGATGAGGCAAACTAGTGAAGTCAAGCCTATAGTGAGGACACCTTCACCAGAACCAGTTCGTCCACTACAGGCGCAGCCCCCACTGCCTCAGCCGCAACAACCACAGCCTCATCCACGGTTGCGGAATAGAGGCAGAAATGAAGAGACTTTCACTATCCCTCAAACAGAAGATTGGGATAGTGAAGCCACTCATTCTCCCTCTGCACTCCCAATCACAAGAGTGAATTGGGAGAATGATTGGAGTAGGAGATGTGTGTGTGGGGCTAGACCTGGGAGATGCCAGCATTAACCAGGTGCAATTTGAAGTTTTAAAAACAGCCCTTCTCAGGGCTACCCAAATAACAAGAAAAGAAATACTATGTCAATTGCCAATGGGTGTGAGAGAGGAGTAGAGTGATTATAAACACTGACTCTTATGGTGTGATTTTGGATAGTATATAGTATGGTGTGTTTTGGCTGCTTCCCAGTGTGTGTGGTTAGTATAGGGTGTGATTTTGGATAGTATATAATAGGGTTTGTTTTGGCTGCTTCCCCGTGTGTGTGTGTGTGTGTGTGTGTGTGTGTGTGTGTGTGTGTGTGTGTGTGTGTGTGGTTAGTATAGGGTGTGATTTTGGATAGTAAATAATAGGGTTTGTTTTGGCTGCTTCCCCGTGTGTGTGTGTGGATAGTATATAGTGTGATTTGGGATAGTAAATAATAGGGTGTGTTTTGGCTGCTTCCCCGTGTGTGTGTGGATAGTATATAGTGTGATTTGGGATATTAAATGATATGGTTTGTGGATAGTATATAATATGAAAAGTGAATGTAGGGGGTGTTTACTTTCACGTCCGTGCTTAAGATATATATACGCAATCGTCAGTCCTTGGAGCCATCAAACATTCGCAGTGAGCTATCAAGAAGCATACATCATGTCAACTGAGACAACACTAGCGTTGGAAATAGTACCTGAGCAAGCACTAAGAGCTATATTTAGCCTAGGACAGCTAAAGGCAAATAATTGGAGCCTTCGAGCAGCGGGGAAAAAAACCACCCTACTGCTTGTGTGGGAAAAAACAGAAAAACCACAAGGAAAAAGAGGGGACACCAGACATAGAGGACCACGAGGTCGACCACGGCAGCGGCGGGAAACCGGTTTACGCAGCCGTCCACCCACCCCTCTTCCTGAAGTCACTACAGTACAGAGCCCCAAGATGGGACCTACCATTGAACTTCAGGGCATACAAGACCAGCTAGCGGCGTTAACACATCAACTACAGGTGCTACTAAGTGTGGAGACAGAAGACGTGGCTACGTCACCCATAAACGTACCAACACCTGAACCACAGCCACCATCACCGCTACCAGCCCCTAGCAAAAAAGGGAAAGGAAAGGGGAAAAAGGGGGGGATGACTATGCCATTGTCATCCACCCCTATACCCAAATCTCCAAGCACTGCAGCGAGCTTGGACCAAGAATTAGGGGATACCACTACCACCACCACTACCACCCCAGGAGGAACATGGGAAACTCCAGTAAAAACAAGAAGAATGCCCAAAACAACTAAAGACGAGCTTATGGGACAGCTATGCAGGGAATTGGGAGTTTACAAACTTGTCAAAAACAAACGAAAGGCGACAAGTTACATCTCCGCCGTATCATACATTGGATACAAAGCAATGTATGACCAACCCCCGCCGACTTTACAATGGGAATTCGCTTGCAAGATCCTTCAACTTCACTATCTGGAGGCCTATCTGGAAAAGCCCTTATCATACCTGCTGGACGCTGCCCAATATCTCGCCGAAATCCATAACATCGACTTTTCGACAAATCGGAGAGAAGAACATAGAACAGCGCACAGATTGGTGGAATTGGAAGCTGAACGAGGGAGGTACCCCTACATCCAGTACCAACCTTTTTAATGGCTAATTTATAGCGCTGCTAAAATAGGGTACTCATTTGGTATCGAGTAGCCCTTTTTGACTAACTTTTTGGCCCTGAAAGGAACAATTTGACCCTATTGGTATGCTGCAACAAATTTATAACCAATATCCCCTACCATTGACTACACTTTTATGTGTCGCTTAGACACTTTAGCTTAAATACAATAGGGACTTCATATGTACACTATAGTACTAGTCCCTATTATCTATAGGATGTTAATTAATATTTTTTATAACTCAGATATTTGGTAAATTGCACAGGTGGCTTACACATTATTGGTTGTTAGGCTGTCCATTAGTATAACTGGACTGAATTTGACATACAGGTGCGTGCTTGAGCTTTCGTCACCTTACCTCCCTGCTGCCGTAATTTCTCGTGCTTGCACGACCACATTACGCCGACATAAGCGATATGAGAAAACTATTTTTCTCTCGCTTCACTGCTCTTGCAGACCAGTAGCTAACAGAATGATAGGGGTGGGTGTGAGTAGGTTCCATTCCTACCCACCCTATGGCCATGGCTTATGGCCTTAAATTCCCCCAGGCAGTACACTTATTGCCCGTGGTGACGGCCGAAGCCACACCCAGAGGCAGTATACTTATTGCCCCGTGGTGAAGGCCTAAGTAAATAGCACTCTCTGAGTGCATAAACGCCTGCAGGGGATGTGGCACAATTCCTTCCCCTCAGGATAAAGTAAATAACCCTTTATAAGGGATAAAACAGTGTCAAGAGCCCCAGGGGACGAGGCACTTAAAACCCATCAAATCAATCAACCTTGGAGCCATTCAATTTTGAACACATCAAGATGAATTTCGAATTGTTTATCCAACTCCGAGACAGCTGGTTTGGGATCCTTGATGCAGAATATCAAGTGGAAAGACTTGAGGAAGAATTTCAAAGTAACCATGGCTTTGTAAGCCAACTGAAATTAGCAAGAGATCTATTAGAAGGTATGATAGAGGAGGAAGACCAGGAATTAAGAAGACGTATTAAAAGAAAATATATAAGAATAGGGGATTTGAAGCAGGCACTTGATCATGTCATCAAAGTCAGGTGCTTTCTAGAAGAAACATTACATCTCATAGAGTGGGAATATGTGCAGTGGGGTCTAGACAGGCTAAAGAAAGCAGAAGCAATGATGAGAATGGTGATGGAAGAACAGGTGATCCAGATTAAAGAAAACTGGTCTAAGGAGAGAAAGGAAAAAAAGAACAAAAAGAAGAAAGAGGACTTTGATCTACTCAATCTAAGATGGATAAGAGTTCAGGAAAAGTTTCGAGCTATGGGACATCCTGACTGGATTCCCGAGGACGAAAAGAAGAAGAAAACGGGAATCATTGGTAAACTTAAAAGGTGGTGGAACAACGACAGAAAATAAAAGAAGAAGAAGTATCCAAAGGCCCTTTTCAGGGCCACTCATAGGTCTCGAAAAGATAGTAGCTTTCTTTGCCGCCCTTTTTTTTCCCTTGTCCCTATATAGGCCCACCCTGTTCCATTTCCCTTGACGCTATATAGGCCCACCCTGTTCCATTTCCCTTGACGCTATATAGGCCCACCCTGTTCCATTTCCCTTGACCCTATAGTGCCCCAAGCTGTTTTGACCCTATAGTGCCCCAAGCTGTTTTTGATTGGATTTTCCCTTGACCCTATAAATCTTGACCCTATAGTGCCCCAAGCTGTTTTTGACTGGGTTTTCCAGAGACCCTATAGTGCCCCCTATTACTACTACCCTATATTGCATAAGCTAATAATTTCATAATTCCCGCAGAATTAATGCGTGTCGCGACAAGTTGGCTGTATGACTAAAGTTTTTATCAAGTCACGTTTACGCTGACCTATGTTAATATACTTTTACTCTGACCTATACCAAGTCACGTGTACACTGACCTATGGAAATATACTTTTACTCTGACCTATACCAAGTCACGTGTACACTGACCTATGGAAATATACTTTTACTCTGACCTATACCAAGTCACGTTTACGCTGACCTATGTTAATATACTTTTACTCTGACCTATACCAAGTCACGTGTACACTGACCTATGGAAATATACTTTTACTCTGACCTATACCAAATCACGTGTACACTGACCTATGGAAATATACTTTTACTCTGACCTATACCAAGACGTGATTTCACTGATCTCTGACAATACATGTTTAGACCGACCAATGTCAATGTACTTTTACACTGACCAATATCAAGACATCATTACACTGATCTGTGACTTTGCATGTTTAGACTGACCTATGTCAATGTACTTTTACACTGATCTCTTTTACATAAGATCTGTACCAAGACTATTTTTCTCAACCAAGCGACAGAGTAATCTACCTGTTTTTCTAACCTTACTTTTTCTCTGTTTTTCTAACCTTACTTTTCCTATCTCTATCAATCAATGTAATTTTCGTAAAACAGCACACACTGATTTGAGAAACTATTTATTGTAAACCACACAAACTGCCGTAAATAGATAATACGTGTGCAGTGAACAATACAAGCAATGAAATAGTGATCTTAGCGAAGTCCATCTGATTTATTAACGCTCCATTCTATTATTTTTAATATTCGACTCTTCTAAGATCCCACCCCCACCCAATATTAGATGTATTAATGTGTCAAGCAAAAGACATTTATAACTGTATCGTTTTAAGTTTGATTGCAATTGACATCTTTGTTTTGTCTTTGATGGTAAGGTTTTAAATTTATGTCAAGTACTATCAGAGGAATAGTGGTTGAAGAATTGGACTCAGAAGGCTGCCGATTTTATTTTCACCTTTGGGCCAGCCAGTACCAAATACATAGATTGTCCTTGGACAACCAGACCTACAATATAAACCCCATATGTGGCTGCGTCATTAGCTATACCGAATCAAGTATATTTATAATGTGTTGATAGAGATATAGGAAAAGAGAAAATATAAATTTGCCACAAAATATGCATTCATTTTTTTTTAAAAGTCAGTAACCAGATATAGGCTTGAAAGTGCGTCCAATAAGTAATAACGACAAACAAAAGTCCCACAAAACAGAATAGAACAAAGACAGAATAGACGAGTGCTTATGGCACCATGCCCATGTTAAGAGTATCACATATCTGACAACCGACCCGGCTGTTTTAAATCCTAATAAATATGTCTTGCAAATATTTTGGATTGAAGTGTTTTGTTTACCAGAAGAGTAACAACATTAAGTTGTAAATCAAGTTTTGGAGAGGCAACGAACGGAAGTTAACGTTGTAAAGGTTCCTCTATGATAATATACCCACTTTACCAAAGCAGTTCAATATTTACATCCGCTCAACTCAGTTTGAATTCCCCAATAAATGGCCGTATTGCTTTATGAACAGAGTGACCCCCCACACACACACTTCATCGTTTGTATGGTATGAACTACGATTACTTCAATTATTTTGACAATGTTTGGAAAGTAAGACAAAGTCAATTTGAATAAGTACAGCAACTGAGTAATCTGTTACAGTTTACATAGAATTACATATTGCTCTTGACTGACTCAGATTACTAGATTTACAACACAATTATTATTACCTCAATTATTTAAAACAACGGTGATTTGCTACTTTAACTGGCTTGAACTGCAGTGTTTTACGTTCATTTGTGTTAAAAGCAATACGGGCGATTCTGTTTATAGCATAACACAATGCTTTACATAAATTTACATTCACGCACGAGATGTCAGCTCATAACTAGTGGCGTAACTACCGTGGTAGCAGGTACATCCCTGCAATCTGACCCAGCCGTCTCAAGGGCCCGATCCATCCAGCAAAACAATAAATGACCGTAGTAAAGGGGATGTGCCCTTGGTGAGATAGTTACGGCACTGTTAATAACGTAATGTAACAACTTACCGACATCTGACGAATGAAACGATTCTTACTATACAATTAGATGATCGTGGTTGGGTATTTCTTGAGGTGTAAATTGTCATTGGAGCCAACAGTATATCCACAACAGTCCTGCAGGGCAGCGTCCATGCTGGCAGAATGAGAGGTAGACATAAAAAAGTGGACTGACAACATCACATAATGGACCAGGAAAAGTTTTGCGGAGAAAAAGGCATTGGCACATGATCGAGACAAGTGGAGATAACTGGTCAGATGTTAAGCAGCACAGTGCCTCAACGACTACACTAGGTCAATAGACTGATGATAATGATCATTATGATAAAACTGTGCCAAAATAATCGCATAGTAATATAATCCGATGTATGAAAACATTCTTATGCAACTATACAAATGTCCATGTAACACACACCTGACGCACCAAATGTCACCTTACTGCGTAATGTACTGCTTTACGAACATGTTATGTATCTATATAGCATAACATAACATATTAAATTTTAAATGTAAAGCAGGGACACCTAAACAAATCAGGTTAATATAGTGATTTGTTGACATATACGTATATCTATTTCCCTAATAGTTTAGTCTCTAAAGCTTTAGCCTGATTATGTTTTCTGTCATATTTGTAATGCCTGCTGGTGACAACGAAATTCGCGACAGTGGTAAACTGTCCAAATATTAAGACTTTAGTGTTAAATGTTAATGAATAACTCTTTTGCCGATAATCTGTTTCGTAAGGAATGATAGTCTTACAATAAATTTAGATATATCCTTATCAACTATAACAGCATATTAACATAGAGTACAAAGTAAGATATTATAAGTAAAATCAATTAGAAATGTATATCTTTCAGTATTTCGTTTCAAAATGAGCCAGACTCTACTCGCTAATTGAGGACATTCCGATTTTTAAGATTTTGCAGACTTGTTTGAAAATGAGTTTTTAAAAAAAAACAAGCTGTACATTCATATACACAGACAAAACAACCATTATAAAGGTATTGCATGGTGTATTCATACTTCGATGTATCCATGACTGGAATTATTTGCCAAGGTGAATATAATAGAGGGGCGTTCTTTATACAAGGTTCTAAATGGATGTATGTACAGAATAACACAATAGGTGAGTTTATATGATCGTATGTCTCCGGTTGGGCTTTACTAGAGTAAGAAATATTATAAGTTATTTAAACATAGCTATAGACGTGTGGAATTCGTAAAGGCCGATATAGTTTTTTGATCTAGAGTCTCCTTTTGGGCTTTACATGAGAAAGAAATATTGTAGGTTAAGCAAACATACTATACACATGTGGAATTAGTAAAGGCCGATATAGTCAAAGCATAGGAAAGATTTTCTAGGGCTAAAAGAAAGTATAAAACATGTTGATGAACCTATTCATTTGTTTCAGTTGTGTAATAATTGAGTATTCAAAATGAATTACATTTTAAGAAATATGTTCTAAGAAACTAAAAATCCTATGAAGCGTTCACTATTGTTTAAATAACTTTGCATTTAAATAAATAGTAAAATCAGTAATATACTTCAAAGTAAAACGCACTTTCTTTCGTATCCTGTTAGCCCTTCCTTACGTCACTTTCTTTCGGGAAAGTAATGACTGCCAGTACTTCATGTAACAGAGTGTTTTATATTGCTCTAATATAAATGAGTGCCTTCGTACAGGTGCATAACATATCAGGTTGGTAACAATGTTAGTCAGTAAGAAAGATATTTGATAACATTTATATTTTAGAATATCAATGACATCACTGCTTGCGCGATTGAGTTTCCATTCTGATGTCTAGGTCTCAGATGGGCAAACGGATTCATTTAATTAAACAACATCATCTTAAATATTATACAATTATGAATGAAAGCTGTTGATTTTGTTCGTGACAAAGCTCCTAGTGCTATTGGTAATATTACCAGTAAAGTGTTCTCAGCAATTAACGATATACTAGCACAATTAATAAGACGAACATATCAGCCCTCACCACCAGTAAAATAATCCAGCACTGAAGAAATACCTGCAAATGTTAGTAAAGTAATAAATCAGGCTGAAAATCAGAAACTAGCGGAATTGTCTGATGAAGCATAAATACATCAACTGCAAATTTAATATCAGGAAGTGGTCTTCGTGTTGGGCGATAATTATAATAAAATGTTCAAGCATGTATCTGACACCGCATTTGGAATAGATACACCAGTACTCAAAAATGAGTCTGTACGCGATTATCATTGGTATACCTATGACGCACAACAATCAGATCAGCGTGGAAGAATTTATTGCAAGTTCAAGATACTAGTAGATATTTAGTTTACCAGATGAAGCATTTATTGTAGTAAAGGAGAACTTGTAGGAAACGTTGCTGCTAATACGCCATATGCCTTGATGCCAGGGTTAATTTTGTTAACAATGGTATTATGGCGTTGTTTAATAGCCCTACATACACAATTGATGGAATAAATATGAATCAATTAAAAAGATGTTGATGTTGCTACAACAATAATTGGCCTAGAAAGATATTCGGACGATTATACTAAATCAGCTGGTTTGTCAATGCTGTTTACTAAAGACATTTGCTGATTTTTCTGAAAACAGAGTTTAATATAGGACATTAAAGAAACTATGCAAACGATGGTGATGCTGAAGTAAAATCGGTAATGATTAATCGTAATATACAATTCAATCTAGGATTTGTAAATCCTAACTTAATGTTAAAGGGTAATAATAAAATATTTTCAAGCGCATTTAAACTGTCTCATATTTTTGGTGTTTGCAGAAATGCTATAAAAGTCATTTTCGGTGCTAAACATAGAGTTGTACTTGTGAGAAAAGGTGATGACGACGATGCACTCTGGCGGTCTGCTGCAATTGGAAAAGTAATACTAACGAAACTCGTTGTTCATGCCAGTAATGACTCTAAAAGTTACTGAAGAACAAACATTATTATATTTTATGGATCAAAGCGGTAATTCAGCAGTATCATGGTTAGCGGCAGCCACAGATAGTTTTCAAAGCGCTGTTAATGGTTAAATACATGGTACATAACATTACAACAGGGTGTTTCTTCATCACGGCATCTTTCCATTGTCCTTCCAAATACTGAACGAGTACACAATTAAGAAGAAAGTATAAAGATATTTAAAAAGCTCGGTGTTACCGAAGCTTCCTAAAGAATACATGGACATCAAAAACCTTTTGGAGATGTTTTGTATATTAACTAAATTACTATAAATAAATATAATAAATATTGCTTTTTCCCCAGTGAAAAAATAGGTAACACACTTTAGTGCTGGGTAAAATATCAAGATAAAATTATTACTTTATCCAGCAAACTGTTCATGATGCAAATCGAAATAGATATAATAATTAATACTAGTCTAGTCTACAATATCTGACAATGAAATTGTAGCACCTCTATCCTTTACAAATAGTGAATATGTTTTATAGAAGTAGGTCACGTCAATCATTCCAGATCTTTTAAGATAAATGTTTAGCATTCATCTCTTTATTTTTTTTTGCAATAGTAATAATGTACACGTTTTGTTTGTGTGTTTCGGTTTCTGTAACTTATTTATATTAACGTCATCAATACATTATATGTCTTTTTCCGGTGTACTTTGTCTATATATTCACTAATTAATAACTGGAAAACAACTTAAGGTGGGAATTTTTAATATTCATCTAAAATCAGTTTGCATTAAGATAGTGATTACAATCCAGAACAACTACAAGTTAATAATGTTATCGACATTGCTAATATTTTCGAGGAATATAACGTTTTAATGGTGTCAAAGCAAAGTGTAAATTGAGGACATAAACTCTCAACTTCTACCAGGAACTAACGAAAATTCTTGCAAAAAGAATGTAAAAGGTTAGGTTGGAATATTTAGAATTGCACTGCAAAGCAAAACAAAGAACAACCTAATACCAGTAATAAGACAGTTAAAATCTAAAAGAATATTAACATTAAACTTTATTAAAGGTGCCAGCTACACAGTATCATCCATTAAATCGAATATTTAAGTGAAAGAAAAACAGACCTAATAGTGACAACGAACATCTAAAAAAAACATACTCTAACACAGCTTAAGTAGTTGTACGTCTAATACGGATGTAGAGAGGTTTGACAGAAATAATTTAAATGAATGAATGAAAAAATTTGAGAAAAATTAAAATTAAGTGTACGGTTAAAATAATTATTTAAAGAAAAGGTAGTAACAATTCCTTTTCTAGCTATACTATGATCATATCAACACTTATTTAAACCTAAAACTGCGCCTTCAAAATAAACTGCCTTGACATAAATCCATAGTTCTGTTTAGTCTGTGAAGCACACGTGTAAATATTAAGACGTTGAGTATCCTTCAAGACAGAATCAAACTAACAAAGAACCGCCAATGAAAATATTTGCGACATCTTTAAAAGTATGCAAAATTTATTAGTAGACCTATATTCTATTTTGCCCTGAACATTATTTAAATGAAAGGTAAAATTCATTTGTAGACTAATTACATAAAATATATCATTGCCTTAATATACCAAGTAGAAACAGAAGACAGGTCTGTTTAAAGATATCTTTCAACTTCTTGTGTAAATGAAAAATTTTATTAATAAATGTGTTGTCAGCAAATATACAAAATTGATTGATGCCACTTTTGTTTTAACCTATTAAATTTCGGCGGATTGCAAAACCCTATAATTTTAAGCGTGATTTAATTACTTCGAAATAATTAAATGCCAAACTGCGTGTGTGTGTGTGTGTGTGTGTGTGTGTGTGTGTGTGTGTGTGTGTGTGGGTAATTTGGAGTTTTAAAGTAGCTATAACAATTGTTCAGTCATATCGCTACGATATCTGCAATGTGTCAGTTTATAGTGATGTCTAGGACTGGGGCTTCATGCCGCAGAAATGTAGCACGATGTCTCACCCAGTCAAATTATTCTGACACCAGTTTGACCAATCCTAATAATGTTTTCTTCATGCTGACCGCCTAGCAAAGCAGCTGTTAATGCCATTTTTACGTGATTGTTATACCTCGTCTGGGGTTTGATTTCGCGACCTTCCGAATCCGAGGCGGACGCTCTAACCATAGGCCACCGGAGCGTTTTACATGCTAAACAGCATACATACTATTCCCTAAAAGTGACTCTAATTATCACAAGAAGGGTGTATGCTAATTTATTGCTGTCAAGTTTTAAAGACCGAGATTGTCAGAACAAACTGAATATAATTAGAAAATGTTATATTGTGCGGATCTGTGTACAATTCATACGTAAATAAATATAGTATATGCATGCTACATCGTTGGCAGCTATCTAACATTCCGTTCAATTTATAACGGGGTGTGAATGTAGGTGTTTGATTTTTATAGAGTTAACTGATTGATTGTTACCCAGATATAGAAACAGTCTCAAAAGACACTGTCATATTGACCCAAGATCATGCTGTATCAAATGACATCCGAATTCCAAATATAGAGAAAATATATTAAATTCAGAAAACAAAAGCGAGTCTTTGTTATAATAAGTGAGATGAGGATTAGTTTATATTTGTTAGTGTATAGAGCATGTAAAAAAAAATCATTACGTTTGGCTTATTATTATTAGAAGCAGAATAAGGTAAAAATGGAAATAATATTTAGGACCGTCGTAAAAGGCGAACGAAACGAACGATCGCTCGGTTGCCAAGCCCGGTGGAGGACATGTCTCTGAATCTGCGTTATTTTTTTTCCCAACAAGGGGCGTTATTTCGTCAGCGCAAACGTGCGACTGCATTGAATATATTATCTTAGAAGTCTGCAAATCATTGATGGAATCCAAGAAAGTAAGTAGGGTCATTCAGTTTATCACAATAATGAAGTAACAACCATTTAAACACTTTATAAAATGAGTTTAATCTAAGTTTATATCACAAACAAGTGATGTGGCACATGAAAAAAATATTAAAACCAAAAGGCATGACATGGACATGACAAAGGCTTTCGCTACAGGCTAAGCTTTCAACAAGCAATTCAAGTGTTACAAGTTGTAAGTTTATCAAAATCGGGACATGTTAAATGTAAGTGTATCTTTTCTTAGCATATTCTTCACAATAAAACATCAACAAATATTTCTGAATCCGTCATTTTACAGATTTATGCTTTTCAACGGAGTAATGAGTTATATATACTATCTGATTTCAAAAGCAATCCCCAATCCCTCCCCCCATGTAGCAAGCAACACGTGTCTTAAAATATGTAACCATATTTTTAACATACGGATTTTAGCCTTGTTTCCTGCAAGTCTTTAGCTGAAATAATTTTCAAACTGTTTGAAACTATGTCCATAAGATCAGGGAAACAACTAACACCATGCTTATTTTGTATACAATTCGACAAAATGGAAAACGGCGATGTTTCAACATTGAATACATCATTTAAAATCGCTCAAGTCAAAAGCAAAAGAAAGTACCACCCAATCTGAGATGTAGCTGATTCACCACGTGACACCAAAAAAGTATTGGCATCCATTGAGTCTCAAATGTTGCATAGCAACAGTGAAAATTTACGCAAGTGGCCAATATATGATCTCTAAAGTACATAAATAGTACACGAGAAAACAAGACTGGACTGGTTCTTTTAAGTTGATACATGTAATCAGAAACTAAACGTCCTTACGGGATTTTTTTTAAAAACCTTCATTGTATTAACTATAATGAACAAAAAACGGATAATGACATGAATTATAAATGAATGATTGGGCAATCAGGAAATAATTAAATAGCACATATAGCCAATAATGACAATCAATGAAATTGTAGTTCAGATATTGAACAGACAACTGTGAATTAAAAGAAAATTTTGATCCTAAGCCTATCATTTTGAGATAAAGAGTTTATAACCCCCTTTTTCATTAAAAAGTTATTTGTTAACATTCGCAAATTAAGATTGGTAAGGGGCACATGATTTCATACAAAGAAACTTGACCTAGGCCATTTCCCTTTTTTCACAATGACTGCAGCCTAAAAAAAGTGCTAAGAAAACTGGCTCTTACAATAAATTGCTTAACTGGTCATATTGGTGGGAGACTTACGACTGGGTATAAATGCCAAGTCCTCGCAATACAGAAATGTTTACAATCCCATCACATTCTCGGAATGTTCCACACATTCATACATTATACAAAATTCAGCAACATTTTCACAATGATTGCGAAAAGGAACATGAAGGAAGAGACAAAACATACAATTCATAAAGATGACACAGCTGAAACTTGGTTTTACAATGACGTAATTCCAGATGTATATATATATATATATATATATATATATATATATATATATATATATATATATATATATATAATTATGTATGTATGTATATATGTGTATGTGTGTGTGTCATTTTGTAAATAAATAATATTCAACTACAAATAAATAAGATCAAAATGACAAAAATAACAGAACGTCTTTGTCTTTGACAGAGTAGTCACATGAGTAACATATACATGTATTATGCATACAACTATGCCATGTGGTCAATGGTATTATAACACATCTTTTATTCATTATATAGCTATGCCATGTGATAAATAATATTATTACCCTTCTTTAATGCATCATAAAACTATGCCATTTGATAAATAGCATTATTACACTTCTTTTCTGCATTATACTGCTATGTCAATAGTATTATTACACTTCTTTTATTCATTATTTACTATGCCATCTAGTCAGTATTATTACACTTATTTTAAGGAAAAACCTTCTTCTACATGATCTAGATAAGACCTGATTTGACCTCCAACAAGTTACAAGAGACAACAATTTTGACCTTCGGTGCATTCAATGATGAGGTTTACTCTAAGAAGACCCATGACATTTTTATAAATTCAAATTAAAATGTGACCACTCTGTATTTTATGGATTCTACCTTTTAGTGGCTATTATTATGTATGCCTTTTCTGAGTTGCCTAAATTTTCTCAGCATTTATAGCCAGGCCTATGGTGATGTGCCAATACATCTTACACGTACTTACAAAACTTTGGTCAAGGTTTCCAGTATACAAGTTATTGTGTGGAAAATAGTTTTACTTCTTTAAGTTCCCATGACTTTTACCTTTGAAGTTTAGACCAGAAATCGAAAGGCCTCAAACACAAAAAACTAACAAGTTATGCCTCAAACACAAACAACAAGTTTTGTTAGTGGCAGGTGGTAAAAAAGCTAAAGCTATCAGGGCTGGAATAAAATTGAAAACAGAGAGACAGACAGACAAGTATAATATGATATGCTCTGCCTTATGTCAGATGTATATAAAAGAAATCATAGGGTTCATGTATAACAAGATTATGCAATCTGGTGAAGATGCCACATTTACTCTTGCCATCTCTTGCTTAATTATAATCAGATAAATGACCATGGTAAAATAGCAAACAATGTATCATTATTCTGAGGTGTGGGGTGGGTAAATGACCTGTTAAAAATAAAGATAATACAGAAATGGGATTGTCTTCTTAAATTAGACATTGCTGATTCAGACATTTCCAGTAAACATACAAAAGGTAACTATTCTGTTTTGTACAGATGTAGTTACCAGAAAATGTTCCAAATTTTTAATTGAAGGCAATGATTTATAATTAACCAATTGAACAAACTTATATGATAATTGAAAATCTAAGATTTTAAGGAAAACAAGTGCGTGAAAAATTAAATTAAAAAAATAATGTTAATGGAGTAATTTTCTCCATAATTTACATCCTTGATCAATCAAACTTCTGCTATGGTAATTTTCCCTCTATATATAAAAGATATATAATAGAAACCTCTTGGTGATTCCTGGCTTAATAACTGCAATGGATTTCAAAAGAACATTTAAATCTATTTGATAATAAATTTTTAAAAAATTAAAAAAGTTGCTACATACTTTTAATTATCATACATGTATATTTTAATGTACCCATCTTCTCCAACATCATACATGTATACTGAATTGTACCCATATTCTTCATTATCATACATGCATATTATATTGTATTCATGCTTTTCATAATCATACATGTATATTTTATTGTATTCATACTTTTCATTATCATACATGTATATTTTATTGTATTCATACTTTTCATTATCATACATGTATATTTTATTGTATTCATACTTTTCATTATAATACATGTATATTTTAATGTATTCATACTTTTCATTATCATACATGTATATTTTATTGTATTCATACTTTTCATAATCATACATGTATATTTTATTGTATTCATACTTTTCATTATCATACATGTATATTTTATTGTATTCATACTTTTCATTATCATACATGTATATTATATTGTATTCATACTTTTCATTATCATACATGTATATTTTATTGTATTCATACTTTTCATTATCATACACATGTATATTTTATTGTATTCATACTTTTCATTATCATACATGTATATTATATTGTATTCATACTTTTCATTATCATACATGTATATTTTAATGTACCCATATTCTTCATTATGATACATGCATATTATACTGTATTCATGCTTTTCATTAACATATGTGTATTACTGTCAATCAATAGTCCCAAAAAACAAGAATATATCCAATACAGATTCTGTATATAATAACATTATACCAGTTTTTTTTCTCTGAAGATACTATAAACCTTAAAAATGTCATTAGTAACCAATTTTAACGAATATAACAAGTAAGGTTGTATTCATAAAAATATTGTTTGCCAAAAATGTTATAATAATACAAATTTATTTAAATTTGATATTATCATGTGACTGAGCTGACTCACTGAAAATGAAAGGATTCAAAAATATTGGCTTAGAGTAACTATAAATTAATGTTACCTGCTTCATTATACCTAGTTTTAAAAAGTACTGTTTTATTTAGCATGTTAACTGGCATTTGATTATGGTGTATTCTAAAGATGTTTTTAAAGGCGTAGCAATGGTACATTTTAAGCAGCATTCACCATACCACACACAACACTCATCAAACTGAGATTCTGTGAATATTTACACTTCATAATTTGAAGTGAAATGAAATAATCTGAATGGAAAAAAACAAAAGCAATAATATGTAAACAGATATTGTTCAAAGTTCTGTGTGACGGATACCAATTTTGCAGTATTACTTAACACAGGATTAAATATCATATAATATTTTATTTCATGTTTTATTTCCCAAAAGCATTGTTTTCCTAAGAAACTAAATGGTTTTCAGTAGGTTAATAAATGCAAGAATTTATGTAATCTCCAACTGATAAAATATCCTTCCTGTGTTGTAGTTCTAGTTTAAATTACATGCACTTGAAAGAGTTCATCTTCCTCAAGTTATATTTTGGGCAATAATTATTAATAGTTTTAGAACTTACAATTTTTTTAGTTGACAATTAAATTTTTTAAAAATAACAATGGGACATGTATTTAAAAACAGAATCTTGTAAAAGTTTTGCATGATCATATTGAGTGCACTGTTGATCTAAATAAGTGATACAATGACCTATTGAAGCAGTTAAATGCATTTTTGTTCAATCTATCCGACTCAATATATATCTTAACTAAATTTATTTGATTATAAATATTACATTTCTGTTTAAAAAAAACAGTGGAAACATGTGCTTGTGCACAAATGTTACGCAAGAGCAAAAGGATGGAAATACAATAACATATTTGACGTGCCAAAACAAAATTAAAAATGAAAAACTATGTGTAGACATAAAACAATACCATAAATACATTTACTTTATGACATTAGATGCATATTTCAGAAGTATAAATGTCATTTATTTTATTCATCCAAAAATTGCTATGTACAAATTCTCTGCATGTACAAATTATGAAGTTCTTATTCAAATAATACAATTGTTCTCAACAATAAATGCATTTGACAGTAGCACTGTTAAAAAACAAACCAATTAACAAAAGCATATATTATATTATAAATAAATGAGTCTGATATTGATGATTAAACAAAATAATGGAACATTGTTTTGTCTCTCTGAATTTATCTCCATGTTAAAAAAGTCACAAATTTTGAACAGTTTCTTTTAAAGTGGGTATGAATGTTACACACCTGTGAATATTATGCACCTGTGAATGTTATTCATCTGTGATTATTACACATCTATGATGATATAGGTGAATGAATGAATTAAAACTTTATTCCAGTGGCAGGTTAGACCCCCGGACCGAACTATACCAACCCATGAAGCTATCAGCAAGCTTTCTCACATAACCACTATGTCCAAGCCCAAGACTTTGAACCCATGCAGACAGAGGTGAGATGGCAGTGATTCGCAACATTAGACCACTTGGCCACTTGGGGCCCCGCAAGAAATGTACTAGCAGCAGTATCACCACTATTTAAAGTTATTCATCCAGCAGTAATTAACTTGATTACCTGCAATGGTCAAGCCCTCAAATGAAATCATGCAGTCCACTCATCTATAATATTCACCAAAATATTTCTCCCACCCACCCCAAACTAGTTTCAAAGCTGAAAAGACTCAACAATATTCAAAACTGCATCATTTTAGAATTTCTAACTCAAATGTTGCCATGGGTCCCTAACATGGCCATGTTGTTTGCAATTCAAACCAAATGGGAGTTTCTTTGCTAGCTAGTTATTCATATTTACCTGGGTGAGTCTATATTTCCAGACAATGGGAGTGATGAAGTCCAACATTTCAAAAAGCTCTAAATAAGACTATTCATTTCTGTAACTTTGCAAGTTACATCTCTTTAAATCCATAAGAATATGAGTTATACCACTTGCCATGTTTATTTTGTTAATTTTTTTTTAAATATAAAAATTGACACTGTAAATACTTGATGCAGCCAACGAAACCTTCACATCCTCAAAGAAAATGGAACTTTTCAGTAACTGGTGAGAAAAAAAAAATCAGCAGGATGATGGCGTAATGGATTCACATTATGCAATGGTATATCTCGGTCTATGTAGTTTACAGCTGGATTCAACCAAAATACACAAATATATTTGGTAAGATCAGCAAATCCTTTACAAAGTATTTTCTATGTCAAAAACCTTTTTCGTGGTTTATAAATTTGCAAAAATTACAAATAAAACAGATGTCTACAACTGTATATGGCATATATTCACATACAAGTCCCATCCAGCTGGAACCCATGTAGACCTCAACCTGCTCTATCATAATGCACTAACAGATCAGGATCCATTTTGTTTGAGCGATTATTCTAGTCAAGCATAGTCCCAGATCTGCAGGCACATTGTACAATGGTCTTGGTTGGATCAGTTTACAGTTGGATGGATAAAAAACAAAATTCTTTCTTACAAGAAGTTTTATTAGGCCCATGATTCAAGACAAAGACAACTTTAAATCTGCTTAGGAACCATCTAGGCCCTGTAGATTTCAAGGCTTATTCAATAAAAAGTAAACTAGATATCACAATAAAAACAGAAATACCAGTACCAATGAAAAAAGAAATACCAGTACCAATAAAAACATAAGTACCAGTACCAATATTGGACTAGAATAAATACATTCATCTAATGAACATATAAGTGAGATAGTCACTACCTTTAATAGTAACTTGCTAATTTAATGCTGCAGTCCGACTCTGATTTTGATTTTGTTTGGGGATTTCAATGTATTTTATGTTTCAGCAAATGTAAATAATATATGTAGTATATGAATGTAGTACATCTTTTTGACAACATGTCAAATAGGTTACATCCTAAATCAATCATTATGTTAGTGGAATAGGTTACATCCTAAATCAATCATTATGTTAGTGGAAATTTCAAATACTAGCAGAAAAAACTAGTTATCAACTGCCTAAGACAAGCTTGCAAAATTAAGCCAGCACTGATATATGTAACTCGTGTAACAGATTCAATTTTGATTACAATTGCATCATGGTTTGTACAACAACAGTGACTTTCTCTTTCAATGAAATATAAAATATTTTATGGAACATATATTTCTCTTCAGAAATTGAACTTTCTACCTTTGTTAGTTTGTTTGTTAATGATACAAAAGTAAAACTGCCTACCTTGTTATTTAGAGCAGCAAAATCAATACAAAATTCAAAACTCATACCAAACTGCTGTCTCTAGGAATGAAATTATATTATATAAAAAAACGCATCCAGTTATAAGGGTCACAGGTTTGATACCAGCCCTGGTCAGTTTGAATTGGCTGTCTCAGTGTCCATGATAAAGAACTTAGCTCTCATTCTCTTGAAATGATATTGCCAATAATGTGCTGAAAATGCCGTTTAAAAACAGCCTGCCAACAAACCATAAATATGTTACAACAAATTATGTTTAAATCTTTTTCCTTTAAAATTATAAAGAAAATTGAACTTGTTTAATTTCAGAACTATCATGGATAAATACAACTTTGTAAGATTCAAAGTCTTTACAAGGTTCTACAAGCCATGTGCAAGTGGTGTATCTGTATGCATAGAGGGACAATTATTTACAGCAGAAACACAGAGAAAAATCTAATAGATAAATCTAGTCTTCCTCACTAATTAATCAAAATCTATGAAACATTAAAACCTTTCTCTTACAGTACGCAACAACAGTTTTAGCTTAACCACAAAGCACCTGCTTAAACATAAAACATTTACTTTAAATGTAAACTAGCTCATTAGCAAATCAAGAATACATAATAATGAACAAAATAGATACACAGTGTATATTTTAGCATGGTAAGAAAGATAACACTAAGAAATGAGAATCAAATATTGAAATCAATTATTGCCAATCTTCACGGACTCTTGAGCCAATTCATGACTGCAAAGTCAGAACATGAAGGCCTGGACCTGTATGTTGAACAAATGATCAAAGCATTGCTGCAAAAAAAGTGAATTTTGAGCCCAAAGTCAATTGAGGCTAAACAAGTATGTAAAAAAAAAAAACTTAACTGCTGACAACAACACCACCATAGGCAAATTGACTGCTAATTATGGGATCAAATGTCATGCAAAGACATGATGGTAAGTTGGAATCAAAGGTCATGTAAATCATGTTTGCAGAAAGTCTCAAAGCTTTTAATGCAACCAGTATTACAGGAAGTTCCAAGTTGTTTTCCAATCACTATGTAAATCCATTAAATGCAGAAACTGTCTTTAAAACTTTACATTAAAATGTACCATGTTGCCAGTAATGTACCATGTAGTCATTGTTGTACCATGTAGCCAGTAATGCACCATGTAGCCAGTAATGTACCATGTAGTCATTGTTGTACCATGCAGCCAGTAATGTACCATGTAGTCATTGTTGTACCATGTAGCCAGTAATGTACCATATAGTCAGTAATGTACCATGTCGTCATTGTTGCACCATGTAGGTAGTAATGTACCATGTAGTCAGTAATGTACCATGTAGCCACTATTGTAACATGCAGCCAGTAATGTACCATGTAGTCAGTAATGTACCATGTAGTCAATGTTGTACCACATAGACAGTAATGTACCACATAGCCATTATTGTACCATGTAGTCAGTAATGTACCATATAGTCCTTGTTGTACCATGTAGACAGTAATGTACCATGTAGACATTGTACCATGTAGCAAATTATGTACCATATAGTCAGTAAAGTACCATGTAGTCATTGTTGTACCATGTAGCCAGTAATGTACCATGTAGCCATTATTGTACCATGCAACCAGTAATGTACCATGTAGCCATTATTGTAACATGTAGTCATTATTGTGACAAGGTTCCATTAAACATCAATAACATAGATCCATATATATTCGTATAACCAATCAATATCTCTGCTATTTCAATGCCAACACATAAACTTTGGCTGAACGGTACAGATCCAATGGCAGTAATCCTGTACTAAATATGAAGGTGAGGTTCTTTTTAGATTGCATGGTAATCCAAGCCCAGTATATTTTACAATAACCTTTTGAAGGATTTTGAAAATTGGTTTAAATATTTTCTGGCCAAATAAATGTCTCGCTGGTTCTAGCCAAATAAATGTCAAGCTGGTTCTTGCAAATAAATGTCAAGCTGGTTCATACCAAATAAATGACAAGCTGGTTCATACCAAATAAATGACAAGCTGGTTCATACCAAATAAATGTCAAGCTGGTTCATACCAAATAAATGTCAAGCTGGTTCATCCCAAATAAATGTCAAGCTGGTTCATCCCAAATAAATGCCGATCTGGTTCTAGCCAAAAAAATGTCATGCTCATTCTGACCAAATAAATGTCAAGCTGGTTCTGGTTAAATAAATGTCAAGTTGGTTCTGACCAAACAAATGTCAAGCTCATTCTAGCCAAATAAATGCCAAGCTGGTTCTGACCAAATAAATGTCAAGCCAGTTATAGCAAAATAAAAGTCAAGCTGGTTCTGAAAATTAATTCCAAAACATTAGTTTTATTTTTCATGCTATTTTTGTTACAATGCTAAAATACACTTAAAACCTATAAGGATGGAAACTATAGTTTTAAACAATATCTACAATAACTCTGATCCAAAATACCAACCCTGGACATGAACATCAGGAATCTTAGCATCAATTCTACATAATGTATGTATCAGTTCTTTAGCAGATAATATGTTCATTCATATTAATGAACAAATACACATATTGCATCATTCTACAAGCCTGTACATATTTGTACACAGTTTAAAAAGATGAAAGTCCTTAGGTATTATATGGTGAATGCAATTATCCCATTCAAGTACCTTGAATATATTTTGGACAAAACAATAACCATTAACATTAGTCATACAAACTATCCACATATCTTTTCTCTTCGTCTCTGCTGCCATTTTTAAAGAATTAATCTATCAACTGGTTCTTGCTATGTACATATATTTTTGCATTGAGAAGCTAGTCAATGTACCAGTCTATGTTACTGGTGCTGAAATATTTATGTCAATACTAGTGTGTACATAGAAAACTACTGTTCAAATTATTTTGTGTGAATAATTTGGAGAGAGAAAATGGCACCAAATATCTGTCATACTTTGACAAATCAATAATGGTTGGCAACTATGTTTCTACGATTATCTATAATCAATGTCAAGCTGGTTCTAGCCAAATAAATGTCAAACTGGTTGTGGCCAAATATATAGGCTTTTTGCTTTGAGAAGCTAGTCAATGTACCAGTCTATGTTACTGGTGCTGAAATAATTCTGTAAATACTAGTATGCACATAGAAATATTTTGTGTGAATAATTTGGAGAGGCATTTGCACCAAATATTTGTCATACCTCTGCAAATCAAAAATGTTTGGCAGCTATGTTTCTACAATTATCTTTCCACTTGTAGATGAACAAAAATTAAGTATGGAAACCAATCAGTTTTATTATATAATTGAAATGTCTTACAATTATTCTGTTTTTTTCCAAGGTTTCATTTTTCTGAGTCTAAAGCAACACTATACAAAAGTAAGTCAAGACAAGAATTCCTCAATGTAGGACAAATTAAATTATTTGCTTTTATATCTAACATTTAAGATGCCCAAGGATACACAGCACATGGTGTGTGTGTCTGTGTGTCTCAGATATCAGGGTATAATTTTTCAGGGATTTAACTGATGCTTTCAGTGGTGAATTAAAGGACCCAATCAAATATGATTTACCTTTGAAGAAAGATATAAAGAAATACTCTAGACTGGGCTGGCCTTAGACCAATCGAACTGAATTGGACCAATCTAACCCAGCAATCTCAGAGCCCGCATGCTAGTAATTTTAAAAAAATATAGAGAAAGTAATTTTAAAGAAATGGAAGAAAATTGTAAATTCAATATCATATAAAACTTGTTTAAAAGTTTATTTCCAAAATGCCATGCTCACAGGGGGCTGAATGAATGAATGGGGGGAGGGGGCACCAAAATGATCCAAAACAGACCTTGGATCTCCTAAGGCTTTTTCTGCCACTTCACTTACTGCTATCACTCACAATATATACATGTGCATCACAGAAGTAAACTAGTTTTGAACTTTATACACACACCACAGAGGTATGGCCCAATCAACAGTGAGCATTAGAAAGTAACATGGACTGGTTCTCACTAGACTGATATATTCATAAATTCAAATACTGAAGCAAAAAAGACGAAAAATTGTACCATCAAAATTAAATTAATTCACAGTAATATTTTGAATCTTTTAAAGTATTTAACACTTCATGTTTTTGCATATTTTCTTGTTAACACTTTTCCCCAGACTTATCTCTACAATGAATTAATGCAAAACATGTCGAGATCTTGTTCACGTCTTCTTTGCCTTATATAAAACTAAATTAAAATAAATTATCAAAAAAACGTCAATGACTAGGTAACAGTTATCTGATATAAACATATAAACCTGTGTTAAGTTAATGATTACAAGCCTTTTTCTCAACTGAGATGCTGTGAAAGCTTGAAAGTTTTAATTTATACCCATGATATATCCTTGGAATGAAGCATGATTTTGTATTTTTGAATTTTGATAATGGTCACTTTAAACCTGCAAAGAAAAGAAAAAAATGGATTATTTGACACCATTCACTGCTCTAGAATAGATATAATTTTGTGAATGTATTTAAATGTAATTACCTGTATGTTAATTTTACCGAATGTAGCCCTTCTTGCTCTAACAGTTCCAAAGTATGCAACTATTACAAAAAATATCAACAAATGTAACATTTATAAAATTCCTTAGTATGCAACTATTACAAAATATATCAAATGTAACATTTATAACAGTTCCATAGTATGCAACTATTACAAAATATACCAACAAATGTAACATTTATAACAGTTCCATAGTATGCAACTATTACAAAATATGTCAACAAATGTAACATTTATAACAGTTCCATAGTATGCAACTATTGCAAAATATACCAACAAATGTAACATTTATAACAGTTCCATAGTATGCAACTATTACAAAAAATATCAACAAATGTAACATTTATAACAGTTCCATAGTATGCAACTATTACAAAATATATCAACAAATGTAACATTTATAACAGTTCCATAGTATGCAACTATTACAAAATATATCAACAAATGTAACATTTATAACATGGTAATAAAATGTCAATGGCAACGGCAGCTATGTCAAAGCTGGAGAGACAAGAATATCTGTCTGAAAACTAAAATCAGACTATTGAGAGCACTAGTCATCTCAATCTTTCTGTATTCATGTGAGGCCTGAACCCTGACAGCAGAATTACAATGAAGAATCCATGCACTTGAAATGAGATGCTACAGAACCATCCTTGGCATCTCTTACATGGACCGCATCACAAATGAAGAAGTGCGTAACACCATCAGGCACAAAGTAGGCCTTTATGAAGACCTCCTCACCACTGTCAAAAAGAGAAAGCTGAAATGGTATGGCCATGTTACTAGAGCGAGCAGTCTATCCACAACAGTACTGCATGGCAGTGTTCAAGGTGGCAGAAGGGGAGGTAGACAGATAAAAAAAAAGTGGACCAACAACATCAAAGAAAGGATCAGGAAAAGTTTTTCGGTGACACAGGCATTGGCACATGATCAAGATAAGTGGAAGGAACTGGTCAGATGTTCAGCAGCACAGTGCCGCAATGACCACACTAGGTCAAGAGACTGATGATGATGATGATGATGATGATGATGATGATGAACAAAATGTCAATGGCAAAAGGTACATGTGACACACTGTTTCAAAAAGACGTGTCATCTCAGCATGAACCTTGCACTCTTTTCATGCAATGATCAATTCATGTGTGATTTGTGACAGTTTCCCCAAGTAAGAAAGCATCAGGAGATAAAGCTATCCCATACAAGCATAGTTAATGAGCCTATTTTTGAGTGACGAACTATTTCCCATTCCTATACATGACATGTAATATAGTTTGACCAAGTAAGAAATTCCTGTGAGATGTAGCTATCCCAAAAAAGGATACTTATCTACACTCTTTATTAGCAGTAAACTATTTGTAATCCATGTATATATGATATGTGAAATCCATGTATATATGATATGTGATATCCATGTATACATGATATGTGATATCCATGTATATATGATATGTGATATCCATGTATATATGATATGTGATATCCATGTATATATGATATGTGATATAAAATCCCATTTCACATGAGTGTACTTATTGAAACCCTTAATGGGGCCCTAAGTAGCCAAGTAGCACTTTTTATTATGGATCACTGCCATCTCACCTCCATCTGCATGAGTTTGAGAATCTGATTCTGCAATTTGAGTATGTGAGATAGCTGAACACAATAACAGCAGCTTCTCATGGGTCAGTGGTTCTTCCAACACCATTAATACTGGCCGCCATGTACAGCCTATCATGTGCTGAAAAATGGCGCTAAACACTAAAACAACATCAAGCACCTATCCCAGATAAGCATACTTATAGACACTCTTTATTAATAATGAACTATTTCTAATTCCTGTACATATATGTGATATAAAATCCCATCCCATATGAGTGTACTTAACGACACCCTTAATGTATTGTATCTCATTCCTATACATGTGTTAAAGATAATATAGTTTCCACAAATGAGAACAGCATGTCAGATATGCCTATGCAATGAGTGTACTTATTGATCCCTGTACTCACAGTGAGTTACCTCCCTTGCAAAGAATAGTACAACTGCCAAAACAATGCCAATTTGATGGTAACATGTCACTTTAGAAAATTGAAGGCTTGATAACAAAATTTAGAGAACAATTGCTGCCATCATTTCTCTACAACACCTTTAGTGTAAACTGGGAAGAGTTTGCCTAGGAAGAAAATTCAGGAATTATATATTGGTAGGAACAGAAGAGGATAGAATGTTTCATGTTACAAGGAAGCATGTGACAGTCATACTATGTACAAACAGATGGTGTCACATTGAGTTGCATTTAATATGACATATATAGTCTGCTTTTTCACTTGATTTTGATAGACTCAAAGTCGGGCTAAGATAGGCAATGTAGGATCCAGTCAACAAGCTTGTATACTAATGGGCAAAGTAAATAGTGAAGTTTACATGACCCCTGGGTCAAAACATTCTTACAGAAGCAATATATTCTGAAAATTTTTAATTTAGATCCATTCCATTTTATAATATTGTAAACTCTTAAGTCACAAAAAAAACTTTACATTTGTTCTTGTTTATTTAATTTTTCAATTCAACAATTTAGTATTTTTTCATAGGTTTCAAATCACTTATTGCTATAAAAATTACCCAAGATAGCAAATTTTGTAGTAAATTATGTTTCTCCGAGAATACTTACCTGATCACATTACTTTAGGGATATTAGCCTGCTACCTCGCGAATCCAGCCCTACCAAAAGACGAAAATTCGTCTTTCCTGTCTATGTCATATAGACAAAGGGCAATAACTCTTGCCCATTACCTCCCCTTGCCACCCGCTAGGTGTCGCTTCTTTAGTTTTTAAGCTGAGCGGTATATAAAACACGAGGATGCTTGCATGGCGGGGTGGTTGGGAGGGTTTCTTAGTAATGTGATCGGGTAAGTATTCTCGGAGAAACATAATTTACTACAAAATTTGCTTTCTCCTTTGAATACGTTCCCCGATCACATTACTTTAGGAGAATAAGTAATAGGAGGAGGGAATGCGGAGCATCCGACCTCCACCCCGGGTATCCTCTAGGGAATGATGGCTGGATTCCCCATGTTAATGATAACCCGGTCTCCTAATTTTCAATCAGCAACACAGCCCAGGGTCACGTGATATGTGACCCCTTTATACGGTTAAGAAGATAGTTATTGAAATCTTCTTACCAACAAAAATTTATCTGGCGAATCCAGCGAAGCTAATAGGCTGTGCTGATTGTTGCACATGGGTCTGGTGGGCGTCTGGGCTGCCCAACACCGGACCTACTAGAATCAATGTTTGCCTCTGCGAGTACAAACTTGAAGATAAAACTGTAGAAGGTTGACTCTGCATGTCAGTCAACAGCTTCTATAAGGTGACTGATTTGCGAATTCTCAAAGTACGCCGAGTGTATAACCCCCTACAGCCATGAAGCAAGGGCTTGAATGGTGATATCTCATATCCCAACTATCACCCGAAGAAAGAGGTGCTTGTATGTGACCTGACTCACCTCTATGCAATGAAATGGTGCTAGAGTGCACAAACAGGATCTTACATGGCTGTTGATCCTGACTTATCTATAAAGAAAGTGAGCTAATGACGACTCGTTGATCGCCAATGTATGGTAATCTATTTTGAACTACGAAGCCTGGCTGCGTCAAGAGGACCATCAAACCCTCTGATTGGAACGGAAGAGAGTTCGGGTCACTAGAAAAGACATGTAACTCGCTCACCCTTCATGCTGAAGCTAAGACTATCAAGAAACCCAATTTGTATGATAGTAGCTTTAACTAATCGTGGGTTAAAGACTCAATACTGTCTGAATTGAGTCATGTTAAAACCCAGGACAGATTCCATTTGGAAACAGGGTGAGGGATATAAGTCGATTGAATTTTTTAAAATGTCTAAAAGATCTGACAAATCTTTGTCATGGCTGATAGCACATGTACCAGAATGGCGGAATGTGTCTGATATCATGGAGCGGTAGCATTTGAGAATAACTGGAGCCAGCTGTTTCTCCTCGAAAAGCCAGAGAAAAGTTGGCCAGTTGAGGGATTGTGACACTCAGAGGAACAATGTGAATGATATGGTACCAGTCTCTGAAAACATGCCACTTGCCCTCGTAAACCTTCAGAGTAGAGGGCCTTCTTGCTCTCGAGATTCTCTCCGCAATCAAAGATTTAAATTGTTTGTCTTGCAAGGCTGTCTGGACAAGAGCCAAGCTTGAACATAAAGACGGTCCGGACAGGGGTAGAACACCCCTGGCCGCGGTTGCTTGTGAATACTTGTGCTGACTGTAATCTTCCTGGGTAGATCTATCGCCTAGATTGAGTAGATCGGAGACCCAGGAGTTGTTCCATTTGAGAGGGGCAATCAGAACCATCTGACAGTTCTGACCCCTTAACTTCTGGATTAATTTCAGTACCAAGACCGTGGGAGGGTAGGAGAATGACCACAACCCTTCACAGGTGATTGATCGAGCATCCACGACCCAAGCTTCTGGGTCTGGAACCTGTGAGATGAAAGGTGGAGAACTTGCGATTCCACCTTGTTGCAAAAGATCAATCATCGGACGTCCCAAAAGTGTGTCAATTGGAAGAAAGTCCGATTGATGGAGTGACCATTCTGTGTGAATGACTAGATAGAGTGTCAGCCAAGACAATGAGTCTGCCAAGAATGTGTCTGAATTGTACATGAGGTGGAGATTGTCGAACCAATGTAGAAACTGCCAGTTCAGATTGCACAGGTCTGGTGATTGATGTCCCCTTGTTTTGAGGCAAGGCACCACCACAATGTTGTCTGACATAATGAGGGCAGTTTGTAATAAGAGTTGATCCTGCCCGAAATGAAAGGCATTGATGACAGCCGTTATTTCTGAAAGGTTGATGTGGAAAGGGGGCTCGCCCCTGGCACCCACGTGCCGCTGACAGTATCGAAGTCCAGCAACAGGTTGGCACTCCAACCGTAGGTATTAGTGGCGGAACATACCGTTATCCCCGCTTGGGGTATCTCCAGAGTAATCCCTGTGGACAGCCTACAGGGGTTGTGCCATTGACTCAAGAATGATCGTATCTCTGGCGTGAGCATGACTGTTTTCTGGGATCGAAGGGACTTGAAAAGGGCGCAATTACGCTAGCCACGTCCTTTGTAAAGGGCGCATAAAAGGACGGCTAAGCGGGATCAAGTCTGTTGCCGCATTGAATAATCTGAGGATCTGCAACTCTCTCGCTAAAATGCGCATCCTCTCGGAAACGGACTCTACGAGTGCAATTATCTGGATGATCGCAAACTCGAGGAAGCCTTACCAGATTCAGATCGGGAGAAACTTCACACACAGATGGACCAAATCCGGATTGGACAGAGATCAGACTTTATCCAGTTCATGAGAAAGCCTATATGATGTAAAGTGATATAAGATCGTTTCTGCCTTTGAGCAGAGTAGAACTTGACATGTTTCTGGAGGATGTCGTCCAAATATACTGCCGACGCAATAGATGAAGTCGAGCTGAACAGGGTGACGACGTAATCCATAACCTTGGTACTAGCCCAAGGGCTTAAATTTAGGCCAAAATGTTTGACATGGAACTGATAAACCAAGTCCCGACAAGCACAACGGAGAAATGTCCGCTACTCGTGGGATAGGGACGTGAAATGTGCGTCGGTCATATCTAGCCAGCTTATGATGGGGTTTAAGCGACGTGCCCTTCAGACATGTGTCACGACGTATCAGGTCTAGGTTGGCAGAAGCAGTCAGCGCATTGGCCATGGAATGGTGAACTGCCCTGTTAAGAACCCTAGCTAACCGTGCCGTCGATTCCCAAGCATGTTTATTGCCAGATTTTTCAGCGATCCTGAAAATGGCTAGGGAGGCTAGATCTAACAGTGAAGACGTAGCGACTACATTTCGAACCAGCTTGGACTTGGCATTGAACACCGTTTTGTCCACTTTATAAGACAATGGAGCAGACATATGGACTGCTGCCATATTTTTATCCAGAGCCGGGACCTCAGTACTGAATGCACCGGAGTGAGTTTTGTACCATCGACCTGAAAACGAGCTGGTATTTGGCTTTCAGAAAAGAAAAACCTTAGCAATTCCTGGAATTTTGTCGACTGGGGAAGGAGGCAGAAGGATAGAGTCTCTTCCCCCTCCTGAACTCAGTCCGTTCCATAGTTGGATCTGCATACAGCTGATTTGCCTGCGATTCATCGCACTCACTATGTGCATAATCTTGCTCTAGTAAAGCATCCATATCAGGGTAATGCATACCAGGTGGCATAGATGACTCAATTCCGTCATCTCTGATAAAGGCATTCACTCTCCCTTGTGGATGAGCTGTTAGCATATGGACGACCGGCAATGCAGAATGAATTGATTGGCATATGTTTGGCCTGAATGACTGCGACGGGCCGGCTATGACCGGCACCGACCGCTCGAATGGTCGGGTTGGATCGAGAGATTCCTCACCAACTATCTGTGTCATGGTAGTGATATGTAACCGGTAGTACGGATTGACAGACGGAAACATCACTAGAATCTTCGTCAATCCGATTTGTGCGGATTGCGGTATGATAAAAGTCCCCGTGCTGGTACAGCGGTATAGTCGGACGGACTGGTATAAGACTAAAATCTCCATACGGTTGGACGACCGGTGCCTGATGGGCTGGACGGCCGGAGCCGGATGGACGGTCAGTGCCGGCAAGTGTCGGCTGGAAGCTTGGCTGGACGACCGGTGCCATATGGGCTGAACGGTCATTGCCGGATCGACGCCCGGTGCCGGTTAGTGCCGGCTGGAAGGTCGGCTGGATGACCGGTGCCATATGGGCTGAACGGTCATTGCCGGATGGACGCCCGGTGCCGGATGGTGCCGGCTGTAAGGTAATAATAATTACATAATGCTTATGTAGTGCGGCCAGCACTGCGCGCCCATCTACCATTCGCTCAGAGGGAATGTTGGTTCTGGTACAGCTTGCATATCTGTACAGCATACCAGGTGACTTAGATGACGCAATTCTGTCATAATTGACACTTTCACTAAATCTCCCTTGTGGAGAAGCCGTGAACATATGGACGACCGGCACTGCCGGCTGATTGAACTGGCGGATGGTCGGCCTGAAAGTCCTGTTCTGGTAAAGCTGCCATATCTGGGTAGCGCATACCAAGTGGCATAGATAACTCAATTCCGTCACCTCTGATAATGTCACTAATTCTCCCTTGTTTTAAAATCACACCGTCACGTATTTGACGTGACGGGAAGTGTACACCGGCAATACCGACTAATTTGTCTGGTATATGGTCGGCCGGAATGTCGGCGAAGGTCCGGCTATGACCGGCACCTGCCTCTCGTATGGTCTGATTGGACGGAGATTCATCTATAACATTTCTCTCATGGTAGTGATATGTAACCAGTAGTGTAGATTGACTGACGGGTACATCACTATAATCTCCGTAAATCCGATGTACAGCCGGTGCAGGTTGATGCCGGCTGGAAGACCGGTGCCATTTGGGCTTAATGGTCGTTGCCGGATGGTCGGCCGGTGCCGGTTGATGCCGGCTGGAAGGTCGGCTGGAAGACCGGTGCCATTTGGGCTGAACGGTCGTTGCCGGATGGACGGCCGGTGCAGGTTGATGCTGGCTGGAAGGTTGGCTGGACGACCGGTGCCATTTGGGCTGAACGGTCGTTGCCGGATGGACGGCCGGTGCCGGTTGATGCCGGCTGGAAGGTCGGCTGGACGACCGGTGCCAATTGGGCTGAACAGTCGTTGCCGGATGGACGGCCGGTGCCGGTTGATGCCGGCTGGAAGGTCGGCTAGACGACCGGTGCCATTTGGGCTGAACGGTCGTTGCCGGATGGACTGCCGGTGCCTGTTGACGCAGGCTGGAAGGTCGGCTGGCCGGCAGGTGCCATTTGGGCTGAACGGCCGGTGCCTGTTGATGCAAGCTGGAAGGTCGGCTGGCCGTCCGGTGCCATTTGGGCTGAACGGACGGTGCCGGATGGACGGCTAATGCCGGTTTGCCTGCTGAAGTGCCGGCTGAACTGACGGTGTCGGCTTGACTGACAGCTGGAAGGCCGGCGAAAGTGCATATTAAAATGGATCCAATTGATCCAGCATAGACTCCATGCGCCCGGACTTACAGGCCCGAAAGCCATGCACGGACCTGCGGTGAAATTTACACCCACTGGGCAGCCTAAACCATGTCAACATAATTTCCTCCATTTCCACATTGCCAACACCCATTTTGCCATTCATGCCTTCGTTGTCGACTTTGCTACTGAAACGACAAAAGAAGAGAACAAAGCACAAATTAAAAAATTCAGCATATTATTAATTCGATAATACTATAACCGTTATTAACGGAGTAGTCAAATTATTCCGTGCCATGTTAACTCTTAATGACAACACTAGTTATCGCCGTGAGCGTGTTGCAATGGTTCGTTCAAGACGAAGTCTACTGAAACGAAAAAGATGATAAACAAAGCACAATTAGCAATTCAGCACGCTATTAAGTCGCTATTACCATAACCGTAACTAATGGAGGAAGCGAAATGATTTAGTGTCGCGTGAACTCATGACTACAACATGAATTCCGCCAAAGCACAAATTAAAAAATTCAGCATATTATTAATTCGATAATACTATAACCGTTATTAACGGAGTAGTCAAATTATTCCGTGCCATGTTAACTCTTAATGACAACACTAGTTATCGCCGTGAGCGTGTTGCAATGGTTCGTTCAAGACGAAGTCTACTGAAACGAAAAAGATGATAAACAAAGCACAATTAGCAATTCAGCACGCTATTAAGTCGCTATTACCATAACCGTAACTAACGAAGGCAGCGAAATGATTTAGTGTCGCTTGAACTCATGACTACAACATGAAGTCCGCCATTAAATAACCGCAACTTGGTCGTTCAAAGACTTTTTTGAAGTCTACTGAAATGACAAAGCAGGTAAATAAAGCACAAATTATCAATGCAGCACGTTATTAAGTCGCTAATATCGTAAATGTTACATACAGAATAAGCGAAATTATTGAGTGCTACATGTATTACATGCTAGTACCGCCATAAGCGTGCTTGACCACGTTGCAACCTGGTCCGAAGTCTAGAAAAGGTGACAAAGTCACTCAAATTGGAAAATATTGTAAAATAATGTATACGACCTGTAGAGGAATGATTATCCAACACAGTAATTCCAAATTTAACTTCGGATGGTCAGAATTTACACTAAGATGGCTTGGATTCATTGGAGGTCTAATTGTACGTGTTTGCACACAACAAGCGAAGCTAAAAAACTAAAGAAGCGACACCTAGCGGGTGGCAAGGGGAGGCAATGGGCAAGAGTTATTGCCCTTTGTCTATATGACATAGACAGGAAAGACGAATTTTCGTCTTTTGGTAGGGCTGGATTCGCGAGGTAGCAGGCTAATATCCCTAAAGTAATGTGATCGAGGAACGTATTCAAAGGAGAAAAATAGTGAAACCATCATTTGAGCTATTACGTCAGAGAGATATGGGAATGAATGGATGAAAAAGATTGTTGCAATTGGAAATGATATTGATGATGCTGATGACGATTATGATGATCATGATAAATATCACAAAACAAAGCATATAAACTGTTTATGAATTCAATATAATCTGAAATAAAATTACAACCTTGATGATTGTTTTATTTTATTGTATATATTATGCATTTTGTTTCAGTAAGTATGACCAATAATGAGAAGGACCCTCTGTCACTCAGAAGGACCTACTTAAAAACGTCAAATGCTGTAATATCCCTCAGTATACTCTTTTTTCTTCTAATAAGATTAGATATGATCACTGTATACAATTGCTTTTCACTATAATACCCCTCACCCCTCCTTTAATAACCATAAATATGGTCTTTGATCTATAGTTTTGTTTTATTATTGCTACCTCAATTATTTTACTTAATTTCAGTTCCTACCTAATTGACTATAGTTAGTTTTAGCTCTTGATTAATGAGAATTAAGTATAATTTTGTTGAAATCACTAAAATACTGTCTTCATGCACTACTAGAACGCAATATTTTTAACTCACACCTCATTATATGGTGCCCTAATTACAATTATAAAAAAGTATCATATAACTGCATGCATTAGGATTGACCTGAATTCTTCATACTTTTAGAGTGGTCCGTATCCGGCTTCGCCCTGTGGGCCTGTGTGGAGAGAGAGACTGGTTTAAGAGTTCATCCATCTCTGGAAGCAGCTTTAGGCCAGGAATGTTGAATATGGAAGCAACTGAAAATGTAACACGAGAGAGACTATCTGAACTAGAAAATAAAAGAAGATACCGATAATGTCTTGCCAATTTAATTGCTAGGAGGTAATGAATATACAAATACAAATATACACACTTCATACAGTGTTCTCTTAACTATTAATGCACATACTGATCCCTAGATTATTATTTAAGACAGTAAGCAACTGCATTAATTAACTTATCAAAATAAAAAGAAGCAATTGCCTTTATGAAAAATGTAATAACTAAAACATCCAAATTAAGTTAATGCATAGGTTGACTGACACTTTACTGGTGAAAAAGTAATTCATGATAAAATTATTTCTTCAGTAAATTCCAACATATCAAATTTCGTAAAAAAAAAACATATTTTTTTAATTTACCTTAATGAACAAGATAGCAAATTTTTAAGTAACTTATGTTCATCTGAGAATACTTCAATGATCACATTAACTTTAGGGATACAAGTCTGCTACCTCCTAAATTCAACTCCATTAAAAAGAAAAAATTTGTACTTTCTTCTTAATGTACAGAGCAATAACTCCAGGTGTTTTAAGATCTTAAGCCGATTTATATACCAACAAGGGTGCTTGCAGTTGTTGTTGTAGTTGTTGTTGGGTTTAAGGCCATTTTTCACCACACGATAGGCTATACATGGCGGCTAGTATTAATGGTGGAGGAAGAACCCAGAAAATGTCGGAAAGAACCACTGACCCATAAGAAGATTCTGGCAAGCTTTCTCACATACCCACATTGGCCGAATCTGAGACTCAAACCAACACAGACAGAGGTGAGATGGCAGTGATCCATAATGGACAGCGCTTTAGACCACTCGGGACCCCTCTCTTCAAGTTGTGCTTGTGGTCAAAAACATTATCTTGCATGGTCACTGCTTTCCACTTAACTACTGATGGAGGGGCAATATGATGATTCCCTGCCTGCTCAATGATGGTGACAGGTTCCTGGCTACTAAACCAGGTTGTGTCATGAGAATGACCAAACCATCCAATCAGAATTGAAGAAATTGAAGAAAGTTCGGTTGATTAAAAGGCTTGTAAAATGCTTACCCTGCATCAAAACATACAACTATGACTATGGTTGCTTTAATTGTTTTGGTTTGACCATAATATTCCCTGATAGGTCAATCGCTATATCGAAAATATCGTTGACCCAGAACCTGACCCATCGGAAACGGGCTGTCAGAATTATCTTGCAATTCTGACCCCTTAATCACAGGAAGATATTCCCTAACCAAAATTTTCACGACAATCATAAGCACTAATCTTTTAGTTCTGTTTGTTTGATTCGGATTTTTAACGTAGCTTTAACAAGTTTTCAGTCATATCGCTACGATGTCTGCAGTGAGGCAGTTTATAGTGATGTCTAGCACTGGGGCTTCATACCGCAGACATGTAGCATGATGTCGCACACAGTCACATTATTCTGACACCAGGCCGACCAGTTCTAACACTAACCTCTTAATGCTGAGCGCCAAGTGAGGTAGCTGTTATTACCATTTTTGTAAGTCTTTGGTATGACTCGGCCGGGGATCGAACCCACGACCTCTTGCTCCTGCGGTGGATGCTCTAACCACTAGGCCACTGGAGTGGTCACTAATCTTTTAAGTGATAAACATATAAAATAATTTGCAAAAGAATTGATCATTATTCTCAAGCCAAGACATACCAAAATGAATAAAAAATCATAACCATAACAAAATAATGTCATTGGAAATCATGAAAAAGAAATGAGTCCTAGAATCAACAATTATACATAACCATGAACACATCTTCACTTGAAAATTTCCCTGAATAAGATAACAAATTATTTTTCTATTTTTTCATAAAAGTTAGGTTCTTTTTCCTGCCTTATCACAAAATTCTATCTTTTCCATGATGATCCTGAAATCTGAATATACAGCTTTGTCAGTACAAGAGAAAATCCTAAACATGCCAGCTATATCTATCTACAAAATTGAACATAATATAAATTAAATAGAAATCCACAAACCATCAGGTAACTCGTGTATTTTGGGTGGAAGGTCCAAAAAGTAGTCATGCTTCATAGCTGCCCTGGCTGAAATTCTCTTGTTTGGGGACATCTAAAATAAAAAATCAGGAAGGAATTACTACAATAAGGAATTAATGACTACTTTCATTGTTGCAAACTGAGTTTTACCAGTGACACATCACCAATTACCGATCTAATCAAATGCTTACCCAAACATAGCAACCAGAAAAACAGATAAAATACCAACAGAGCTGATGGTTTCAGACATTGATACTTATTTACATCAGATCTGATGGAACAACACATCATTTGGATTTCCATCATCCCTATAAATATAGTGCTTAAAAAATTTACATTCTTCTAAAATTTCTTTAATATTCATGAATAATTTCTATCACCACTTAAAACATTATTTGAAAAATTGATGTGAGTTCCTTTGTTTGAAATCATTTTCTACTACTTGTACTTGTTTCAAATATTACCACCCATGGAAAGTAACCATTGGAGATCAGTTATAAATGTTAGCATGATTTGAGTTGTCTCCCCTGAAAGATTGGATTTGAAAGGCCAGTAAATATCTGTTTTGTTTTTTTTATGGTTTAACGCCATTTTTCAGCACAATATATAGGCTATACATGGCGGCCAGTATTAGTGGTGGAGGAAGAAACCGGAAAAACCCCGGAAAGAACCACCGACCCACGAGAAGCTACTGGCAAGCTTTCTCACTTAACTACATTAGCCGAATCTTAGACTCGAACCCACGCAGACAGAGGTGAGATGGCAGTGGTCCGTAACGGACAGCGCTTTAGACCACTCGGCCACTCGGGGCCCCCAGGAAATATCTGTATTTTGTTGCTAATTTTAGTATGACTGTTAAGTTTGCTATTATTAGTAATAGAACTGTTTAGTAAAAGAGAATGGACACAGTGCCATAGGTCTCTTGGTACTGAAATCTCTCCATAAAAGAAAGTGATTGACTGTAGTACACGCACTACAGGACGAGTCAAAGCATAAAGTGGAGTCATAATTTCCAACATTAATTTTACTGCTTCAAATTTTCAAAGCAATCAAAACCACATTACCATTGTATTAATCTTAAGAATTTCCAAGATTTTATGATTGTTAAGAGCACAAAAAAGTTCAAATGTAAGCTGATGTGAATAAGACAAAATTAGGACCTTCCTTACTATATGATGCTTATGAAGTAATTCAACATGGTCATTTGTGCACTGGTCAACTGCAAGGACTTTGGACTGCAAATTCCTTCACAACCCATTATATTTTCCACCATAAAATCTTGTTACAAACACAATAAAGAGTTACATACCATCTATGTTTTGTTATAAAGTCGAGTCCACTTCAAACTGAACAGAATACGATTTGCTGTTGCATAATGCACCAGCATATCTAGGTCTGCGCAATTTGCTTGAAGAAAGCAGATGAACAAGCAAAGTAGAGTCTGAACTGCACAGTTTTTATGCTACAGTAGATAACTTATAAGCAAGTAAAAACAGTTAAGTGATATGCAATTGATTATAACAATATACAGCTAAGCTTTACCTATTATAAGTACCTGTGTTTTATTTGTCACATGGAGGTGTTTTGAGACCTATAAGAAAAATCCTATGTCAGTCTCTTGTGCAGTAATGAATATCTATATTTTCTTTGCCTAGCTCTTAATTTCAACATTCATTTAAAAGTATTGTAAAAAGAGGTAGGTGATGATGTTGTCGGGTTTAACGCCATTTTTCAGAGTACACGATAGGCTATACATGGTTGCCAATATTAATGGTGGAGGAAGAACCTGAGGAAAACCCCTGGAAAGAACCTCTGACCCACGAGAAACTACTGGCAAGCTTTACTGCATACCCAGAGTGACCAAATCTGAGATTCGAACTCACGCAGACAGAGGTGAGATGGCAGTGATCCATAACAGAGAGCTCTTTAGTTTAGACCACTTGGCCACTCGGGGCCCCTCAGTACTGTGAGGTTATTATACAGTGATTTTTTATTATACAATCATGTTAAACTACCTGTACTGCATGAGATCGGTCTTTATCATGACAAGGCCTAACTAGACCTTTTCAATAAGGAATTTAATTTTATTCTGTAAGTATGACTAATTTTCGTAAATGTTGAAGACAATATTTTGTATAACTGTTGTTGATTTGGAAAATGCGCATTTTAAAAGTGTGAACTGAGGATAAAGCTGTGAAGGTAGACAGTAAGTTTAGAAAAAAAATTATAAAAATGTATAACTGTTGTTTATTTGGAATCTGTAAAGGCAGACAGTATGTTTTAAAAAAAAGTTTTTTAAAATATACTTAGACCTTAATTGTCTTGAGTAAAGTTAATAAACTGCAGTTACAGAGTAAAGTTAATAAACTGCAGTTATAAACTCTATGGAGTTCAAAGGCTACATGCTTATTTTTACAACAAGAAAATCTTTTGGATTTGTTTTTTAATGTGATGTTGCAACATCTATCATAACTTCATCCAAGAGACATTTAAAATAAACAAACATGATTTTTAGTAAATCACGATTTTTAATAAAACACGATTTTTAATAAATTAACTATTGTCATAGCTGATTTTTCCTCCATCCTTTCTAAATATTTGTTACATTATTAATAAAGGTATATATGAACTAGATATGACCTGCAATCAAGCCCACAAGTGCATTCCAAATATAAGGATGGAACAAAATGTACTAAAATAAACAGAAAAACTAAATGTACTAAAATAAACAGGAAAATAAAAAGTATTGAAGTGAATCTCAGATATGCACAAATGTATGGACAGATATAAGGAAGGATTTACAGACACACACAAGAAAACCAACTGATCACAATGATGAACTTGTGGACTCAACTATGTGTGTGTGTGATTAAGATTTGTAACATACCTTTAACAATGTTTCAATTAATATCACTATGATGTATGCAGTGATGCAGTTTATGGTGATGTCTAGCACTGGGGCATCATGCCGCAGACATATAGCATGATGTCCCACCCAGTCACATTATCCTGACACTAGACTGACCAGTCCTAACACTAACCTCTTAATTCTGAGCGCCAAGCGAGGCAGCTATTAGTACCATTTGTGTAAGTCTTTGGTATGACTCAACCGGGGATCAAACCCATGACCTCTCAGTTATGCGGTAGACGCTCTAACCACTAGGCTACTGGAGTGGGCTCAACTGTAAAAAATATGTGTCCATCACAGATATTACTCTACCTGAAGCAGCTGGTTGGCAAGATCTTCAGCATGAGGAATGAAAGCTAACTTTGGAATCAAAGAAGAAAGGTGCTGCTGCGTGTACAAACCAAATTTTTCTGAAACAGAATATTAAAAAGTGATGCATTAGTATGAAAGTTTCATTGATTCAGGTATTTCTCATTAAGTTTCAATAACTGAAACTCGAACATTGTATATTTTAAATTTCATCTTCAGAAATGATAAACATTGCTATATGTTTTTCTTCTTCGAATCTAAAGCAGTCTTAAAATTAGTTTCTTTAATCTATAAAGTATACTGTCTGAACAATAAATTCTTAAATCAATAAGATAACTTCATCTTTCCCCAACATTAGTGTAGATCAACAGGTCAGCTGTATCTGTTAGAAAATCTGTCAAGAGGTTTTCCATGTAATCTGAATGCTGTATATTCTGTGTTAGAGAATAATCATATTTCTTATACTGATTCACATTCATCATGATGTTTTACATTTCTTATACTGATTCACATTTATCATGATGTTTAACATTTCTTATACTGATTCACATATATCATGATGTTTTACATTTCTTATACTGATTCACCTTTATCATGATGTTTTACATTTCTTATACTGATTCACATTTATAATGATGTTTTACATTTCTTATACTGATTCACATATATCATGATGTTTTACATTTCTTATACTGATTTCATATTTATCATGATGTTTTACATTTCTTATACTGATTCACATATACCATATTGTTTTACATTTCTTATACTGATTCACATATACCATGATGTTTTACATTTCTTATACTAATTCACATTTATCATGATGTTTTACATTTCTTTTACTGATTCACATTTACCATGATGTTTTACATTTTTTATACTGATTCACATTTATCATGATGTTTTACATTTCTTTTACTGATTCACATTTATCATGATGTTTTACATTTCTTATACTGATTCACATTTATCATGTTTTACATTTCTTATACTGATTCACATTTATCATGTTTTACATTTCTTATACTGATTCAGATTTATCATGATGTTTTATATTTCTTATACTGATTCACATTTATCATGATGTTTTACATTTCTTATACTGATTCACATTTATCATGATGTTTTACATTTCTTATACTGATTCACATTTATCATGATGTTTTACATTTCTTATACTGATTCACATTTACCATGATGTTTTACATTTCTTATACTGATTCACATATACCATGTCAGGGTTCGTACTCAAATATGAATGATAAATTCAAAGACTTTTCCCAAACTTTCAAAGACCACAAACAGAGATTTCCAAGACCTATTTTTGCTAACATTGTGTATACAGGTCATATGAGAAAACAACGAATGCCAAATACCACAATATTGTTTACTGATTAAAGTCAAACTATAATTAATTTCCTAAAATTACATTATAATGATCGAGAAGATAGGTTAACATTCATTGTTTTTTTCTCCAGAAATAAGTAACATATGTGTCAGATTTAATACAACATAAATTGTTCTCTTAAAGACATCAGCACTGCTTTAAATGCATTATTTTATTTGCTTTTTTTTCTCTTCAATCATTTTGGAAAGAGATGCCACCACTGTCATCTTTTCCTCTGCTCTTCTCCTAAGAGCATTTGACTCTGTGACAAGCACAATGAGTCCTTTTAACTCTGCCTCTTCTGCTTTCTGTACAGAGGAAGCATGTAGGCTGGCAATGTCAGCTTCAAGACGCAGCTTTTTGGCTTTAAGTTCTTCCACTTCATCCAAGGCCAACTCCCGTTTCTTTCCTTTTGGGTTTTTCTTCTCATCCTTCTCCTCTGCTTTCTTCTTATCCAGATAGGCATGGTACTTATGTCTTGCAGAGGAGGCATATGTCATCATTTCATTGCTAAAGTAGAAGTTGCTAGAGCTGCTTTGGTAGGCTGCTTTGTACTTGTCACACCATCTGCTGCTGGCTGTGAAAAGTATGCACTTACTGGTGCGACTTGTTTTGCAGATATTGTATTTTGTTGGTGCTTACATCCTAGAAACGAAACAAAAGTAATTATCACTGCAAGAATTTTAATGAATCTAAATGAAAACATACAACTTCATGATGCATGAAAGTAATTTTTAAATCGGTTTTACATGCTAGTAAGAAAAGCTATTTAGACACAAATTACCATTTAAAAATGGCTTCTGAAAAAGTGAAATAAAATATTGTTTTTTTTTTATTAAAAAAGGCTGTGATGTGTGGGCACCTAATTCTCTGACTTTAAAATTAGGTTAGGCGGGTTTTCCCCCATTTTTTGTGATAAACAATTCAAGAACAATAACTCTTGTTTAACTCTAATATAGTGTACGCATGCGCACTTTGAAACTGTTTATCCGTGAATTTAATTTAGTACAATGCATGTTTCTGTATTAAATCAAGTAATATTGTTATGTAGAACAAAATTTTCGAAAATGAATTTTTTCCTCAAATGTGTTAAATAAACCGACCGTAGAAGTACATTTAAACAGGCCCTCTTTTGCTATATCTACCAAATCATCAAACTAAACGATCTTATTTTATACCCGACGAGTAATGAATTACCATTATTTTCCCAAAAATACCAATTGCTTATACTTCTGCATCTTTGTTCCACCAAATGAACATGTAGTTACTAATTTGCAACTTACCTTTGGCATGACTTGTAAGGGCTCCTTCTCCCATTGAAGCCAAGTTGATCGTCTTTTTACACAATGTACAAAACGCCTTTCGTTTGCATAACTTATCCTTTTGCAGCCATTCCTTGTACTTCTCTTGTTCAAGCCAGATATCGTTGAAAGAGCAAAGACCTGGCATTTTTAAACACTGAACTTGCAGAAGATGTAAATCGAATGAAGAAATTTTGAATTCTCGAGCGTGTAACTTTCGCGAACTTTCTACGTAGAATTAGTGTAATTAACATTTTGATTGGCTAAAACTGTTGGACTCGTCCAGTCAAATTCAACTATTCGTCAAACGAAAGAAGCCAGGAAAACCAGCTGCTAACGACCATGGGCAATTTTATTGGCGACTTCCTTTGATGAAGTGTGTAGCGGCACCGTATGGCTTTGATGAAGAGTGCATGCGTGATTGAAGTCGCCGCCGAGGCATACTTTGGATGGCCAAACAAAACAAATCCTCTTTTGTTAATGCGGCGGCAATAAACTGAACGGGTCATCAAAAGAAAGAAACCAGGATAACTGGATTACATCTGAATCTAACAATCTCGGATATTTTTATTTGTGATTTTGGAAAGAAATTAATTTTTGAGGGGTTTATTTCAATTTTCAAAGACTTTTAAAGACCTCAGGGTAATATGCTCGATTTTCCCAAACTTTCAAGGCCTTGAAAATGCTACCTCATTTTTCCCAAACTCTCAAAGACCTTCAAAGACCGTACGAACCCTGCATGTTTTACATTTCTTATACTGATTCACATTTATCATGTTTTACATTTTTAATACTGATTCACATTTATCATGTTTTACATTTCTTATACTGATTCACATTTACCATGATGTTTTACATTTCTTATACTGATTCACATATACCATGTTTTACATTTCTTATACTGATTCACATTTATCATGTTTTACATTTTTAATACTGATTCACATTTATCATGTTTTACATTTCTTATACTGATTCACATTTATCATGTTTTACATTTCTTATACTTATTTCATATTTATCATGATGTTTTACATTTCTTATACTGATTCACATTTATCATGATGTTTTACATTTCTTATACTGATTCACATATATCATGATGTTTTACATTTCTTATACTGATTCACATTTATCACGATGTTTTACATTTCTTATACTGATTCACATTTATCATGATGTTTTACATTTCTTATACTGATTCACATTTATCATGATGTTTTAATTTTCTTATGATCTTAAGTTTCAAAAAGATAAGACATGAGAAGGTTTCCGATCCTATTTGTAGTTTCCATGGAGATCAGGCTTCATTTTCATAGGTAATGTGAAACAAGAAAGGGTGATGACATGAAGATTTTAACAAGGCTAGGAAGAAGGCAACAAAGTTATAGGTTTCTGGATGCAGTCCTTGCAATTTTAGTAGTAAAGAACAAAAAGAGTGAATTAATGCAATCCCATCCAAGTCCAATTATATTTATATTTAAAAAAGGTTTGAGAAGAAAAAGATAAAGAGAGATAAGGAACATGAGATTAAAAAAACTTGCCATTGCCAGTCTAATAACAGCAGAATTTCAATTACTATGATTTAAGTAAGAAACACATGTAATCGATGACAATGGCAGATGCATACATTTCTATACAAATCAGACATATTGTGATTGTGGGTAAATATTTGGATTGGGTGTGTGTGTTAAGGATTTTTAACGCAGGTAAAAAAAAATTGTGATATTGCTATGTCTGTAGTGTGTCGCAGTTTACAGTAAATGAAGCAAACATGTAGCATCATGTCCCACCCAGTCACATTAACATGATACCATGTCATCATGTCCCACCCAGTCACATTAACATGATACCGTGTCATCATGTCCCACCCAGTCACATTAACATGATACCGTGTCATCATGTCCCACCCAGTCACATTAACATGATACCATGTCATCATGTCCCACCCAGTCACATTAACATGATACCGTGTCATAATGTCCCACCGAGTCACATTAACATGATACCGTGTCGACCATTCCTAACACTGACTCTTTAATGCTGAGGCAGCTGGTCGTTTGCAAGAGAGTGTAGATTACACTAGCATATAGTTAAATGTTACCATTTGCAAAAGAAGAAAATCTAATACATCATATCCATAATGCTTTTCCCAATGTTAATGTGGTTGGGGAATATTGTCAAGGAGAAACAGCCAAGGCCTACATTACACTGTTTACAAAATACAGGAGATGCCAAGAATTAATCAATGATATGGTATGTCATGAGCCATTCCATAGTTCAGATTTATTGACACTGGAGATAGCTACATGTGAGATCATCAAGGCTTTTATTATTTGATCAACCTAGTTTATATTGACACTTACTATAATTATAGTTTGGATATTTGGATACTCCCTCCCATGTCTCTTCTGTTGGGGTGCCCAGCACCTGAAAAAACAGAATAAAGGAATAGCTAGATTAACAAAGAAACTAAAAATGAAAACCATCACAAATATCTGCACTCATACATGTTTGGACAATCCTGAGTAATCCTTTATAGCATCCCCATACCCTCTATACTCCTCACAGCATCCTCTTACACTTTGTACTCCTCACAGCATCCTCTTATCCTGAGTACTCATCAAACAGTACCCCTACTCATTACACCATCCTTATACCCCATGTACTCCTCCTCACTGCATCCCCCTACCCTAAATACTCATATGATCGCTATACCCTGAGTACACGTCACACTATCCACCTACCCTGAGTACTCTGCACACCATACCCTTAGTTCACCCCACACCATCACTCTACTACTATGAGTTCGACTCACAGTATCTCCTACCCTGGGTAATCCCCACCCCATACTCTGCCCTGAGTACACATCACAGCACCCCAATGCTGCATTCATGATTCAAATCAGCTATGTTCTCCTAATCTCCAGGAACAGGGAACATAACATCAAATAATACTCCATACTCTAAATCAATTAAGATGAATTTCTGGTTACAAGGTCAAATCCATTTTGCATTAAAGTAAGACTCTAGGACTACCTGCCCTATCAAGTAGAATGCATCCAAGATGTGAAACATTTGCTTTAATGTATGCATAGCCCATTATCTTGATTGCCATCACCAAATCTGTGTGCAGAGGTCACACAGATAAAACAGAACAGGGGTCACCCAATCTGTGTGCAGCAGTTCATGTCACAAAGATTAAATAGCACAGGGGTCACCCAGTCTGTGTGCAGCAGTTCAGGTCACAAAGATCAAATAGTACTGGGGTCACCCAATATGTGTGCAGCAGTTCAGGTCACAAAGATAAAATAGTACAAGGGTCACCCAATCTGTGTGCAGCAGTCACATGATAAAATAGTACAGGGATCACCCAATCTGTGTGCAGCAGTTCAGGTCACAAAGATAAAATAGAACTGGGGTCACCCAATCTGTGCAGCAGTTCAGGTCACAAAGATAAAATAGTACAGGGATCACCCAATCTGTGTGCAGCAGTCACAAAAATAAAATAGTACAGGGGTCATGCTAGAGTGTAATTTAGTCAAAATAAACCCCATTCTCCATGAAATTTCACTTTAAAATGACATTAAAATAAATATGACTTCACCTTACTACAACTGGTGTCTGATCGCCTTTTCCCCAATCCGCCACAGTTATATAGTGATTTTTTTCCTGGTCTTTAATCATAAAACGTTTCTTTCAAGTTATAAAACAGCAGAAACCAATTTTAATATTAACATCTGCATTAAGGTATTACTGTCTGATCCCATAAAATATTTATTGAATTGTGACTTTAGGAAACATGTGAAATATCAAGCTCTTTCAGCCCCATAAACCAAATAGTGTATTAATCAAGTTCCAAGTCTGTAACATTACAAATTTCTAAACCTTATTGTCATCATAATCACTTCTGCTGCCTGTTGCAATACTGAAATTGCCCATTTTTCATGGTTTGTGCAATTTTAAGTTAAGTATATTCTGCTAAACACCTAACAATATTAGATGATTTTGTTACACATGCATATTGTCTGCAATTTTGGAATCAGGAAAAATCCATTTAATAAAGGAATCAGGAAACATCCATTTAATAAACAAAGGAGCACTGTACTCTTCTATAGATAGTTGTAATCTGCATTCGATTAAGAACTTGGTACATAACACCTCAGCATTTAAATAATTCTTATCCACAATTTAGTTCTGCTGTAAATAAGAAGTTATAAAATTCAAAGTTTCTTTGTATTACACCATGACCAATACTAAAATGCTTTCCAAACAGCTTGCAAGAGGTGTGAAGATGCTCTTGAATGGAACACTGTTTTGTGTGTAATTCATGTATTCATCTTTGAATCATTTTTTCCATCTTTTCCTAATCCATCTGTGAAATTATCTGAAAAACAATTTTGCTCTAACACATGCATCAACTAGAATAAATCTGACGACTTTTGGTGCGAAATACCTACAGACTAGTTCTATACCAGATACGAATTAATACAATGAATCTGTGAGCAAAGATGATGTTAGAAAACCAGTTTGTTCTCTGTGAAGTTAAACAACTACTATAAATAGAAACCAAGGTCAAAAGTTTTAAAGTGGAAATGCAGCACGTTTCTTGGAAATAGGGCAGCTGCTATAAATAGAACATAAACTGTTAGGAAAGTGCATGCAAGTCTACAGACAAGCGTACTCTTATGTCGTAGTAACATAGAAGCTATCATTTCTAGAATTTGATCTGTGGAATTAATGGGATGTTAATAGAAATAAGGAAACAAATTAAATTTTTGAGGGGAGGGGGACATTCAGAAAATGCATAATCCAAATACATTTACGTGTAAGGCATAATTTAATATATAAAAAATGCATAATGATTTAGAAAATATAAGCAAATTAAAAATCTCAAACCAATTCCTCAAGACCAATTTTCTATGACTGTCATCTTGACCTCTAGGTCAGTGGGGTACAAGAACATGAAATAATAACTGCTGTGTCTCACTTCACACCATGTGCATCATCTTAAGCTATCTCCTACATTATGATAAATTTATGGGGATGACTCCTGGTCTTGTCATGGGTTTGTTTTATTTTGGGGGATTTCAATGTGGGGATGACCCCTGGTCTTGTCATGGGTTTGTTTTATTTTGGGGGATTTCAATGGCATTTGTAACACATTAGGTGGATGTGTCCTACCAAGAAAATAAGAGCAAAACACTGTGGCAGCCAACCCAAACCCATGACCCTTGAATTATAATCTAAACAATACCTTCTCAGCTCTGTGGTTCCCTGTTGGGAAAATACAGGATTATTATTTTAAAAAACCTGGAAATAAATTCTTACTAGTAAACAAATTGAGTGCTTTCTTAGTATTAAGCTCCAAAGTGCCTCAAATGATTCACCGATTATGTCCTACTTGATGGACACTAAAAGGTCACTTATTATGAATTGACTTCATAACGTATCTTTCATACTTTTACCAACAAATATTATCTTAAAAAACCTACCCTGAATATTTGATCCAACTGATCACAGGCATCTTTCATTCCTGGAAATGTAGCTATTCCTGATAGCATTTCTGTAAAAATACAGCCAACTCCCCTAAAAAAGAAAAGATATATCCACATATATAACAAAACCTAGAAAGATGAAATTAAGATTTCAAGTTCAAATTCTGTGCTTCACAATTTAAACATATTATTTTATGCTGCTGTACCAATGTTTGAAAAACAAAATTCCAACAATATCCCTTTCATTATTATAAAGATTACAACAAGAAATAATTGACTTAGACACATGTAATCAAAAGCAACTCCAAAAGTAATTGTTATATGGAGTTCTATAATTGTCCTCTGCAGACATTTGCATTCAGTTTTGTGTTAACATCCATAAAAATATTTCTATGTCTGTTAGAGACTACCTACCACATATCCAGTGATGTGGAATAGTTGGTTGACCCCAGCAAAACATCTGGTGGCCGATACCATAGTGTGACCACTTCATTGGAATAGGTATGACTAGGTATAGATTTGGCACGTGCTAACCCTGCAATGCAATAATATAATATCAATTAATACAGTAATCAATTATCATATATTTCTGAAAAAATGAACATGCTAAATGATAAGTCAACCACCGACCTATTAAAAACATTTGGCAAACAGTGGCTAAAGACATCTATTTTCTAATAGCACACCCGCTAATAAATTATCCTAGCACACAGAAGTAAGATTAAAGATTATATATGTGTGTGTGTGTGATTTGGATTTTTATCATAGCTTTAACAATTTCTTAGTCATATCAAAATGATGTCTGCAGTGTGACAATGTATAGTGATGTGTAACATGCTGCAGATATGTGGCATGACGTCCTACCCAGTCGCATTATCTTGACATCAGACCTACCAATTCTTGCACTAATCTCTTAATGCTGAGTGCCAAGCAAGTCAGCTGCCATTACCATTTTATAAGTCTTTGGTATGACTTGGCCAGGGTTCGAACCTGCTACCTCCTACATTCAGGGTAGATGCTCTAACCAAATGACCACCGGAGTGGTTGGAAAAATACATTAAACATTAAAGTGTTTATCAATCATACTTACATTTTTTGGGGACAAATATATTTTATGTGACATGCTATATAAGGTCTTTTAATATTTTAATTAGGTTGAGGTATAATTATAATTTATGTAGTAGACATATTATTAGTTTCTATGCTTGCTTTGGTTAGGTTTGTTTTATGTCCCAGCAACACAAGAAGGTAATTTATTGCCAAGGCAACTGGAATAAAGAGTCTTGCTAAAGGACAAACAACATAAGCCAACCCAGGCTGAGCCAGTTGTAGGAATGAACCAGCACTGATTTTGGACACGCATGCATACTAGTCATTGAGTCACTGTGGTTCCTGTATTCATTAGTATTTATAAATATGACATTCTTTTACCAGAAGATGATAACTAGTACATTAAAGTGAATAGGAAAAAGAACTTACCAAAATCTGCTAATTTGAGTTCTCCTGATTCACTTATTAACAAATTTTGTGGTTTGAGATCCCTGCAAGGAAATAAGAATAAAAATTAAATACAGTAAGAAAATATCAAACATACATAAATAACAATTAAGAATAGTGGTTATTTTACTTCCTGGTTTTACATAGTTTTTCTCAGAATTATTTGACAGAATATTCTGAAAACACAAACTTATTATACCAGACTGGGCTTTAATCATTAATTAAACCTCTGAGAAGGAATCAATCAGCTTTGTGACTAAAACTGACACATTCAATTACCTGGTAATATTGAAGATTTTTTCTTAAAATGGTCAAGTGTATGTATCATAATTGAAAACACTGTTTTAATTGATAAAAAAACAAACTTCCCACCCATGACTTTCTCAACCTGTACATTTGTTATCTCTAAATATAATCTGCTGTCTTGATATTTTAAATTTCCTATATTTCACCACCTGTTCCAAAATTTGTAAAAAGAAATTTATTACAATGAATTTCAAATGCAACAACTGCCTCTGCCTAATAATAGCAAACATCTTCAACTAATTCCTGACATTGTTAAAGAATTTTTAAAGTTTTAAGTTACATCCAGCAGTTAGAGACACAGATCAGGTGTATGCAACAGCTAAGGTAGCAAAACAAGTTATACGTCTTATAAGTTATACAAATTACAAGGTGAAGATTAAATGTAAGGTCAATTAAAAGGTAAAATCTTCAATGTGTTAATTTATCAAGCTTTTTTTAAAAATATCCTACTATCAAAACTCCTCCTCCTCTGGTAAAATGTATTACCAACTCAATTGTCAAAATGTACCATTAAAATTAATGATGGGTTAGATTGTTCAAAATGACTGACTGGATTACTTCCCTTGACAAAAACTTGGTTTACTTTATATGTGACCTATTAGACCCAGTGACCAGCCACTAATGTAATGTAAAAGTATATTGACAAAAAAAAAAAATAATAATAATCTGGATTTTATTCAGCATACATTCACAAATAGTGATAAAAACAGAAAAAAATATTATTATTTTCCTGCATGTGTACTTTAGTTTCTTTACTAAGCATTAACAATATCTTGAATAAAACAAGACAATACAAAGAAAAAATAAACCAAATTAGGGTTCTCTTGAATATATTGTATCAAACCAAGCAGTATTATGAAACATTTAATGGTCTTACTGTGCAAATCTTTGTTTTTTCCAAAGTACACTGCAATCTATCAAATCAACAGAAACCCATTGAAACAAAAAGAAAGAGAACCAAGACATATCATTTAGGCAAACAGAAACGAAAAATCAGTGGCCGAGAAACAGAGTTATAGGAGAAGATGAAGAAGAATATTTAGGAAAAGGTCATCCTCTTTGACAAGACAAATTTAAACTGCAAACATGTATCTTAATTAATGTTTGCCTAACAGATTTATGAGAAAGAAATAAAAGGAGTAAGATATCAAGTAGAATATTGCAAAATTATAAGATGTGATAAGGAAGTATGTTTAAACAAGACAGTATCCATCCATTAATACTGGCCACTATGTATAGCATATCATGTGCTGAAAAATGGCGATAAACCCTATAACAACAACTACAACACATTACTATATATATATATATATATATATATATATATATATATATATATATATATATATATATATGCGAGCTAGGTTTTTTTCCCATGAACTAACCGAGTCAGATGACCATGGAATCAAGCCAGCAACCCATTGACTGTAAGTCTGAAACTTACTGTTCCACCATGACTCCCTTGATAAATATATAATAACAATGAATATGGGGTTTTCAGGTATGGAAAATTCAAATATATTTCTAAACAGCCAAACTGACCCCTTTTTAGAGCTGTTTACTAACTTGAAAACTTAATATATTTACCTGTGTAAAATTCTTCTCTGATGGCAATATGCCAAACCTCGGAGAAGTTGCAGCAAGAATAACTGCAAGAAATGAAAATAAATAGTTAAATAGTTCAAATATTTTTTCTAAATTTCTAGCAGCACAATAGAGAAGCTTACTGCAAAATACAATGAATTCCGATATATAGAATATATCAACTTCCTGTACAAATCAGGAATATTTGCAAGGCAAATTGTGGGAATTTTTCTGCAGGGAAAGATTTTAAGAGTGAGTTATTCAAAGTATCACAATGTAACAGCTTTGACAAAAATTTAAACTCTTTTTGCACGGTCTATGATTCATACTTCTCAAGGTATTCATGACAATTCCCAAAATAAAATGGGTAATGTTATTTCTAATTTTAGGCTTTAATTCTGTGAATTATTTTTTTTTTCAAAAAAATTGAGAGGATGTGCCTCGTCATTGCAACATAGCTAGATTTTGATCAAAGCATAACTGTCATATTTTATTCCCTTGAAATCACTGCATGCCATCTTCTGTATGTTCTGTAAGGCACTGATAATATTACAAATAGATTCAAATAAACCTGTCTTGAAAACAAATACCATTTTTTGTAGGCGTGTAATAAGAAATATATGCAAGATTAATCATATTTGTCTTTGGCCCTATCTCACTATAAAATCACAAAATTCCATGCCTGTCAATGATGGTGCTACATGTAGTGGACCCAAAAGATGTTTGACACCTACTTCAAAGGGAGATAAAGCTAACTGCAAATTAAATACATAATATACAGAACAGTATTGGATAACGAAAAAACAACCCTGGTTAATGTACAGTATAATACAACCACTACTTCTGCTAAAGTCAACGTATATAATCTAATATGATTAATGTTTACTTCTATATTGTACCAAATATTCGCTAAAATTTATAGCTCAGACCAATTACATAGTAGAACTAAATGGGTGTATCATAAACAGCCAAAATATCTATAATCTGCTTAGCAGGGCTAAAAGAAAAATTCTTAGAAAAGCAAAGCTTACAAGAAATGGGAGTTCAAGGACCATTCGCTTATCAATGATGATGTGGAAATCAAATTCATCCACAGCGATATCAATATAAAGTTGCATAATAAATTTGGCTAAAATACTATACTACAAAGCAAGTTTTGCTGTGGAAAGCAAGAGTCACTCCAAAACCATCCCCTCTCTTCTAACTGATAATGTGGAAATATAAAACTGAACTTGTTCATTTTCTCATCAAAATAAAACTGGATGCCAAATTTGGATGAAATACAGTCAAGTTGTGCTGCATGTAAGGAATGGCAATCAGGGGCTACAACTCCTGTCAACGATGTGAGGAGATGCTGGAAATGGAACTCAGTCAAGGTTTTATCAATCTGAAGCCAAGCTACAACTCTAGTTGAAATCCATTTCATTTTGATTCTAAAGAAGTGTGACAGCACATGATATATAACCAACACATTGCATATGAATGAAGTTTTGTCTTCTGAAATCTCACCTTTATATTAAAAGTGTTTAATCCCCCAGGATGCTTCTCTAAGTACTGACTTAGATCTGTGTGCTGAAATAATAGTAAAAACATACTTATTAATAGTAAAAACATACTTATTAATAGTAAAATACATACTTATTAATAGTAATATACATAATTATTAATAGTAATATACATACTTATTATTAGTAATATACATACTTATTAATAGTAATATACATACTTATTAATAGTAATATACAAACTTATTAATAGTAATATACATACTTATTAATAGTAATATACATACTTATTAATCATAACAAACATTTACTATATTAACATACTTACTAACATTTATTAATAGTAAAAGACGTACTAATTAATAATAATAATATACATTTATTAATGATAGACATTTTTATAAATCATAATAGACATATTTAATAATATTAATAGACATACTAATCAAAATATATATTTATCAATAATAAAAGACTTATTATTTGTAATGGACATTTATCCTGACACTAACCTCTTAGTACCATTTATTAAATCTTTTTGGTATGACTCAGACTGGGTTAAAACCCAAGACCTTTGCAGGGGACACTCTAACCACTAGGCCACTGGAGTGGTCAAGGGAAGCCAGTGGTAGCTTTCTTATATTACTGCTGCTAAATGTCAGCCAAAAAGTCACAGAGTGAAGGCATTTCAAACATTTAACAGAAAAAGGTAAGGAATATAATTTTGGGGCAATTTAGTCATCCACGCTTGCTTGGTCTAGTGTCCCCAAGTGCAGTACTACTCAGAAAAAAAAACAAGTTTACACATTCCCATTCAAATGCAGAAACAGATTTATTATGTATATTTTTAATAAAGGGGGGATTCTAATATGAACTTTTAAACCTTCCTATACAACTATACAAGGAATTTTTTTAATTATATATTTCTGAGGCTCACATGTATCAATAACAGTAATGCTGTTTTAAAAAAAAACAATTTAATGTCATCATGGGTATAAGGAAATATTAAAAACTGCAACATCGAAAACACATACACTATCTGAAATATATGTTCTTTCCAATTCAATATTTATTAAATAATGAAAAGAAATATTACTTGAAAGAAACTAGTTTCATTTCTTCCAAGGAATACACAACCACAACCACATGCAGAAATAAAACTGAATAGTCACATGTACACAGCACAGGGAACTTGACAGCATGTTACATACATATTATGATGTTGTTGTAGGGTTTAACGCCATTTTTCAGCATACGATAGGCTATACATGGCGGCCAGTATTATTGGTGAAGGAAGAACCAGGGAAAAACCCCGGAAGAACCACCGACCCATACATGCCAACCCCTTACGAGGAAATGGCGTAATCCAAGTGGTCAAAAAGCGGAATCCAGGCAGAAAAAGCGGAATCCACATATAACATGCTAAAATTTCAATAAACAACGATTATTTGCCCTTCTCATCCTTTACTGTTTCAAGTTTTCATATCTAGCACTTTTAGCTTTACACACATCGACTAGAAACCTTCTGAAGACGTTTAGCGCTAAATTTTAAAATTCTTTTGACACGCCGGAAATAGATGTCACGTGATGCTGTACTCTTTTTCTTAATATTTAGAGGATTCTGTTATATTTTGTTTCGGAGGTTTTCGATTGCCTTTTTCTAATTTATCTGGGAAATTTTTGAAAGGGGATATTTTTGCTCACATAAATGCAGAGAGTAAAATAAAATATACTTTTTAAGCGCTAAAATATATTTAGACTGGTTCTGCAAGAAATATGAATTAAAATATGGAATTTAGTGACAAAAAGCGTAATGATTACGCCAAAAGCGTAATGGTTGGCATGTATGCTGACCCATGAGAAGCTGCTGGTAAGCTTTGTCACATACCTACATTAGCCGAATAAAAAGACTTGAAATACACAGGAAAAAGATGTATGTATTTTTTTTTAACAAAGCAATACTTACCACATATTCAAAAACGAAGGTTAATGTCTCTCTTGTATGTATGATATCATGAAGAGTTACTATGTTGGCATGCTTCAAGCCTTTCAAAAGGGAAGCTGAAAGAAATCAAGAAAAGATCCAGGTTATGATATCGACTTTCCAGCAATGAAGAATCTTACTTTCTGTAGTCTAATTATGTATTAGATTAGAACTTAGCATCCTTTCCATTAGTTTTCAACAATGCAAAATATACAAGACTCAATGAATTTGCATTTCATATTTTAAAAAAGATCTTTTGATTTGATACCTTGCAGAAAATAACTTTTTGGGGAAGAATTTCTGGGTGTAAATACCTAATATTGGAAATAAATATATTTACATAGAATTATGTCATCTCTACCAATATTGGAAATGAATATATTGACATAGAATTATCTCATCTCTACCAACATTGAAGAACTGGAATAGAATCTGTGTTGTCCATTGTCTTAATGCAATACCAAGCTGCTTAAAGAGACTCAATTTCTTTCTTCAATGACCAAAAATTCTACAGAAGTATTTCACTGTAAATATATGTAAACTTGCAGATTTACCAGTAAAAGGAAGGCATTTAACACAAATAAACGATAATTACCAAGGACATCCCAGAACACAATATTTTACCAAAAAACAACACTGAAAGGAATATTAAATAACTGATAATAACTTGACACAAATTCTTGACATTGTTAGTGAGTGTTCATACAATGATGTATTCCCTCCTCTGCCCCAACCCTACCTTACTTGCAACAATTTAAAGAACTTTAACACTGAAATCACCACTGCCATTCATGCTAAAACATGATACCAGTCAGTGGCTTCAATAACACAATGTGACAAAGGTCTCACCACCTCTGCAATTAATGCCAAAAAAATGCCACATCACAATGCTAGATATCAATGCAACAAATGTAACAAGTTTCGCCATCATTGCATTAGTTTACTGGTAGAAAAGGAACACAATTCTCAATGCCATCAATGCTAGGATTGTGACAACTGTCACTCCCACTACCATCAAATTAAAAACATGGTATGTCTCAACAAATCGCTATCAATGTTAGAAATGTGACAAACCTCACTGCCATTGCTATCAATGTTAGAAATGTGACAAACCTCACTGCCATTGCTATCAATGTTAGAAATGTGACAAACCTCACTGCCATTGCTAACAATGTTAGAAATGTGACAAACCTCACTGCCATTGCTATCAATGTTAGAAATGTGACAAACCTCACTGCCTTTGCTATCAATGTTAGAAATGTTACAAAATGTCACTGCCACTGCTATCTACGTTAGAAATGTGACAAACCTCACTGTCACTATCAATGTTAGAAAAAACCTCACTGCCATCAATGTTAGAAATGTGACAAACCTCACTGCCATTGCTATCAATGTTAGAAATGTGACAAACCTCACTGCCATTGCTATCAATGTTAGAAATGTGACAAACCTCACTGCCATTGCTATCAATGTTAGAAATGTGACAAACCTCACTGCCATTGCTATCAATGTTAGAAATGTGACAAACCTCACTGCCATTGCTATCAATGTTAGAAATGTGACAAACCTCACTGCCATCGCTATCAATGTTAGAAATGTGACAAACCTCACTGCCATCGCTATCAATGTTAGAAATGTGACAAACCTCACTGCCATTGCTATCAATGTTAGAAATGTGACAAACCTCACTGCCATTGCTATCAATGTTAGAAATGTGACAAACCTCACTGCCATCAATGTTAGAAATGTGACAAACCTCATTGCCATCAATGTTAAAAATGTGACAAACCTCACTGCCATTGCTATCAATATTAGAAATATGACAAACCTCACTGCCATTGCTATCAATGTTAGAAATGTGACAAACCTCACTGCCATTGCTAACAATGTTAGAAATGTGACAAACCTCACTGCCATTGCTATCAATGTTAGAAATGTGACAAGGTTCACTTCCACTGCAATCAATATTAGAAATGTGACAAACCTCACTGCCATTGCTATTAGTGTTAGAAATGTGACAAACCTGACTGCCACTATCAACATTAGAAATAAACCTCACAGCCACTGCTACCAATGTTAGAAATGTGACAAGCCTCACTGCCACTGCAATCAATTTTAAAAATGTGACAAACCTCACTGCCAATGCTATCAATGTTTGAAATGTGACAAACCTCACTGCCATTGCTTACAAAGCACATGAACTGACACAAATATCACCACCACTGCCATCAAAGCAACAAAAATAATAACTATCTCATAATCTTCAAAGGCAGTGGAGACATTCATCTTACCTTCTCTTATGGCTGTAAATGGGACGCCTTCTTCTGGCTGAATTCGGATTTCTTTCAGTGCTATTACCTGATGAGTAAGACTGTAAATAAAGAGAAAGATTGTGACCCACTTATGTTTCTGACATAAAACATTTTGACATTCATTTGATGGAAACACGTATAATAAACATGTTGCGACCAATAGAAAGCTTTATTTACTAAAAACACAAATTTAAGTTAAAGATAAGAGAAATACAAAGAAACTACAAAATCCAACCCAACCCAACCATTGACTGGACTTTACCGTAAGTTTGCCACAGCACGAGGCTTTTTTCTATGAATTTCACGGACAGCTTATGGTTCTCAATCAACATTAAGCAACAACAACAGAGGAAGACTTTCATCACAAATCTATTTTTTTTAATGGTGGCCCTTTAAATTAAACTTAAAACTTTATATTTGCAAGTATGCACAAGTAATTAATCACCAAATTCTATAAACATCCATCATACAGAATGTAAAAGGTCGAAACTTCATGCACAAAATAACATAACTTCTTCTAAGTAATGCAAGTCTGTATCTTGAGCAATGACTTGTTAATTTTGAATATATTCTGATTTATGACATTGCTCTATGCTATCAGAACTAGTTCCTCTTGCAATTTTCACAAAGCATAAACTTGGACCATTTGACATTACAGATATACCTGTGAAAGACATCTTGAAACTGACAGTAATTTTCAAAATGATGTGGATGATCATTCTCAAAACCTTATAAAATATTTTAAATGTGACAAAACTTCCTGGAATAGCATCAGGTATCATATAGTTATATGTTATTGAATGTATACAACATGATATCTTGCAAGGGTTGGCTATGCCAAATTGAGTCCAGCCAAGTTATTAGATAGCAAACGTGTAATAATCTTTCAATTCAATCAGTCTCCATTACTATATTTCTTTTCATAATTACAAAGTAAAAAAATTAGAAACATTTAAATAAAAATATTTCTTTTTTTAAAAACTTAATTTCACTAACTTCATAGTTTTATTTAAGACGTCTAAAATGAGTCAGGCAAGCTAGATGATATCATAAGGTAAAATGTATGTCATAATGTAAAAAAGTTATGAAATAATGTGATATATTCTTATCAAAGACTGCTTGACAGCATCATCTATGTGTAAATCTGTGTAGAGTTACTTCCTGTGTAATTTCAGTAAACAGTGAATATATATATATATATATATATATATATATATATATATATATATATATACAGACAGTAGTCCCCCTCTTATATGGCCATCCCTTCTGCACCAGAAAAGTGGCCTTATAAGACAGGTGCCCTTTCCAGAGGGGTACTAAATTTTTTTATGAATATAACTCCGCCATCGCCGGTCCCAAGCCCGGGTGGAAAAGGAGGAGGGTTGGGCGTGGGGCTAGCAACCCGACCCTGTAAAACCCAACTTGCTACAAATATGTTGACAAAAGAAAAACCAGAAACTGAAAGCCTGTGGGAGGAAGGTTCTTATCCAGGAAGATTTATAACGCTATGTGGTGAAAGCCGCGAACCCACGGAAGCCATAAAGCAGAGCACTCTTCTATAGAGGAGAAGGAGACGACCAAGAAACACCTGGTGACGCGACCTTGAGGCAGACATCAGTTAGATGGGTTACACCTGGAGTCAGCTTGAAGGGATGGCACTCTTTTGTGAGCGGCCTATACCCTGGCAGGGGTGATGGGCAAAACTAATTAACTAATATGTAATATACGTAATAAGAAAGCTACATACTTCAAAGCATTTAATATCTTCGTTTAAAAATAACATTAATCATTAAAAGGTTCTTCTTGTTAAATAACAAACTTATTTCAACTGAATATACGTTAATAATTCATTTTCTTGGAATAAGTGTGATATGCAAGCGGGTATTGGTGTCATGCACATTGAAAATGAATTCAAAAATGTCATTTACATCTTGGTACATACATAATTATCTTTCCATATTTCCACTGCTGCTGAATAACCTTCTTATTGGTTATGACTTTGTTTATTCGAGTCATTTCAACATAAACTTGTTTTCCAAGTCTTTTGTACATAAAACTGTTCAGCATGCCCCTCCCCCCCAGTGTCGTCGAGTAGAATAACCTACTTTCTTCTAAAATAATGTCTCCGTTAATGCGATGACATGTTAATGTTTGGTAATGATTTATGCGGGTGTTGCTAACTTTATGCGATTTAATTATGCAGACAAAACTTGTGTCGAGTGGACGAAATGCAGCCTTTATAAAGGAAGCCATAATTGTTTTGTCATGTGAATTTTCAATCTTTGTCTGGTACCTTGTTTTCTTCAAGGTTCTCTGTGTGTGCCAAGGCACAAAATCTATTTTTAGCCTATGCTGACCCAGTTATGATCTCAACAATTACATCTGGTTATAATTATCAAAGAAAAGAATTTGACATAGGTGTTAAGCCACAAACTCTATCATAACATTAAATAGCCCATTTCCTGTAAACATCGACTTTTATAGATAATGATATACTATTAATCTTTAGTCAACACTTCTAACGGAAACTTGACACTGGGAGACATGTATCGTTGATAGAGATAATCTATTGCTTACCTTACATCAAGATTTGAATTAATAATTGGTTCTGGATAAATTTGAAGAAAAGTGGCCGCTCATGTGGGGGGACATTTTACATTTTTTGTACTAAAATTCTGGCTGCTGGTCACTTTAGAGGGGTGGCTGCTCTTGAGGAATACATTTGAATACAAACTCGTCGGTGCAAAGGGATTCTGGCCATAAAAAGCGGTGGCCGCTGGTCAGAGGGGCTGTTCATGAGGGGGACTACTGTATATAATATAAAGAAATTTCCGTTACGGACCACTGCCGTCTCAGCTCTGCGTAGGTTTGAGTCTAAGATTCTGCTAATCTAGTTATTTGAGAAAGCTTGCCAGTAGCTTCTTGTGGGTCGGTGGTTCTTTTTGGGTAATTTCCCGGGTTCTTGCTGCACCAATAATACTGGCTGACATGTATAGCCTATCGCATGCTGAAAAATGGCTTTAAACCCCCAAAACAAAAACAAAAACATATTATATATATATATGCACTGTTGGCAGAAGCAATGTAGTAACCTGAACAGTGTCCTATATCCACCCCTCATTCAATGGGGTCAAGGATCATAAGATGCTTCAAGACAACTGCTCACCACGAAAGTGAAGAAAATAGGATACATGGAGTAAAAAGCCTTATGAATGAACTATTCAAAATGTCCACCTACAACTTTACAAACTTCTGAAAATAGAAATTGTTACAAGTACCAAATATATCATAAAAAAGCACAAGGTTATGTTACAAATTACTTTAGAACAGACTGCTCTGGTGGCCTAGTGGTTAGAGTGTCTGATGTGGAAGCGGAAGGTTTGTGGGTTCAATCCCTGACCAAATCATACCAAAGACTTACAAAAATGGTACTAACAGTTGCCTTGCTTGGTGCTCAGCATTAAGAGGTTAGTGTTAGGACTGGTCAGTCTTGTGTCAGGATAATGTGACTGGGTGGGACAGCATACTACATGTCTACGGCATGATGCCCTAGTGACAGACATCACTATAAACTGCCTCACTGCAGACATCGTAGCAATATGACTGAAATTTGTCAAAGCTAAGTTGAAAATCCTAATCACACACATGCACACAGTACACACTTTAGAACGGATAAAAGCTACTGTTTGTCATTTATTCCAAGCACACAGCCCCTTTTGATCCCTATACTTACCTACTAATACCTTTATATACAGTGGCATATGACCCTTCTCCCAGCTGTTCCAATTTCTGGTAGGACTCAGCCCTTCCAAATGGACAATTGCCCTGAAATGAAAATCACCATTCAAAACTCTGCACCAGTTAAGTAATTCAATCTCCTTCATCCATTTTCATTGGGATATGAATCAGGCTGCAAGGAATTCTGTGTCTGGTCTGGGAACAGCATCATGATTCTTTTGATCCAAGTAAGACAACATTGTTTATTTGATACAAACTTCAAATTTATAGTGCATCTGAACTCAGTCACAGCTGTGGCATCTTTACTAACCAAAGATGGCCAATCCAATTTGTAACACATTATCCTTCGTTTATGTAGCTAACTGATATGGTATCAAACACTTTGCTAACTGACTGGATGCTGACAATAATACATGCTGAATAACAGTTTTTCTAACTTAAAACATTCACAGGACATCATGCCACCATACTGAATTCCTAACACATATAACAATTCCTCTCATCTGTCAACTTATTGACTTGGTGTAGGCAATATCACTTTTATCTGTAGGATGGCACTTGTTCACAATACTGTTTAATCTTAAAATAGATCCATATGGATCAATCAAACTTGGTCAGCAAAGATGCAGATTTTTCAGATAGTGAACTTTAAAACACTTGGACCATTCTAGTGGCTTAGAGCATACGCCTCAGATGTGGGAGGTTGTGGGTTTAATCCTGGCCAAGTCATATCAAAGATTTATAAAAATGGTATTTGCAGCTGCTTCGTTTGGTGCTCAGCATTAAGAAATTAGTGTTAGGACTGGTCAGTCTTGTGTCAGAAAAATGTCACAAGGTGGGGCATCATGCTACATGCCTGTGACATGATGTTCCAGTGCTAGGCATCACTATAAACTGCTACACTACAAACATTGTCGTGATATGACAGAACAATTGTTAAAGCTATGTTAAAAATCCAAATCACAGTCAAAAGACTTAAACACTTCGCATTAACATTACAAATAACATCCATACCATTGTTGCCACTGCCATGTCTTACTATTCATAGGCATGGTAAACACACTTGGATACAAAAACAGATTAATTTAATCTTACTGGCAAAAATATTGCCATGACCTTCATACCACACAACCAAAATGACCAATGTGACCTTTCAGCATCTGACCAACCTTGTGCTAGTGATGTCTCATCTTAACTGTTAAAAGTTTGTGCCAAATATGATAATAACCTTTTTCCAGTAATATAGCAATAAAATATTCCCAACAATTATTTTAAAAGCTAAAAACCAACCAAAAATCGGTGACTGCCTTATGATCATTCATTCCACAAAATGCTTCATGTGCTCTGGTGAATTTGGGACCAGTCTGATGCCAATCAATGAATTTTGTCTCAAAATGCAACACATGCAGTATATTGGTCTGGCTTTTGCCCTCTGCATACAATATGGAAAAATATAAACAGCCAGATAAACATTACTTGCAGTTAGTGCTTTACAGCATAGCAACACAAACAGGTTGCCATGGCAACTGATGTAAAGTGCCTTATTCAAGGACACACCAGGTTTGCTGACCCAAGCTGATCAAAGGCGGTCTACACACTTTATGACATGAGTTGTGCATGCTGAATGCTGCACCACCTCTGTCTGAAATAATCACCTCCCATTATCATAAGAGATTGGGAAACAGACATGTCCTCTTACTATAGACATAGATCATATGAGTGAAAAAAACCTTGAAATCCAACTAAATAAGAATAAGAGTCTGAATCTCATCTTAGCGTTGGTCAGTTGCAAATAATTCCCACTTAATTATAACTTGTTATCAACTACAAATAACTATATCAAATCTTGATGCAAACTGCCATCTTGCTGCATCTCTGTGCCAATTTTTGGTCAGCTACTTGCAAGAAATGTGTCTATTTTACATACAGAATTCAACAGTTTGCATAAAGATGACCTCTGAAATGATTTGCAATGTTGGAGATTTTGATTCTAATTAGATTGCTTACACCGTAGCTGGATGTCCTCTTTGGAGAAAAGTGACCCAGGTATCTGTGTCCCTCTGATTTTGGTCTACCTCCTGTGGTCACATCAGAGGTCTCCCCGCCAACGGGGTCATTCAACATGTCACCTGCTGAATGGTGTCTCTTTACTGTTGTATGTGTTGTGAGAGTAGCTTCAAAGGTAGATACAAAATTGATTAGAATCGTCATAACAGGAAACTAAACTTGGAATGTGCACATACAGTAAATATGCCCCCACCAATATGATATAATTGAACCAAGCATAGATCAGTTTAAACTTGCAATGACATGCACAGATCTTAACCTTTATATAAAATTGTCAAAAATTTATTTAATTAATTTAATTAATTTAACCTAAATAAGCCCTTACTGGTCTAAATGGAGTCTCTTCCATAGTACATAGTTCATTCCACTACTTATTTTTTTTATATATAAAACAAATGAAAAAGTCATGCTAGCATTAAACAATGAAAACATTTTGTATGTGTAACTCAAGAGAAATTTTACAATTATTTTGCGCAGAGAAACTCATATCATATAGTTCTGGAGGGCCTTAAAACAACAAAAAGACTTGTGTAGGGAAAAAAAGATTAAGTGAAGATTAGTATTCAGGGTACATGATGATACAAAACTGATTAAATCTAACTCATTCACGGACTTGTCAATACAAGCAGCATCACAAAGATACATTTTGGTTGACAAGGGCCATACTCATAGTCAAAATGAAACAGATGAGGCAAAACTTCATGAATGCCACATCTAAGATTGTAGCACAAAACTTCATGAATGCCACATCTAAGATTGCAGCACAAAACTTCATGAATGCCACATCTAAGATTGTACCACAAAACTACATGTCACATCTAAGATTGTACCACAAAACCCCATGAATGTCACATCTTAGACCGTACCAATGTTCACATCAGACTGTCTGTCCTGAATGGAGTTGATGAGACAAGAGCTATAAAATGCACATGCATATCTGAGACGATGTTCATACCAAACTCAGTCTGAATATGTTCAATGGTTCCTGAGCTACACTGGCTACAATCAACATTCCATTTACAGATACTAAATAGACAAGGGCCACAACTCTATCCCAAATGGAGTTGAAAATCACAGCTAATCAGTGATACATCTAAGCCTATTAGCCAATGTTCACAACTAACTGCATCACAATATGCTGAATGGTTCCAAAGCCATGCTAGTTAGATAAGTATGCTGTATTAGGATTTAAAACTGACAGTATATGAGCAATAACTCCATAAAAATTGGACCTAAAAAGACCAAACCTTTTAGCTCCTTGTATGGCCCTGAAATGGTATAGTAAGGAATATGCAATGAAGTTTAGTTATGGTTCCTAGTATGGAAGATGAATGACAATACTGTCCCTAATATGGCCCTGAAATAGTATAGTAGAGAACATGTAACGAAGTTACGGACACTTGAATGGCACTGAAATAGTATAGTAAGGAAAATGTAGTTATGATAACTAGTTATTGCCCTGCCTCCTGAGGTCACCTTTTCCATCTGTCTATCTGACTGTCTATTTAGTAAATTCTGACTTCTTGTAATCAGCAAAACTCTGCAATCCTTGCACATAATTTTGATGCCATTTTGGCAGATGGATTGTCTGTTACATCTAGATGAAAAGAACCCATAATTTCATTACATCTTCCTTAGTATACCATTTCAGGACCATAAAAAGCGACCATAACTACATTACATCTTCCTTAGTATGCCATTTCAGGACCATAAAAAGCGACCATAAATACATTATATCTTCCTTAGTATACCATTTCAGGGTCATACAAAAAGCCAAAACTTCATTAAATGTAAATAAAACATGGTGCAAATCAAACTTGCCCTCGATCATCCAAATGCAAATCTGTATTATTTGCAGTCCAGCTTAAGTTGCTGAGCAATGAAATTGTTGATGGGATGGGGCCAGATGAGTGAGATCACCTTCATTCTTTATTACTGAACTCTGTTTCAAAATCTGGTCTAAATTGTTTTCTATACAAAAGACTCATTTGGGAACTTCTATGTAGTGTTCTTCCAATCGTAATGACAAGAGTTTTAATTTTTATTTTTATATTTCTGCAAAATCTTACGCTTGGTGTTTGTTCTGATTTTAACTCCTGTCCGACCCAGGGTATGGTATCCTCCTGTATGCTGGTTGTACATGTACATGTCCAAATGGTTGTGGTTGTGTATGTTGTAGTCTCCATTGTGTGAGCACCGCTGTAATGCCAGGTCTGGCGGAGAAAGAGAACCTTCTTTTGAGGACAGACCATTTGTCAGCAGGATGTCACTCTGAAAGGAGAAAATACAATCATCAGTTTGCACAGGTCTACACAAAATTATATTTTTGTTCATAATTATATAAGCTTACAAGTCCAACTGTAAAATGCACAGACCCAGATCTGCCATCGCACAATGCGCCAGCAGATCTTGGTCTGTGCAGTTGAGTAAGCAGATCTTGGTCTGTGTAGTTGAGCCAGCAGATCTTGGTCTGTGCAGTTGAGCCAGCAGATCTTGGTCTGTGCAGTTGAGCCAGCAGATCTTGATCTGTGCAGTTGAACCAGCAGATCTTGGTCTGTGCAGTTGAGCCAGCAGATCTTGGTCTGTGCAGTTGAACCAGCAGATCTTGGTCTGTGCAGTTTGCTAGGTGTGGTCAGCAGAACAAAAAGCACAGACCCTGATCTGCTGCTTCATTATGTTACAGCAGATCAGGATCTGTGCTGTTTGCAGTTGGACTCGACTTACAAGTGAATATATACTGTAGTTCAATTTGTCAAAGGAAGTCCTATTGTCTCTTCACGATGAGTTGCCAGAGTTTTATTTTCTGTTGTAGAGCAAATAACACAAGTAGGTTATTTTGTGCTGTTGTGATTCAAGTCTAGATCTTGATAAAGAGATCCATGGTAACATACATGGGCTTATGTCACTGAAGGATTTGAACCCACATATTTTTGGTCAGATGTCCAGTAAGCTAACCACTTTGCCACCATGGTTCCTGCCTCCATTAAGTCACTCTTACAACATGTGGAAAGGCACATAGGGGGGATAATTATTCAGTGTCATTCAATTCTAAGCTCGTGGCAACAACAGTCCAAATCATTACATTGTACCAAAAGAGAAACAATACATTTCTCCATCACTATATGGTTTTCCATTATAATGGAGTTTCTAAGGCTGGTACATGTATATTGATGGATCACATTTCATTAAGTTATAGTAAAATGATATGTATAATTTACTTTATTATAAGGTACATGTACTCTCAATATAAGTTGGAATGATCTATGGCTCCCATTGAGTGTGCTATAATGAGGGAGTACTATACTGTACAATGTAGATAATGAGAGCATCTACTGTTTACAAAAAATTAAACAATGTATATGTGTTTCTGCTGGTTTTAACAGCACTCGTAACATATTACGGGCAATAACAAGGAAGTTAAATGGCAGCATACAAAAGCTTTTTGCATGTATACAGAAAAGGCAACTGGTGCAAGCTCACCTGGGCCTGTATCAAACCCGTACAATTCAATTTTTAATCTGGCACTCAAGCACCTGAGCTACTAAATCTACAATATACTTTTTCATGAAAATTTAATGTAATACTGTGCTCCCTACAAGATACCGCAGTATAAAACAGTCCCATTTATTGAGAAGCTACTGGAGAGCTTTATCCCATAAACTAGTTCTTGTGGACAAGTGTGATTTGAGATCAATAAAGGGTGAGATCATTAGACCACTGAAACACCCAAGGTCCCTATGGTGAGATCATTAGACCACTCAACCACCCATGGCCCCTATGATAAGATCCTTAGACCACTCAACAACCCATGGTTCCAATGGTCAGATAACTAGACCACTCAAACACCCATGGTCCCAATGGTGAGATCCTTAGACCACTCAAACACCCACAGTCCCAATGGTGAGATCCTTAGACCACTCAAACACCCAAGGTCCCTATGGTGAGATCCTTCGACCACTCAAACACCCATGGCCCCAATGGTGAGATCCTTAGACCACTCAAACACCTATGGCCCCTATGATGAGATCCTTAGACCACTCAACCACCCATGCTTCCAATGTTGAGATCCTTAGACCACTCAAACACCTCCAGTCCCAATGGTGAGATCCTTAGACCACTCAAATACCCATGGCCCCTATGATGAGATCCTTATACTTATACCACTCAACCACCCATGCTTCCAATGGTGAGATCCTTAGACCACTCAAACACCCATGGTCACAATGGTGAGATCCTTAGACTACTCAAACACCTGTAGTCTCAATGAGAGTACTGTATACTTAGGTTTAATAGATATGTAAGCATATCTATCTACAAATACTTTTGAAACTGCTTTCATGCAATATTTTCCACTTTCTCCATTAACTCTCAATATCTTAAACTGTAAGTATGTAAGTAATTTTACATGTGATACCTTATTTACAAGGCATATAAGATAGATAACCCAGAGCATCAAATGTCATAGAAGAGCAAACATTCAGTCTCAAATTTTGTTTTTGTCCTAGCTACAGACAGACCATGAAATGGGTAATTTTACTTGTAACATATGGATTGATATCAAACAACAGGCAATAAACAACATGCCATCCTATCAATTATTTTTAAGTTACTGCTAACTTGTACACTGACAAATAATTTTCACTTCTATTATGCCATTAGCATTGTTCATGGTGAGTTAAACATAACTGCCAATGAAGTGATTGCATTATGATCACTGATTGTATTTGTCAAAACTTTTTATTTAAATAAAACAAAAAGAGAGAAACAAAATTTGCTAAAAAATTACTCTCACTATATTTTTGTAATTTTTAGTTATCATGATTCCATGTTTTGATTATATGCAAATTGCTGTTTTCGTATTCAAGGTTCCTGCCAACTTAACAAAAATAAATTCATGTTTTTATTAAAAACATTTTTAGCTCCATTTCACAAAACTCAAGGAATACAATATTTTGAAATGAAACGGTGCATCTATCATGACTGTGTCGTGTTCAAGAGTTTTGAATGGATGATCAGTGCTCTATGAAATTAGCAGTTATCAGGTGTTTTTTAAAACACCATGATCAGAAATTCTTTGACTTTTCCAGAACTTTAGGTTTTTGAAAAATTCTGCGACTTTACAAAGTCCTTGAAATTTATCTTCAATTCCAAAATTTTCCAAAGATTCCAGGACCCATAGGAGCCCTGTAAAATACTCTTTTGTTCAGAATGAATAAAAACAATTAGATCATGGATGAAAATTATACTGTACATGTAAATGCACAATCAGTATGCATTTCTGAGAAACAAATTTCAAAAAACCCATCTGCAATGCATATCTGAAATACATATCGCATGCAAAAGCAATTAATGCAAGTGCATTTGTAATGCAAATGAAATACATGTACAAACTAAATGCAGTCATGGTAAAAATTAGATAATTCTGGATCTGTAATTCATGATGTTCTCATGATAGATACATGCTCATAATTATGCATTAATACTACATGTATTACAATCAAAGTACGGAAAGTACCAAGTCATTTTCCATACACATGTAAATTCTTATCTTTACATATTCATTTATTATCCAGATTCTACTCTGGAATTAGGAATGCTTAAATGGCTGTATTTCTAGCTGGACATACCAACAATGAACTCAAATGACTGTTTAATGCATAAAGTATCCAGCATTTGAACCATTAGAACAGTGATGCCCTAATTAGAATAGATATGCATGTACAGTGGTTTCATCTGTTTTCATGGATATCAGTTTTTGTGATTTTGAAAACTACACATTTTCATGGGTACTTGAAATCATGGATTTTCCTCTGTCACTGTCTGTATATATAAAGGTATTTTATTTTACGGAATTAGAAATACAAAAACGAAAAAAACACAAACTATGAAGGGAACGAACATATGCCATAAACAATTGGTGATCGTTTGATTGCTAAAAACTGTACTACTGCTGGTATAAGCACAAGATCAATCACTTACATTGAGTTTTCCTCTGAGACATGAAAATGGAACAGACACACCCAAAAACCACAGGTATTTGCTGAAACATATATCCCTGATCTTTCAATTCATCAACCCATCCATAAAATGGCACCATTAGTATGTTATAATGATCATTGTTAGGTGGAAGGCCGTCATTCTATATATGAAAAAAAACACGACCAACTGCCCATGCTAAATACAATCAAAATGTTGTGGCAACCTTTGATGCATCATCAGGAACAAACCTCACAATAAACTGACTATGAGATCAGTATAACTATGCAGGGCTGATCAAATCATGTAGCCTGATGACCCATAATATTTTTGAAACTGGAAAGGTAAAATGTTCCAAAGTGCTAGTGATGGGTATGAACTTTTTATCTATTTCAAAACATGTTGGGCAATCGCTAATTTTCATATTTAAAAATTACTTTATCTACCTTTATCCGGCCATTCTCAATGTTTTAATCTAACATCTTTCCATTTATTCATTAAAATACTGTGATACAACCATAAGTGGCCACTGAGAACAGTTTTATGAGCACAAATTCTATTACTGCTTGGCGGCATATTGGGCTAAGCGACCATATTGTCAGCCAATCAAAACACTCAACATAAAACAAAAATCTGGTTTAATTAATTAGCAGTATTATAAATGTGCTTGTATTTACCTAACCAAGATTTATGTTTGCCAACCGCCTTATTTTTTCAATCGACTAGCATCGATCTCCATAACCTTTATGAACTGAAAATGAGCAGTAATTCCTTTTAAAAAAATATACAAAAGATCCGCTTCAAGATGCAATACTGGATGCAAAGATAATTAAGGAGTAATATTGCTAATTAAAGATCATTTATCTTTAAACAACTAAATGTATGTAATGATCACTTTAGTGTAAGTATCTGTCAAATGAGGTGACATTTTCTATTTTGGATAAAATGAGTTTGCTCAATTACATTTGCAACAATGGTCATAAGAAACGTTCAAAGAAAGAAAATTCATGTACATGTATCAGAAGTTTATTGTGAAAACCCAACAGCATTATGACATTTGGTTTAAGAGAATGAATGTGCCATGGCAATCTGTCATATATTAAATTCAGACAAAAAACAATAACAAACCAATGCTAAGTGATGGCTGAATGACAGATACACAGCAGATAAACAGAAGACCAATAATTTAACATAAATTTCTTTGCTGCCAAAATGAATAGTAACTTGAGAAATGTACTTGTACTGCTGAATCTTCAACAGTCCTTCCCAAAAAACAACATTGGACAAAGATCACAATTAACTAGCCACAAGTCTATTGAAATTATGAAAACTACTAGCCCAACTGGATATGTACCAGCCTCAGACTAGTGGGCTATCACTAATTTCAAGCCCACTGACTAGCCATAACATAAGCTCTTTTAGTAAGCACTCGTCTGAACATAGTACATGTCTATAATTTCAGAATTTCTTTATGTCAGTGATTATTTACATTTAGACTAAAACAAAAGGATTATCTGAAAACTACTACCAAAATGGGTGATCTGAGTGCATTCTAGAGATAAGACATCATTTTATAATACAAGGACACCTCATAATATCAGAAAACGAATGAACCATGAAAACCACATTACACACCTGTACCATGTTTAAAGTTCCTGTAGGTGGGCACTAATTTGGCAACTGACCAATGTGTCTACATTATACTGACCTCTGGTCAAGGTATGTGATCTTTAAACCTACTGTGCAGAAACCAATATTTTTCTCTTACATTTTTTTTATCATCCTATGTGCACAGAATCTACTACAGAACAAACATTATGAAAAATAAAGCTTTACCTTAAGCCACAATGTCCTTGACATTTAACCTTTTTAACCCCAAACAGATAGGCAAATTTCACACCTCCTTTGCACAACTTGCACAAACTTTAGTCAAGGTACAATGTCATAAACTAAAGTAACTGTGCAAAAAAATATATTCGCCATCCAGACTTAGTGACTTTAACCTCTGACCTTTTGACTTCAAACCATTGGCTTTTCCCTCACCCCTAGTGTAAACCATCCACAAAGCTTGGTCCAGGTCTGAAATGTTAAGTTACTGTGTAGATAACATTTTTCTTTTCTTGAGTCACCCCAAATGCAAGTCATCAACAAAGTTTGACCCAGAATTTGAATGAATGAATGAAATATTTACATCAGGAACCCTGTTTCTTCCTGACATTTGACTCAAAATCCAAGGCTTCTTCCTTATCTTAAGTGCAAGCCACAGACAAACCTTTAAAAATGTAGGTGATGTAAGACACATGTTACTATGCACAAATCAATCATCTTCTTTCCATCAGTGACCATGACCTTTGTCTTTATGACCCCAATAATAAACAGAAGTCATCCTTACCCATGTGCAACACATCCACAAAGTCAGCATCTGGTGGAGAACACATTGTGCTAAATGAAACAGTTAACAGATGGATGGACTGACAGATGGATGGACAAATCAACATAAAATAAACTCTTAGTCCTGTGGCCTAGGTGTGGGCATATAACAGTCAGTCTTGGGAAAGATTGTGATTTTAATCTCAAAAGCAGCCACATCAACATAGACAATTAAAATGTATATTTTCATTGTCAAATTTAACAGTTAAAACAAAAGTCATAAATTCACCATACCTCCTGGTCACTTTCAACTATTGTGTCTTCCTTTCCTATTGCTGAAATAAAAAATATCAGAGTTAATTCTAAAAAACAACAAAGATCAAATAATGTTAACAATTAATTACTCTCAAAAAATGTAGCATACAATTTATGTTATGATTTTATGAAATAAAGAAAACATTTACAATGCCATTATCTTCTAACTCTCTAATGTCACTGAATTAATACATGAGGCAAAAGACAATGCACCAACTAATGAATACATGCATGAGATCAGTTTCATCTCATAACACTAATTGCTAATTAAGGAAATATACATATACAGTAACAGAGATATATTTTTGTTTTGTTTCTGGTACTGTGTAACAATTACCTTTTAGTCAGCACTATATATAGTCAGTATTGCAATGACATACCAATAAATCCACTACATACATGTACATTCAAAAAAAGTTTGGTGCAATTTGTTTTCCTTCTGATCAGTATATTGGGAGGGGGGGATAGGGCACTTTGCCTTGCAAATATGATGTTCTACTCAGATAGAGCTACCAAGATTCTCTAACTGATAATTTATAAGTGATTAATGAAAATCATAATAACCAATTAATTATAATTACAAATAAATACAGCAAATCGGTCATGAGGTCATTTCAATCACTTTGATTCATCTGGCTATAAACTTTTATACCACCAGCACATACATGTATTCAAACTACTGTACTGCAACATTGTGATCCTTACATCCAAATCCAACCCAGTATCACAACAAAATCCATCTTTAAAAACTTAAGGAAAAATATGGAAATAAATTTTTTTTTAAATCAAAACCTCAACACAAATTATCTCTGACTTAGATCCCAAGGTCAAATGAGCAAATGAACATCTGGTACAATGAACTGTCTAATAGCTTGTAATGATTCATACCAAGTATGAACAAAATCCATAATTAGGTTAGGAAATACATGCAAATGAAATACAAATTAACCAAACCATAACAAACATTTTCTAAGAATGAGTCCTTGGTTCCATTCAAATGGAAAGAGATGCATGAAAGGCCTAAACTTTATGATGATTCCATGCAATATAGATGACAATCTATCGGGGGGGGGGGGGGGGGGGGGGGATATATAAAAATAACAAACTTTAATCAGAACATTTTACATGACTTCCCTTGTTAGGGATGAAAGATCTCCCATATTTTACCCAATATCCATGGCTGTGTAGTGAGATGACAAACCTAACAAAAAACATAATTCTGACTTTATTACACACACACACACACACACACACACACGGTTACATCATAAAGAGACGCTTATAAGTCAAGTTCAACTGTAGACAATATAGACCCTGATCTGGCGAAACATAACATGCCAGTAACAAGGGTATATCCAGCTAGTTTTACTCAATAACATAACATGCCAGTAACAAGGGTATATCCAGCTAGTTCTACTCAATAAAATAACATGCCAGTAACAAGGGTATATGCAGCTAGTTCTACTCAATAACATAACATGCCAGTAACAAGGGTATATGCAGCTAGTTGTACTCAATAACATAACATGCCAGTAACAAGGGTATATCCAGCTATTTCTACTCAATACATGACATGCCAGTAACAAGGGTATATCCAGCTAGTTCTACTCAATAACATAACATGCCAGTAACAAGGGTATATCCAGCTAGTTCTACTCAATAACATGACATGCCAGTAACAAGGGTATATCTAGCTAGTTCTACTCAATAACATAACATGCCAGTAACAAGGGTATATCCAGCTAGTTCTACTCAATACAAATTGCACAGATCCAGATCTTCCAGTGCATTATGTGATGGCAGAACTGGGTCTCTGCTGTGTGCAGTTGAACTTGACTTGTAATTGATGATAAATTGTACCTTTAATGGTATATCTTCAGCAATAACAGTAAACTCTGGGGTAATTGATGATAAATTGTACCTTTAATGGTATATCTTTAGCATTAACAGTAATTGCTGGGAACATTGCTTTTAAACTATTTTTGACCAAAAATACGCAACTAAACTCAAAGGATCAAGAAGAACATTAACAGCAAAATTAACAGAAAACAAGTAAATGATATCAAATAATTATACATGGTTTTGTGGTCTTGCATTGACTTGCATTAATTTTGAAAGCATCTTCACTATCGCCTAGGTTAGGCAGTCTAATAAGAGCATTGTTTTTTTTGACAAGATAGGAGGATATGTGATTTTGCAAGTTTATTTAATTGCTTATGCTTCTTGAAATTCAAGTATGTGCAACACAAAAAAATAATTTGTATCAATTATTAGTGACAATTGTTGAGACGTGTCTTTGTGTCTTTCCATAATGTCCCCCTCCACCCCACCCCACCCACACACAAAAACACATTCTTTCTGTGCTGAATTAATGAACGGATACAAAGGTTCAGAAATAGGTCAGAAAACACTTGCTACTGTATGTTTACAAATCTGCAGCCTCATGAGGAATGCCAAATGGCAGAGGCTACAAGTTTTCTGGAATGATCTTCCATTAGTATCAACCCATTAGCACTTTCGGACAAACACTTAGTTAGGCTGTAATAATTATCACTGTTTATCACTGTTAATACCAATCAATTGTCTACAACCAGGATATGCAAAGAGCAGTAGATACATAAAGGATCTCATTGTCCATGTTTAACAGTACGTACATGTAATGACAAAACTTTACTAAGGACCAGTTTAAAACCAAGTTGTTGATTGAACCAAATGAAAAATAATCATTCATTTCCCCAAGATATGCTTTTTAAAAAGCAATAACATTTGCGCAATGCTGTAAAATGCTTACGTGACAAAAAGACTCCACACTAACTGGTTGTCCATTTCATAAGATGGGTAGGGTCTCAGACCTCATTTCAACACTTGAATACAATATGTATTATGTATCAAATACCTTCATATAAAAACTACCTCCCTGATATGGCAGTCCATTTGTATGATTTCCATTAACAGTTTGTTTGTTGTTGTAGGGATTAACACCATTTTTCAGCACAGGCTATACATGGCAACCAGTATTAATGGTGGAGGAAGAAACCATCGACCCACGAGAAGCTGTAACTGGCAAGCTTTCTCACATAACTACATTAGTCGAATCTTTGACTCGAACTCACGCAGGCAGAGGTAAGATAGCAGTGTTCCGTAATGGAGAGCGCTTTAGACCACCCCGCCACTCGGGGCCCCATCCATTACCAGTGTTGTTGTGAGTAGATTACAGAGGTTGCATTAAATCATTTTTTTGTTAAAAATCTGAATAAAACAGATACACAACCATAAAGTAACAACGAACTAATAATATTAACAATGGCAAAAATGTCTAGTATTGTGCTCAGTATGGAGAGCTGTGGGTGTTCGTTGGCTAGCACACTGGATTCATGACAAAAAGGTGCAAGTTCAAATCCTACCATCGAACAAAGATGGGTCAGTTACCTTGGTATGTACTAAGGCTTCAAATACCTTGGTACATGTACTAAAAAATCTACTTATGTTATTGTGACATAAAGCACACAAATTTAAGAAAAGAATCAGTTTACTACTGAAATCTCCTGTACTAGACACTTTCATTAGAACAAGGACATATGCTCAGAAATGACAAAACTCTTTCCTTCAGTTTACCTGTAAATGTAACTTTTTAATTAATAATGTAAGTCATCCCATTTCTTTTATATACAGGTAATGATGTAGATTTTAACCTGTTCTAACACTTGATAGTGAAGAACAAGTGCAACAGCATAACAAACTAGCAACAGTCTCATGCTAGCCAATGTATATATATATATATATATATATATATATATATATATATATATATATACCTAATCGGTCACTTCAAAGTCTGGCTTATCAAAAAATGTAAGACTGTACTGTATGTCTTTTATATACTTTTTACCTCCCCCCCCCTCAGCTTTTTCTCAGTTATTTGATAGATCAACTTTAACTACTATTATTTTTAAATTATTCTAAGGCAGGGCTTAACAAGAAAATGTCATTATACAGAAATTATTTTACACGAGACAGATAGAAGCCTTCACATATATTTCCCCATTTTGCATGGGTTTATTTTGCTTCCCCTACCCCATTTCTACTCCAATCTACTCCCTTCCTGAAGCAAGTTGTATCAAGCACCTGATAACTTTCTTGTTATTTTCTCATGTTAAAGAAACAATATGAAATATGACCATCCCCTACATATATATCTGTACATAAAGTTCAGTTAACAAGGAAAAAATAGTTACACATATACAGGTGGACCGATGAACAATACAAACTTGACCGAGCACATTAGATCTGTAAATTAAAGTACACGTACATACATTGTAACCATTGTACCATTAGATGATGACATATGAAAATTTTGAGGGCATTGTACAAGAAAACCAATATACAATAGCACAAAGATCACGGTAATATTCAAGCTATGATTTGGGTGCTACATGCAAGTCCTCAGGAGGTAAGGATGGACCTCTGTGGACCATTCGGTTGCATGCACAAAGTTGTCTTTTCATGTACAGTACATGTGGTTAAGGGGTGAGAGTCTTAACAGTTTCCAAAATATGAAGACAGTTCCAAAATTATTAGGATTAGGGATTGACAGATGTCAATATCAGCTTCATGTAGAAATCATTCTTTTCATCAATGTATAAATGAAGCAACAAACTAGAAATCCTTCATTTTTTATGTTATGACAAGGTCTTTTATGACAAGTTTTTTTTATATTATGACAAGGATTTTTATGTTATGACAAGGTCTTTTATGTTATGACAAGTTTTTTTTACGTTATGACAGGAGCTATGTTTTTATGTTATGACAAGGTTTTTTATATTATGACAAGGTCTTTTATATTATGACAAGGTCTTGTATATTATGACAAGGTTTTTTATGTTATGACAAGGTCTTTTATGTTATGACAAAGTTTTTTATGTTATGACAAGGAGCTATGTTATTGTGGTCTGGGAAAGACCCATAGTCATTACCCAGCTGTCCCAATCTCACCTGTCTCAACATCTGGTTCATCCATTGCAAAATACTAATTTTGTCAGACATCTTGAATTTACAGCTGTATGTAAATTTACACCAACCACCCTTGGAATATTATCTACAACCATATGCCATTATCACTGTCCCAAAGTGAAGGATGAGCTCAAATGTGTTATACACATGCAATGGCATGTACAATTTATGTCACATGGAGACAGTCTGCACCACAATATCCTGATGCTTCAATGAAAGAGAGAGAGAGAGAGAGAGAGTGTGTGTGTGTGTGTGTGTGTGTGCGTGTGCGTGTACAATTATGTGTGAGTAGATTGTGTGTACCTGTGTGTGAGAGAGATTCGGATATTTAACGTAGCTTTAATTTTTGTTTAGTCATATCGCTATGATGTCTGCAGTGTGGCAGTTTACAGTAATGCCTAACACTGGGGCATCATGCCGCAGACATGTAGGATGATGTCCCATTCAGTCACATTATTCTGGCACATGGCTGACCAGTCCTAATACTAACTTCTTAATGGTGAGTGCCTAAGCGAGGCAGCTCTGAATAAACTTTTTATAAGTCTTTGGTATGACTCGTCTGGGGATCTAACCTGCAAACCCCCACATCCGAGGCGGACACTCTGATCACTAGGCTACCAGAGGTTTCTCAATGAAATTCAGAGGTCAAATAGTTTGTAAATTTCTCAATTTCAACCTGTTTTGATTCACAAAATGAAATGCATGAATGATATGGCTTCTTTCCTAAACAGATAGACATGCTTAACATTTAAGGCAACTTCAAATTATATATCATTAAGGGGCTATTACAGTATTGATCCCAAGGGTAAACTAGGGGAATAGTCTATTACATTTGTAAAAGATAGGCGGGTGTGGTACTTACTATGAGACTGTAGTTTATTTCAAAATTTTTTTCTAAAAACTGGGGTATTGATTTATAATCAACAATGGACTTATTATTAGATAAATATGGTAAAATTGTCTGATATTAATCTGAATTTCAGCATCAGAGGAGATCCTTCAAAAACAAGTAAAATATCCCAAATAATATGCCCCAATAGAAAGTCTTCCTCTGTTCTACTGCACACTGGATTTTGGGGATCTAAGAAGATCAAGTTTAGATCTGGATGCTGAAATCCAATTTGAGATAACAAGCTGTTACAAACTGTTCTTGTGTCTATTTACATAAACACATTAACATGAGAGACTTGTTTTACACTGTACATTGTTTTATCATTTTGCATTTTGAGACTAGAACATATACTTAAAACATAAATGCCCCCTCCCAAAATAATAACTGATGAGTGCTTTCATTCGTCTGTTCAAGGCTCAATGTCACTGTATATTTCAACGGTTGCATGATTAAAGTCCCCAGTAGTCAGTCAGAATTACTAGGATAAAACAATGTAACCCGTGTCAGTGAAAAAAATTAAGACACAGCTCACACAAACATACTTGAGTGGAAAATGATTTCTCTCTGAAAGATGCATTCATTTAAATGATGCACAAGTGCAGCTTACAATATTAAAAAATAACTGACCTAAATAATGCAAAAGATGAAGTCCGAACAGCATGAAATATACATCTGAGTGACCTACTTTTGAGGAAAGGACTGTTACTCTCACAACAAGGCACCAACACCTGAGGTCAATGGATTCTGGCCCAACAGTCCATGACCTGTGAATTTTGAGTTATCACTCAAAGCACTGACAGCTGAAGGCCAGTTGAACCAATGACATTTTCTGCAAATTATTTTTATTTGATTGGGAAAGACATCTAATTTTCTGCAGGGATAGAAGATTCCATTTTAATTTAATATGGCCTGATGACCATTAGCAAACTCTATTACATGACCCTGGGAAATCAGTTATATGAATGTGACCAATAGTGCATGACCAAAGTGACCTTGATGTAAACAAAGACTTGATGGACTGACTAATCAAGAAATAACCACATGTATTCTGTAAATGAATTATAAAAGCAACAATTGATAAATGATTGTGACCTATATAAATCAAATGTTATGTTGCAAGGATTATAACTCCCTTTACTTAGGAGAATGAGATGGGAAACTGAGCAACCAAGGAATGATCTAAATCTGTAGTTTAAATGCACATGGATTTGTTACTCCACTCAGTTCCTTATCAATCAGACTTTACTGTCAATATTTTCTAACTAACATTTTGACTCTACATTTGCAACATTGAACACCTATCCCCTGGACATCCATGTGCATATCAACTGACTTATCTTTTTATTCAACTTGATCAATTATTTAGTTAATCCGGCTGTTTTATAAAGCTGCCATTGTACACTTCGACTTGACATTAATCATGTGACGCATCAAGCAGAAATTCTGTTTTATTGGTATTTAACAACACACACACACACACACACACACACAACATTCAATAAATGCTCTGCACTTCTATACATGACCAAAGCTTCCATGTAATTCATTGATCTGGTATCTCAAACCAGGTAAAACTTTATAAAGAGTCCAACTTTGAAAACCCCAGAAAGTCAAACACCAGGAACAGAATCCCCACCAGCATGAACTCAAAGACTGTTAAAAGCTGTTCTCCATGTATACTGTGGGACTCTCACTATATTGTGGAGTTTTTATATGCACATATTGCAGGAGCCTAGTAGATATATTGTGGGATACTTGCCATTCAAAACATTTGTATGGATGCAGTAAAACCTGTCTTAAGAGACCACTCTTATGAAATACCACCTTTTTTGTGAGACCAGGATCATGATGCAGATTTATCAATTAGATGGTGTTATTACCCTACTCCCTCAATAACTCGTGCTCTGATAACTCAATAACCCACTTATAATGTGGGGTCAGGTGTGAATCCCATTTTCTAAACCAGAAAATACCCCAAAATTGATCCCTGTTTATTGAACTTGAAGAAAATCGCGTTCAAATTTGGTCACGGGAACTCTGATATGTCGCTCATTTTATCGCTGAGAACGGTAGATAGGACATGAAGATTTTAATCAACATTTTGAAATATCACTTTTTTTATTGAAAAAAAAATCATACTTATTTTTACATTTTTTTTAAACGTCATTTCTAGTACACCGCAATTAATGACATGGAAAGAAATTTTGATCAATCAAAACAAATGTCACTTATGCTGAGTGGTGGCAGTACTTTAATAAATTAATTCAAATTAAATAATTTTGTATCAACTGAAATCTCTGTTCTAGTTCTATATATTAATTCCTTTTAAGTGTAATCAATATAAATGCAATGTGTTCTATCATCATCATCATCATCATCATCATCATCTTCAGTCTCTTGACCTAATGTGGTCGTTGAGGCACTGTGCTCAGCTAAACATCTGACCAGTTCCCTCCACTTGCCTCAATCATGTGCCAATGCATGTGTCTCCGCAAAACTTTTCCTGCTCCATTCTGTGATGTTGTCAGTCCACTTTTTCTCTGTCTGCCACTCCTTCTGCCACCCTGGACACTGACATGTAGTACTGTTGTGGATAGACTGTTGGCTTTAGTGACATGGTCATACCATTTCAGCTTTCTCTTTTTGACGGTGGTGAGGTCTTCATAATGGCCTACTTTGTACCTGATGGTGTTGTGCAATTCATCATTTGTGACGTGGTCCATGTAAGAGATGTCAAGGATGGTTCTGTAGATCCCATTTCAAGTGCCTGGATTCTTCGTTGTAATTCTGCTGTCAGGGTCCAGGCCTCACATGAATACGAAAAGATTGTTATTACTAGTGATCTCAATAGTCTGATTTTAGTTTTCAGACAGATATTCTTGTCTCTTCAGATGAGTCTTAGCTTTGACTTAGCCGTTGTTTGTGCTGCTCGTGACAATATTTCTGCTCATGATCCATCTTCAGTGACTATGGAACCAAGATATTTGAACAGGCCCACTGTTTCCAGTTCCTGTCCTCGGACTTTAATCTTGGTTGAGATTTGTTTGCCACTATTTGTCATCAGCTTTGTCTTCTCTGCACTTATCTCCATGTCAAATCTGGAAGATGTTTCATCCAGATTCTTCACTAAGTTGGCAAGCTTGTCTTCACTGCCTGCCAGCCCATCAATGTCGTCTGCAAAGCGTAGGTTGGTTATGTTACAAAAAGCACTTTAGACTACTCGGCCACTTGGGACCCCTGGAAGTTTCGTTCTTTATAACGAAAGACAGAATGGTGAAGTTGAACCGTAATATTTTATTTTACAATATTGACATTTTTAAAAATTGATTTGTATCCTATCCCTAAGCTTGTCATCTTGAGTATTTCTGGACAATGATTTTCAGGACACGAATTACAATTTCATAGCATGTGTTTTATGCTAGAACTTTAATGTACAAAAGGCAGTTGAGAAACCAATTTAATATGTGTGATCAAATAATGGTGGAGATGATGGACAAATGATGATACTAATTAGAAGCAATAACCGTTCAAAGAAGTTTCATCTTTAGTGTATTCAAACGAAACACATGTCTAATGGAACATGACTTTGTGTTGAATGCAAAACTACATATTCCTGAAATGCTTTTAGAATTATGAAATTATATATTGACAATTAGCTTTTCAACTTAAACAATGTTCAACTTGTTTGTGTATCCATATGTTTTTGTATTTGTTTATTGATCAATCTATTTGTTTATGAAAGAATAACAAAGATGGTAGAAATTAAAATATTTTACTTGAAGAAAACAAGTAGAAAAGTTATGCATTCGATCTCGTGCAGCTGACATGCACATTAAAATGTGATGTATTATTATATACTTATGAAAAGCATGAAATATGCCTTTGTAATTATGCGGGAAGAACAGTGTTATTAGGTGCTGGTTATCATGGGTAGGGACTCAAAATGGCAGATATGGAAGTACACACCTTTTAAGACGTCACGTGAAAACAACAGATTCAGAGCTCTGGTATGATCATAATACAGGACTCTTCTAAAACCTATATTAATAGCTCCTGTATTTAAGAATTAGCTCCGGTATTTTAGGGCCTAACCAGAAATCACCTCAGACATTCACTATCAGTCGAATATCCGGTTTTTTGGTACTATTCGGAAGTATTCGCCTCGGAAAATAATACCAGAATGAATGATTACAAGTAAAATAAATATCGAACTTTAAAAAAAAAGTTTGTTAATACATAATAATTTTAGTTAATAATACAAATTTTCATCTTTTAGGCGATATATACGGTATACGGTACACGAAAAGTTTAAGCTTCGTATACAATTATGAAACAAATGGTACTCTCCAGAGTTGCACCTACTACTCGATTTGTGCCCGGATCCGGCAAATAGTACATCCAAATACTCGGATTCGGTACTTGGCGAAAATTATCTACTCGGTTAGACCCTATGATATTTGATCCCTGGTATGGGTGTATCAACTACATATACCTCTAAATAAGATGAATTTCAACTCTCACTGTAAGAATTGGTTGCTGTGGTCAATAACCATTGAATCTGTTTTAAGTGCAGAATCAAAGTAAAGCACAAATGATCTCTGTGTGTGTGTGTGTGTGTGTGTGTGTGTGAGAGAGTGAGAGAGAGAGAGAGAGAGAGAGAGAGAGAGAGAGAGAGAGAGAGAGAGAGAGAAAGAAAGAGAGATTTTGACTTTTATCATAGCTTTAACAATTTTTAAGGATAGGTATATATTACATGTACACTATGCACTCTTAAACTGTTCTTAGCTGCACCTACATGTAGGATGTTTATGTAGCAACAAAAAATAACTGGTTGAGTACATATCATCACAGGAAGGAAGAGAGGGGATCTGACAAACTGTCAAATTTCCATGAAGGTAACCTAAAACTGTTTACTATGATTGGCTTCAGGGATCAATTATTGATTGATGATACATTCTTGTTTTACCTTCTGTTTATTGTTCTGTCAAGAATGCATAATTTGATACCAGTCACACAAAAGGATGGTTCTAGTAGACACATTTATGCTAGTTATGTTAATTAAGTTATGGCCCACAATTAATAAGCATGATTTACTGCACATCTTATTGGAGTTGTTTTTATGTTTTCCATGTTGTTCATAGCAAATGATTTTGTGGAGCACCAGTCCATTCATTTTTCTCTTTCCTCTTCATTTTAATGATATATGGAACCAACTCGCACCAACTTATGTAACTATGGTAAATCTGTCAGATCTTTACAGAGATGAAGTTTATAAGCTTTGGAGATAGTCCCGCATTTTTGGCTCTGAAAGAATATCAAAATTATCAGATTTGTTGTTTCTGAATGTTTTACTGGTTTGGTTCATACATTTGTACATGTTTAGAAGTTCTGGAAATTTGTTTTGATAATTTGATTTGTTTGGCATCAAGGTGGGTACATCCTTGACCCTGGTGCCATAGCCAAAACTCTTTGGTGTTGTCAAAAAACACATGCAAGATCCTTTCATGAAGATCACTTGACACATAAAGTGGTGATCATATGGAAGCTAAATATAGCAAATGAAGAACCAGTCTGTTTAAATCTGAATGCATTTTCATCATTTTCATCAGACTGTAGCCAGTTACCACTAACCATGATTTCTACAGCACAGCAGTATAATCTATTTGTCTGGGAAATGGATATACTGTATTTTGACTTTACCAATTTTGAATGCAAAATCCTTGAGATAAAAATGATTTAACTCAAAAGTGACAACTAATGTATCTGCTGACATAATGACACGTGAAATAGCAAGTCAACACACCTAATTTAGTCTTTCTCAGCCAAATATTTTCCTGTTACAAGATGAACTACTCAGATAAATTTTCATTAGTAAAGTTCACTCATTTGCAATGTAATCCAAAAGAAATAAGGAAAAGTACAAAAATTAAATTTAATTTCACAATTTATCTTATAAAGTTCCTGTTGCCAAAAGCTTATACCCCCATTATATATTAAAACTGTCTACTTTACATATGTAAAGCATGGTCTAACACTTGTATATCCTTAACGTGCTGTCCTAACATACTAATATAAAAGAATGCGACTTTTATTTGTCTTAACACCATGAACCAAACTACCCCACTCCCACAACACTGCATGTATTTTATTTTAAAATATGCATTCTCTTTTGTCCCATTAAACGTGTGCAATGTGTTAAAGTGACCTATAAATATTCATACTGCGGGACACAAGGTAGATCAGATCACCAAAACTGTCATCCTCTAAAAATAAAGTGGTTATTTATATTATTGTTATAAATTCTAAAATTAGCATTATAGTAATAAATTAAACTTCCACAAAACTAATTATGTTAATCTCTAAAAATAAAGAAATTATTATTATTATTATTATTGTTGTTGTTGTTGTTATTATTATTATTATTATTATTATTATTATTATTATTATCATCATCAAATTTATTTTGCCACTAGCCATTATATGCCTGCCATATTTCCAGGAGAGTGGGGGTGGGGGCACTAATAAAAGTGTGTTCTGAGATCAAAATATGGGGTCAGTGTACATGGCCCAACAAAACAATGACATTCAATTGGGAACAAATTATCTTTATATACAAGCCTATAGAAAATGATCAAGATATTCAAAATCTAAATAAAATAAAATAACTTATCTTTTTCCAAAGCATTTTTATTTAGATGACTTAGCAAACACTCACACTGTCATTAAATAAAAACATACACCAAGTTTCTGTCTTAAAATATAGTAGATGGCTTAATGAGGTGCAGATTCAGTCTGTACTACTCTCAAAAGATAATGCCAATTTTTAAGATAATATTATAGGGCTAACTTTAGTTATTTCAGGTGCTTTGGTAGATGTAAAAGTTTTAGAAAAGAAGATATATTTGTGTATAAATTTTCTAAATTCTCTCCATACGTTTAATAATAGTATGTCTATGATAAAGGAGTACTTCTTTAGTCACGACAATTTAGAGGTATGAATTGTGGGTAAATAAGGTATTATCAGCAGCTAATCAAATGCAATGGTGTCAAGTTACTGTGCAAGCTTAGCAATTGAGTGTGTGTGTGATTCGGATTTTTAAGGTAGCTTTAAGAATTTTTTAGCCACATCCTTACGATGTCTGCAGTGTGACAGTTTATAGTGAGGTCTTAGCACTGGGGCATCATGCTGCAGACACGTAGCATAATGTCCAACCCTGGGTCACATTATCCTGACACCAGTGTGAAGTACAAAAGTTTGGGAGAAAATTTAATTCTTTGCACATACTGCAAGTAACATCACAGACATAAGTCATTTTGGCATGTACGCCATCTGTCAAAATGGGAACAGGACCAGGTAATTACAATTATTTGACATGCTGAATTGAATATTCAGATTATTTCTCTCAGGGGTTTTTGTATGATGATTTTAGCCTTGAGCGACAATAACAAGCAAAACATTTGCATGGTTAATTTTTGTTGAAAAACACAAGAAAAACTCCATCAGCCAAGAGCTCTAAATTGCATTTTTGCTGGGCTCTGCTTTGCTGATAGATTATTGCTCCCCAGATCAACTGATTCATACTTAAACACTAACAACTGAAACTTTCATTATTTTAGTTTCTATATATGGAGTAAATTCTGACTTCAAAGAAACTTTGCCAATTTTCACAACCTTGCTAATAATCTTTATTTAATACAGATGGCCTAAAACCTCTCATTCAAGGCAATGATCTGTACTAACTTCTGCTCACCAACGCACATCCTGCATCAATTTCATTTACTGGTATCTTTAAATGAATCGGATTGTTCCACTTTGTTAACTTTACTTATGCAAAAAAATTAACACAATCAGCTTCCCCAAAGCAGTAATCAAAGAACTTAACACATTCATCCCTAAGTATGATAATCAGTAATAATTAGTATAATAATCAGCCAATTAAGTAATATGTGAAATTTGGTTGTTAACACCTGACCTCTTTGCCTTTTAACAATCTGCTGTATAAACTGCCCCAAGGATAGCTTTACATGAGCTCTAAGCAGAACTGTTTACACAATTTACACAACCATGTCAGGTGAATTGGAAATAAAAGATCAAGCTTTTCGCAGAGACAATATTGTGGTATAGCATCTGTGTCTACTTTGAAATTTGTTGCAGTCATTTCATAGTTTAGGTCACAAAGCCCAAGTAAGTTTTCCAGTTTAGACACAGACAGCAGAAATTCACTGTGGAGAATTAATGGACACAAGTCACACAAAAAGTTCTGATTTTAGTAAACAGTAATGGGTAATTCAGACAAATGTATTAGGCTATGTCTAAAATTACATACATTATATACCCTAATCAAATGTATTAGGCTATGTCTAAAATTACATACATTATATACCCTTATCTAATGTATTAGGCTATGTCTAAAATTACATACATTATATACCTTAATCTAATGTATTAGGCTATGTCTAAAATTACATACATTATATACCCTAATCAAATGTATTAGGCTATGTCTAAAATTACATACATTATATACCCTAATCAAATGTATTAGGCTATGTCTAAAATTACATACATTATATACCCTAATCAAATGTATTAGGCTATGTCTAAAATTACATACATTATATACCCTAATCAAATGTATTAGGCTATGTCTAAAATTACATACATTATATACCCTAATCAAATGTATTAGGCTATGTCTAAAATTACATACATTATATACCCTAATCTAATGTATTAGGCTATGTCTAAAATTACATACATTATATACCCTAATCTAATGTATTAGGCTATGTCTAAAATTACATACATTATATAACCTAATCTAATGTATTAGGCTATGTCTAAAATTACATACATTATATACCCTAATCTAATGTATTAGGCTATGTCTAAAATTACATACATTATATACCCTAATCTAATGTATTAGGCAATGTTTAAAATTACATACATTATATACCCTAATCTAATGTATTAGGCTATGTCTAAAATTACATACATTATATACCCTAATCTAATGTATTAGGCTATGTCTAAAATTACATACATTATATACCCTAATCTAATGTATTAGGCTATGTCTAAAATTACATACATTATATACCCTAATCTAATGTATTAGGCTATGTCTAAAATTACATACATTATATACCCTAATCTAATGTATTAGGCTATGTCTAAAATTACATACATTATATACCCTAATCTAATGTATTAGGCAATGTTTAAAATTACATACATTATATACCCTAATCTAATGTATTAGGCTATGTCTACAATTACATACATTATATACCCTAATCTAATGTATTAGGCTATGTCTAAAATTACATACATTATATACCCTAATCTAATGTATTTAGGATATGTCTAAAATTACATACATTATATACCCTAATCTAATAATGTATTAGGCTATGTCTAAAATTACATACATTATATAACCTAATCTAATGTATTAGGCTATGTCTAAAATTACATTATATACCCTAATCTATTCTACAGACCTGGGACTTGTAATCATCCATTGCAGCTTTTTAGGTAATCAATTAAAATTCACCATTTTGAGCCCTCTATAAAATATCTCCATATAGAGTAGATAGGGCTTTGGCAGGCATTAATTGGTTGATAATGAAAAGCAAACTTTTAATAAGAATAATCTTTTGTAAGCTTATCCTATTTTTAACTTATAGAACACATTGCCAAAATGTTTAAATGACGGAATTTTAGTCCTAACATCATTGGCTTTGGAATACTCAATACTGAAATTAGCACTCGATTTCTCTGTACAAAATTGCAAGTATATATTTCATAGTGAATATGAATTAATAATATGCCATTGGACATGTGCCTTAATTGATATGAAGCAGGTGCTTTAATCAAAGATGGGTCTTTACTGAGAAATTAAGACTTCATGGACATTCTGAATTGCAATTTTAAAAAAAAATATCATCATATTGCCATAGCTTTATTAGAAGACCAAAATTGGTACTGTTGAGTCCTGCTGACTAGTTCTTGCCTATTAGTTAGTCTCCATGTCTGTATTTTTCCCCAATTTGTACCATTAACTGAGGCTGATTGGCAGGTTATGTACATGAATTGGACTGGTTACTTTAAATAAGCCATAAAGCAAACTAATCACATGTAAAATAACAAGTTAATGTTGAAGATAGGATAGCAGTCTGAAAAACAGAACAGAATTATGCCGCAAGTTAAATTGCATCTGCCAAATGTTTCAAATACAAATGTGGTATACACATCTAGTTTTGAAGTTCTGATGCCAATTTCTATTTGCCACATTATTATTCATTATTATTCAAGTTGCCAACGGGCAAGCAATTAATTTACCCATTTCCCTTGGAAATTCTTAACTTTTATAATCATAAATGTGACCATTTTAGACACAACTTGGGGCGATCTAATTACATTTTTGAAGTTATTTCAATTTATGAACATATTTCTAAGGAAATCATACATATGAAAAACATGCAAATTGGATAATTCTAGTTAAAATTGACACCTAATCAACTGTGTTCATTCATATTAAATAGTTTTTGGTCTGATTAAGAACTTTTTGGCACAGCAACACATTGTAGTCATTTAGTGCAGATCTAACTGGAGCAACGTGCCTTGCCAAACAAGCCATGTTAGCTGACCTAGACTGGTCCGATCATAGGATTTAAGGACATAATATTAGCTGTTCGCTGACCTAGACTGGTCTGATCATAGGATACAAGGACATAACATTAACTGTTAGCTGACCTAGACTGGTCTGATCATAGGATTGAAGGACATAACATTAACTGTTAGCTGACCTAGACTGGTCTGATCATAGGATTGAAGGACATAATATTAACTGTTAGCTGACCTAGACTGGTCTGATCATAGGATTTAAGGACATAATATTAGCTGTTAGCTGACCTAGACTGGTCTGATCATAGGATTCAAGGGCATACCATGTTAGCTGACCTAGACTGGTCTGATCATAGGTCTTAAGGGCATACCATGTTGGCTGACCTAGACTGGTCTGATCATAGGATTTAAGGGCATACCATGTTGGCTGTTGGACTGACCTAGACTGGTCTGGTCATAGGATTCAAGGGCATACCATGTTGGCTGACCTAGACTGGTCTGATCATAGGACTTAAGGACATAACATTAACTGTTAGCTGACCTAAACTGGTCTAATCATAGGATACAAGGACATACCATAGTAGCTGTTGGATTGACCTAGACTGGTCTGGTCATAGGATTTAAGGACATACCATTTTAGCTGTTGGATTAAACTAGACTGGTCTGATCAAAGGATTCAAGAATATACCAATGTTTGCTGACCTAGACTGGTCTAATCGTAGGATTCAAAGACATACCATGTTAGCTGTTGGATTGACCTAGACTGGTCTGACCATAGGATACAAGGACATACTGTTAGCTGACCTAGACTAGTCTTATCATAGGATTCAAGAATATACCAAATTGTTAGCTGACCAAGACTCAGGTCTGACCATAGGATTAAAGGACATACTGTTAGCTGACCTAGACTGGTCTGATCATAGGATTTAAGGACATACTGTTAGCTGACCTACACTGGTCTTATCATAGGATTTAAATACATAATATGTAAGCTTACCTTGACTGGTCTGATCATAGGATTCAGTGTATGTGTGTGATTTGGATTCAAAGACAAACCAAGTCTGCTGACTTTGGTCTGATCATAAGATCCAAGGACATACCATTTCGGTCAAGAGTCCACAATATTAAAACATTGACAGCCACCACAGCTCCACACATTAAAATAGTAAATATGCTACTACATTAACCAAGGATTAACCCATGGTTAGCAAAAAACTTACCATATTTGTACAAATATTTTAAACCGAAATCATTGATTATAAGCCCACTCTCTTCAACCACCCACCCCATCCCACCCAACTTCATGCACATGATAGTAAAGATGCCTATAGTAAAGCTAGAAATCTCCGCAAAAAGTTCAGTTCAAAGTATGGTAGTGTACAGAAAAGAAACAATGTGATTCAAATGTCTCAAATAAATTCTAAAGGGGGCAATGGTTAATCAGGCATGAGGAATTCAAATCCTAGTATGAAAGGTAAGGTTGATAATGATCACAGGTGTATTGGTCGTGGATTTATCAATTTCTGCAATTTATATTCACTTTTCAAGTGTTACATACTTTGAATTTGTCATGGTTGAGTCAGTCAGTAGTGCAGTTTATGACAAAAATTCCTTTGTCCTCTCAACAAGTATGACATAAACAGTAGACATAGTGTTTGAGGACAAGGAAACTAAAAAGCAATGCTAAAGTCTGAACTTTCATGGACAGAATCATCAAAGTATATACAATGCTGACAAATGACATTTTATTGCAGGAAATAATAGTAATACCACTGATGAAAAATATTAAAGTTATCATGAACAAAAAAAACTAGTTAGGGTCATTAGGTCCAACTTTCTCCACTTCTGGCATGACCTCCATAACCTACTTGTGCTAATGTGTTGTACAACATGAAACCAAACTGAAATCTATGGTTAGAAGCCAAAAAAATTCTAATTCATTGAGCATTGCCAAACACAAGTTCCAATAACAGATTGGATCAGCAAGCTGTTACATGTGAAAAATAGATTGGTGACCAAGACAAATTGAGGTAGCAATCAATTATGTGATGCATGAGTGAGTGTTCTTAAAGACATCAAACACTATCATTTCAAACATGAATGAAACACTAAACTTGCTACAGTCAGCAAGCTGGTAATTAATACAGATCAAATGCAGTGTATAAAAATATTAATTGTGTTATGCCTGGAGGAACAGATTGACAATTTTGGACTATCTGCTTAACATTAAATTACTTTGCTTAATTTTAATGAATAAAACTTCTCACGCAATTTATGGATTTGTTTGCAAAAAATATGCAGATATACTGTTTATCTCAAAATGTATAGGAATGACCTTTTTCACTGGGTTTTAAAATATCTGATTTGAATGAAAATAACATGGAATCTACAAAAAAAATGGGTAACTTACTTACAAAGTTACTTGTATTAAATTACCAGATGAGTAAGGTATTGTTGTTGTAGGGTTTAACGCCAATTTCAGCACAAGATAGGCTATACATGGCGGCCAGTGTTAATGGTGGAGGAAGAACCTGAGAAAACTCCAGAAAGAACCACCCACCCACAAGAAGCTTCTGGCAAGCTTTCTTACATACCCACACTGACTGAATCCGAGACTCGAACTTACGCAGATGGAGGTGAGATGGCAATGATCCGTAACGGACAGCGCTTTAGACTACTCTGTCACTTTGTGGTCCCTGATGAATAAGGTATAACACAGATCGTGCGCGAGTTCTTTATATTACATACCTCACTGACCTATCTATAATAATCATAAACAAATTGGGAATGCTGTAAAATATCAAGAACTCAAAACCTATCAAAGAATTCCCTCACTATTATGGCCCTGAATCATTACAACACAGTCCCTGTTATAAGGGAGTTACAATATTGTACGGATTCCAGTTCAATATTCCACTGGAATGGTACTGTTATAATGTTTATGCATTATCTGCTACATTATAAGACAGTATCACACAATCCTAGTCCAATATATGGCTCCCATAAGCAAAGTTATAATTAGGCAGAGCTGTGTGTGGCTATGTGTTTGTTATCAGCTTTCAGAGGAGGTTGGCCTGAACAAATAATCTGGCATTTATGTTTCTCAAATTTTGTACAGGATGAATGAAGCCAACTGGGTTAGTGGCTTCCAACATTCCCACTGAATTGGAATTGAAAACAGCTGCATTGACTAAGCATTGAATATTGTGGGTGTTATTTAAATAGCAGAAAATGCTGCCTGTATACATACTCCCAGCATCAATTGTCAAAAGCATGGGAATAACATGGGTTATTACACCTGTACTGGCCCCACATGTATGTGGTAAAAACTGGTGAAAGTACATGCTACTCTTAGATAAAAATTAAAGACAGCTAGGAAACCTAACAACTTCAAGGTCTTTATTAGGCTATATCATTTTGGGGAAACAATTAAGCGGCTTATATTAAAATGACAGAGAAAATCTTGTTTAATTTTACTGCATCCATCTTAAAATACGTGATTCAACACACGTTTTGCTTCAAATATTCAAATAAGCATCAGCTTTTGTACAGTAAAAAAAAAAAGTAGTACATCAAAGAAACTTTAAGCTATTTATCTGATTTTGCTAAAAAGCTCAAGGGATGCCCACAATGCAGTAAGGTGCAACTCTCCAACAGAATCGCTATGACTGAATTCATTTTAGTAGCCTTAGGTGAACAGCCCTGAAACTTTGAAATTATCTTTCAACCTACATAGGTTACGTACAATTCCTCCTGTGAAAAGTTCCTATAATTTAAGTTCATGAAGGTATCAATGTTCTTTTGCTTGTGAAGTCAATTATTTCTTAAAGTTTAACTTTCTGACAGTTTTTAGTATTGTTGGTGCTGTCATTTGGAAAAACCATTGAATCCCATGATGTTGTAACTTCAAAATCATCTGCTTCTACTGAAAAAGTAAACTTCATTATATTGAAATACTATTATTATATGCAAAAGTAGTATTTCTTCGAAACGCTTACTATGCTGCAAGAATTTACAATACTTCTTTGTACAATGCTAAGGAAATCCTTGATGCCAAATAAAAAGGTTATTTTTAGAAATTAGGACCCATTCCATGTACTTTCAGTTAGGGTGTTTGAATGCGGTTACTGGAGGATGAAAACAACCCAAAACTAAACTCCAATGCAAAGTGGGCACTAACACTGACCCCGCCCAAAACAATCTAAATGCAATCTGAAAATTAAATTCACCAGATGTTTTTTCTACAATAGCTGATTCACATCTATTAAAAAAACTATACATCTATGTAGATATACACACCTAGAAGTCGAGTTTAGCTGCAAACTGCGCTTACCTAATCTTCCATTCTGCCATTATATAATGACTGGCAGATCTGTGTCTATGCGGTATGTTAAGAATAATAAGTAAAACAAGCAAAATAGACCCTGATCTGTTATCACATTATGCAAATGTAGATTAGGATCTACATACAGAATAGTTTTCAGATGAACTGAACAGTTTTACATAAAAAAAAAATTTTTTTATATCAAGAGCATAGTTGCTGACTTGGAAATCATGCACTCTCCCCATTTCTGTTTTCCTCTCTAGCATTAAGTTACAAAATAATTTTCTCCATTAATATCTTGTAGTTATTATATAATAATATAAATTCATCCACATACTTTCACTTTACCTCCCTGTCTCAAATGTGCTTATAATTAACATAATCAGCATTTTTCACCACCACAAATTTCTGAGCCTATCCCTGACCAATATAATTCCACACTGCACTACTCATTTGCCTTAGCACTAAAATGTTTTTCATGTGGCATTTAACAACCACAAATTTCTGCTGGAAAACCTCTGCATATATGAAGTTAACCAGGATAGCTTAACTTGGTTTCAAACCTATTTTGAAGGCAGACAACAATAAGTTTCTATTTTAAATAAACATTCAGACAAGAAACTGATAAGTCAGGTGTTCCACGTGAATCAGTTCCTGGACCATTCCTCTTGCTGCTATACATCTTTTCTTTTGGTCAATAATCAACATGTCAGTACATGTGCAGATGTTGAAATTTGTGTGTAACTACTAAAATCTCAATTTTAAATTCCTCAGATGTTGAAGCTTGTGCGTAAACTTTAATCTCAATTTTAAATTCCTCAGATGTTGAAACTTGTGCGTAAACTTTAATCTCAATGCTTAATTCCCCAGCAGTGCAATACCTAAATGCATGCCTGTGGCCTATCAGGAATTGTTGGGAGGGGTGGTGGCTCCCTAAAATCAAATTAGGGATTTACTGCAATCTTTACAGAAGTTGTTGATTTTACCATTATCCAAAGTGGTTTCTAAGAGACCATTCTCTTTGAGTGTTTTTCTAAGAGACCATTCTCTTTGAGTGTTTTTCTAAGAGACCATTCTCTTTGAGTGTTTTTCTGAAATGTCCATCAAGTAGTTTGCCTGAGATTAAGAGTCCCAGATGAGACTGCAGGATGAGGATAACAAGGCATATGATGGTCCGAGGGTCAACAGAAATGGCAGTTATTAATGGGTTGAGAAATTCACTTAGATAAGAAGGAAAAAATGATGTCACAGATATAACTAATATTTGTTCCTGGTATAAACAGTAAAAAAAGATGAACACTTTCCTTAATCAAAGTGCATGTACTAATGTTTAGTTTTTAGCATTTACCTAACATAAAATTAATCTGTATCATGTACACGACTTGGCAGTGAGGAAACCTTGGAATAATTATGTAAATAATGATTCTACTTTTTAAAAAAAGCTGATGAGGGTGTGTTAAATTGTTGTATTTTTTTCCAGTACAGCTTGAACATACTTAATTCTTATGCTTGATCTAGGACCATGTGACCTACTTGGGACTCCCATGATTTTCTTTGGGACTCCCCATACTACAGTCAGGAATGAATTGGAAGGAATTCAAGATAAAACCATTCCGTCTTCATATCTACTGAGTGTTGAACCTATCCCCAATACTCTTCAGAGACAAGATTATAAAATCAGATGCTGTGGTGGCCATATTGGATATTAAGTTCACTACCAATTTCTTTGGACAAATCAGACAAGATTTTCAGGATGCCCATCATGGCACATGTGATATAAAACTAGCAAAATATTAATTTAGGACAAATTCGATTTCAAGTCTTTTTGCCAAAACCCATATGTTGATGTGACCACCAATTCTGGAGATGCAGCAATAACCAGATGGTCAGATCATCTTCATCAAGGTCAGACATGACATCATACAAAGTCTTCAAGTGAAAACCACATGTCAAAATGATTTTCTAAATAGAAGGAGTAGCTATAACATCAATTCCAAGATGGCTAATCTGGTAGACAACATAAGAAGATCTCTGGGTGAAACAACTCATGATGATAGGAAGAATAGCAATAACAACATTTTCAAGATGGCTGCCATAGTCAGTGAAAACTCCATTGACCAGACTTTTAAAAGACACTGAGATAACAAATTCTTAAATATGGCCAATGTGGCTAATTTGTTACTGGATATCCTAGTGCCACCAGTTTCATTTAGATTCAACCAGACCTTTGGATGGATGAGTGTGTAACGTTACATTGATTGTTAGAGGCCGATCGAAATTCGGTTTCGGTTTCAGCGCATAAAGTTGGCAAATGACCACTTTCGGCATAGTTTCGGTTTTGGCCGAGCCAAAAAGTTAGCTTTCTGTTTGCTTTCAGTTTCGGCTGAAACTGATATTGATTTTCGGTCATCAACCGAAGATCTATTTTAACTTTCAAAATGCAACGCTAGTGCTGCGTCTATTACTTTGCTTGTCGGACGGTCATTCGGCGCCAGGCAATTTGACATTTAGCGAAGTCCTCTTACTGCAGGCTCTGAATGATTACTTTTAGATTTGTTTTTAATTAGTGTAGTAATGCATCATGGCCCAGGCCTATTTAATAAATCTAGTGTTCGGCAACTTCGGTTTATCTTTCAGTTTCGGTTTTGGTTTCAGCCGAAGGTGTAGTTAAACTTTTGGTTTCGGCTACGGTTTATTTACAGTCAATTTATAACTTTCGGTCTTGTTTTGTTTTCGGCCGAAACCAGAAATTTAGTTTCGGTCGGCCTCTAATGGTTGTTGTAGTTGTTGTAGGGTTTAATGCCATTTTTAAGCACATTATAGGCTATACATGGCGACCAGTATAAATGGTGAAGGAAGAACCCGGGAAAACCCACAGAAAAGAACTACCAACCCACGAGAAGCTACTGGCAAACTTTCTCACATACCCATAATGGCTGAATCTGATACTCGAACCCACACAGAGGTGAGATGGCTGTGATCTGTAACGGAGAGCGCATTAGACCACTCAGCCACACGTGGCCCCTAAAGCTACATGGTAACCCTCCAAGTAATTTAGAAGAAACAGTGATAATAAACTTGTGCTAAATGATTGAGAAAGATAAGACCAACAAAAGGCCAACCCTTAAACTCTTCTGATATATAACCAACTGAGCTAAAACAACAATATAGATTAAACATTTTTTAAAATAAAAATGCTTAAGTTTTTTTTTTTTATTGGTTAGTTTCCAACTTTTTCCCCCAAAGTTCACATGTAACCTTTAAATGAATGGAATATTTAATAAACAATGGCTTAAAACAGGAGCTGTTTCCATTTCGAGATTCTCTAAATAATAGTCACAAGACCATGTGACTGGATGTGTCACTAAAAACAAGTATAGTTAGTGAAATGCACATTAACTTGCAAGCAATTGATTTAAATTATGGGAAAAACAAACTTTATTCTCCTTAACTATATTTGTTAGTATAAAGAGAGATTATGATAAAGGTTTGGTTAAATACTCACAAAATGCAGTGAAATGATACTATTTACTTTTAATATTAAATCCACTTCTCAGGTTGGTGACCTAAGCAATTCATAAATAAAAAAAATTTAAAAAAATAAAACCACAGAGAGTATACTTAATGCAACTACTGTCAATGATGCACTGAGTATGGGGCACACTGCACTAAAATAGAATTCAAGCATAGAACTGAAAACACAAATTTCACTTGATATACCGTATTTTCGCGCATATATCCCGCGGGTTATACCAGATTTTACAAACCCCGCAGGGGGGGTGCGGGTTATATAAGGGTGTGGGCTATATCACAATTTTTTTTACACATAATGATATTTCAACATATTGTTTGAAAAACGTAACTACATAACATATATTGTTCTAGTTTTGTTTTGCTAGGGTTGGATATTATGGCTACTACGGTGACTTTACAACAACTTACGGTATCGGGACCAAATCAACATTTCGGGATAAAAACTTAAAATTTCGTATCCGTCACGTTTTCATAATCAATATTTTCTGTTTTCAATCGAAATAACTACGGTACCTAATTTTACCGCTGGGCCACGATCCACTGCTCCAGGTCAGCTTCAAGGTGAGGCCACTTTGCTTTAGGTCCGCGACGAGCACGTTTTCGTGGATTCATCTTCTCCAACGTTCCTTTTTCTTTTCTCCAACCTCGGATTACACTCTCATCAGTATCAAATTTTGTGCCTGTGGCTCTATTGCCATGCACTTCAGCATACGCAATGGCAGTTAGCTTGAAGTCGGCTGTGTAAGACTTTCGTTTCGGCATTTTTTAAATTAAACAGAAAGAAATTATTTAAACTCGAATCTACACTTCACAAGAATACAAGATTATTTAAAAATGTCCGTGTTTATGTAGCCTGTAGTTGAGGCACAGTTCCTACGCACACAAGCACTGTGTACCGTGTTTTTCCTGACTTTTATTGAGCAAAGGTCGTCGGCTTACTTTGATGATGGCGCCGCTAAAGGCTCCAGTTGAAGGGTGAAACAAATACCTGTTTGTTATTGCTGCGGCAACTTCAGATAATTGTAGAACATTGAAACAGATTTGTTTTATTTGTTTAGTATATATCAGTGCTTCAAAGGTAATCAGTTCTCTTTGAAGTGTCAGCAAACGTATTTTTTCTTCTTCCATCTGGTATTTGTTTTTAAATTAGTGTCATCTGCTTGACTGGACTCATTTTACGTTTCCGCCTTCTGCGGATTCGGATTTTGACTAGTCAGTTGCATAAAGTAATAAGGCCAGATATCATCATTAGCGGATTATGATATAACAGTGCACTGTTAGTGTGGTTTGCCAGTATGAGACAAGGACTTGTTATTTTAACAATATATTCCAGTACATTGTTTCCTGTCATGGTGCCTTTGATTTTCTCTACTCCAAACGCAAGACTGTATATACGGTTTTTATCAGCCAAAATTGGTGTCGCCACAAATATCACCAGATGGTATATTTTGTCACCAAAACGGAAAACAGAATCGCAGTTTGCTACATCAGCGAAGCCCCGTGATCCTGTAATTGATTTCATTTCCGATTGTAGCTGTATAAATATATCTATGGTTGCGGGTTATACAAAGGTGCGGGTTATGCTAACGATTTTTTACACAAAACCCCAAAACCCGCGGGCTATATGAGGGTGCAGATTATCTGCGTGTGTGGGATATATGAGCGAAAATACGGTAACTTATTTAATTGGTACTTATTTCTTAAAGTGATACCACAAGTGGGCATTACAGACATTTTCATGGATCAAATAGACCCTTATTTCCATTCTAGTCATAATTTGTACTTCAAGTTAATGTAATAAGATATATTACTTCTTATTATTATTACATATTGCTGCAAATTTCATGATTCAACAACAAATTTCATGGAACTAGCCAATAATTCTAGAAGAAAATAAGTGATATATCAATCATTTTCCAGACTTGATTGTGACTTTCTTCATATACAATAAATTGGGACCAGTTTCTTTTGTATATTCTTTTTTTTTAATGGAATCCACACTGGTTCCATTTTATAAGTAAGTTCTAGAGTTATATGTGTATAAGTTATCAAGAAAGAGGCATATTTGCATACTGAGAGTCCACTATACTGAGGTACAAACTGATATATAACTTGACCAGTGCAAAAGATGGATTAACAGTTCATGAATTATTCATGATCATTTCATAGGGGCATGATAATAAAGATATGTCAGAAAGTGAAACCTTTTATCCAATTAGAACACCATTTCTTTTTGCTTTCATTACCCTGGACACCAAGACTTTCTATCAATGACCGCTCATTACTCAACTGAAGGAATTAGCTTTCCACTAGTCCTAAGCTATTAACAAAGTAAGTAATAACGGGATCTTTCATGTCCTCAAACTGCCTCGAACATATCTAAAAAGCATTCGATCTATTCTTGGTTCTCAGTGTACTAATAATTTCTACTGGTTGCATGCAGCATGGATGCTTCATCAAAATCAATCAATACTTACACAATCTGCCAAAGCTGGCTGACAATCTCTTCTTCAGCTTCTTAATTCTGCTGACTTGGCTTTTTTCTTTACCTAAAAAAAAGAAGAGAAATAATCAGTCATTCAGTCCACATGACCTTATGACCACTGTTGAAGAACCATACTATCAAGCAATTTTGACAACTTCTGTAAAAACTACTTCATGAAGAGCCTTTAAAACCCAAATCAGAAACAAAATTTACTTCCATTTCATATATGATCAAACAGCTCTTTCAAGTTTTTTTTATATACTTGTATATAAATCAGGTCCATCTCCAAAGAACACAGACCTTGATAGGCCATCTCATAACTTGCCAGCTGATCTGGGTAAATGTACAAGCAGTCCTGATCAATTTTAACAAACTGCATAGACCCAGAAAGGTTGGTGCATAATGTGACAACACAACAGATTTTGGTTTATGCCGTCAGCACATGGAATTGACAGCATGATGTCCATTAGCTTCTACATGGGTCGAGTTTGAAGCCTTGTAACTCTTTTAGACTCAACACGAGTCTTGATGAACAGTTTCTACATCTGACTCTCCATTGATCCCTGAGGCATGTATAACACCCTTTGTGTGAATGACTACCGGTACCTAAAGAACAACATAAAAGAAAGTTTCTTGACTTTCAATGTCATATTTAAAGAGATTTGGTAATGATCATCGGATATCACAAAACTATAGGTAAATTTAAAATATTGCAAAAACCTCATTTAATGGAGCAGAACCTTTGCTAATTTATATCAGTTTCTGCAAATATGAACTTCTAGCTCAGGCTTGATGGTGTTTGCATAGCTATCTGTATTTTCTGTGTTCATATAAAAAAAAAAAGATTTTAAGTCCATGCTTGCAAACTGTATGATAATAGGTCAAGTAAAATATCCTAGCACAATGTCTTATTGCGCAAAAGTCTTAATTATGATTTTTCTACTGGATTCTTACTTTACCAAGTTCACATTCAAAATCTGACATGCCGCTCTCAAAGGAAGGCCAGTACTGTCGGTAATCTGTCATACATACAGAATGTTTAGACCATTAATACTATAAAATTACTCTCAATTTTTCATATTTCCAATTAAACCGGTCTTAATTACATGTACATTCAGTCCCTTCATTTTATATAGACTTCTGAATATTGTATTCCTGTGAAGATTTTGCTAACATTTCCACTCATTAAGAATTAGCTAAAATTGTAAGTAACACTATATGACAGATCAGGGTCTTTCTTGCTTGCAGTTGTACTTAAAAATAATAAAATGATAATATAAAATAACTGAGAAAGCTGTTCTTGATGACAGATCAGGAAATCTGTCTAGCAGTACTCCACCTTAAAAAACATTGACTATATAGCAGATGTTGTAATAGGAAATGAACTGTAAAACAAAATATGTGACTACCAAAATTCCACCAAGAATAAAGTGAGACAGTTCAAATGAGGCTGTAATAGGAAATGAACTGTAAAAAAATATCTTTGACTACCAAAACTCCACCTAGAATAAAATGAGACAATTCAAAAAAGGTTGTAAGAGGATATGAACTGTAACAAAATCTGTGACTACCAAAACTCCACCAAGAATAAAATGAGACAATTCAAAAAAGGTTGTAAGAGGATAAGTCATGTAACAAAAGCAATAAAATTATGTTAGATAAAGGAGAGAAAATATAATAGGCAGTAGAATGTGCCCTTATGATCTTAACTGATACATGCTTGCAAATTGGATAATAAATTGTGTACTGGCTTGCCAAAAGAGCACACAGAATACACATCCATTATCCGTCATCAATTTCAAAGGCTTGTATCTAAAACAGTATCTGTAGCCAGCTAAACTCTCAGCCAACATTTGAGCACTGCCAAAATATTAATCGATAGCCAAATCAGATTGTCTATTTTTTGAAACACAAACATGCTGCAATACTAAACAGGTCACAGTTTGATAGGGGAAGAAAAGAGACCAATCAATGAATTTTTCAAGATGTGCCATATCCCCACTGCAAATGAATCCCAGTCTCCAAAATAAAATGTGCAAATCAGTAAAAATCCAAACTTTATGCAATTTCTAATGTTTTATTCTCAATGGATTATTCTCCATAACTACTGGTGTAGAGCCAATCTCCTGAGAACTTCAGGAACGGGTTCCACAGAATGTGGTGATGTGCCTGCAGAAGTATAACAGTACCTACAGGCAAGGGTTCCACAGTATGTAAAGCTCTGCCGCACACTGCATAATTACCTCTTGGCAAGGATTAAGTAGAATGCAGTGTCTTGCCTGCACACCATTCCATTACTTCCAGGACAAGATTCCACAGAACATGGCATCATGATTGCAAACTGTTTTGTTGCCTCCTGGCAAGGGTTCAACTTCATATGATGTTGTTCATGCCCTCTGTTCTACTGGCACAGGTACCACAAAATATGGTGTCCCATTACCTCTAGGCAAGGGTTAGAGAGGATGTAGTGATGTACCTGCACACTGTCCTATTGCCCATTGGCATTAGTACCGCAAAAACGAGTGTCCCATTTTCTCTAGGCAAGGGTTAAGCTGGTTGCTGTGTTATGTCTTCACAGATGATCACATGTGGGTTTCAGATAATGCATTGCCACCGTGTTATAATGATACATAATGCAGGCAAGATCAGAAAAAACAAACCTGCTTCTGATAACAAACCTGACTGTATTCAAACACTCTTAGATTCAAATCTCCTCAATCCAAATAAACTCCAAAGCATTAAGTTATCAATTAAGTAACAGTACCTTTAAGTGCATGTAATGATCTTTATATGACTGTTAAGCTAATACCTCAAGAGAAGCACATTAGTATTGGGCTAAATTGACTTATTTTAGTTGGTCTGATATTTATCATGGTTCAGAATAGAAGATATGAACACATACATTTTCTAAATGCTCTTGATCAATTTAACAACTGTATATCTATCATATAGGAGTACTTATCTTTTATTTTTACTGTTAAACTGTAGGGCTGTGACTCCAGTTAATTATGGCATTATCAGCAGCCAAAGAGCAGTGGGGGGCAGGGGGGGGGGGGTTGATAGAGTTATGCTATAGGACTAATGGTACTAATTCAGTTCCCATGTAAACACCATATTAAAAATTCAATATCATAATTTTATTTTATGCTAAGCAGTGAATTACTTGATTTTATAGTTAAAATAATATTGATATTTCACTGCAGTGAAAAAATAGTGAAAAAATAACAATATTTTTTCACTACAGGAACTACATTTTTGGGTCAGATTTTTGGATCTGCTCTTTCACTGTGTCACAAACTTGAGGTAGCCAACGTATGTGAGCATAAAATAAAAAGAATATTTGCTTGAAACGAGTGAATAACGGATACATTTCATCTCTTGGATAAAAAACTCTACTCTCATCCACTCGATGAAATATTTCTGTTATTCACTCGTTTCAAGCAAATATTCTCTATATCTTAATTCAATATCTTGACAAAAAAAATTATTAAAAAATATTTAAATATCTTGAAATTTTTAGTACTCACAATCAAACTTATATTTATTATTTATTGCTTACTATTTACTTACATGTACAGATGTTTCCTGAATTACAGCTTTTACCCAGAGAAAATCATGAACCACAGCATTTCTTGATCTATGTGTGTTTGAAACATGTTCTTGAATTCCACAGCAAACAGTCAGGTGCTAATTTCATATATGATTAGTGAAAACAGTCTCCAATTTTATAATAGTTACAACTAGAATAAGCTCTCAAAAGATTCTTTTTACAAAAATATATTTTTCATTATCAACCAAGCCTAGCCAGTGAGACCCATGTAGGTATACTCCATTTTATCTTCCCCCATTTCCAGACTGGTTACTATTTAACCATACAATCAGTACCATGAGTTCACCCTCATTTTACTTAACAAGAGGAATAGTTCAATGCACAAGTAAAATACTGTGCATAGTTCTGCTTGTCAAAGATTACATTAGTAATATATTACCGGTATATTATATTACATGTAATGTACACCAGCAATGCTGGATTTCTGGAAACATTTAAGTATTTGAGCTTAATTTAAGAAAATTATAAGACAAAAAAAAAAGCCATACATACTAAAGAGTCATCTTTTTATAATCAATATTTATCTCTCTTCAATTTAGGATTGAAATATATTGATAGTTTTGTCATACTATGTAATTAATTAGTAAAATGATATGGTGACCAATTATATGTGCATTTATTATGGTGATTTAAATGACATCAATTATCAAACATTCGACACAAACATGTATAATTTAAAATTAAAGTTAAAGCTAGGCATAAGTGAAGAGAAGACTGGTTCCCATTTTTGCATCTAGTCAGCATCACGAGTCCTACAGTGCTAGCTATGGCACATTAAAAAATCATTATAGCAGAGAAAATGTGTATAAATCAATGATATCATTTGTCCCTTAATATTTAACCATTTAAATTAGAGATCAGTTATTGGGAACCTGGAAGGTCTTTTCGTGAATATAAAATGCCTTAAAACAAGATTTAGGTAGTTAGTTTAATTTGGGATTAATTATCTCCTAAGGAAGCTTTTACAAGTAATTCCTTCACTTATTATAATATTTTTGGAACTACTATTATTTATACATTAACAGTCACAAAGAGTGTGGGTATCATGGATTATATTGCCTTATTTGGATTAATTATAATTATAATTTAGATTTAGGTCAGATAAAGGTTCTGCAATCAACACAATCAGACCATAAGCTTAGCTCTAGGGAAAGAAAGCTTTCTCTGAAGTTGACTAGATCTCCTTAAAAGCTAGGGTGAAACATAGGACAGGGAATCAGCATGTAGATTAGAGGCATTAAGGTGAAACATAGGACAGGGAAATAGCATGTAGATTACAGGCATTAGGGTGAAACATAGGACAGGGAAATCGCATGTAGATTACAGGCATTAGGGTGAAACATAGGACAGGGAAATCGCATGTAGATTGCAGGCATTAGGGTCAAACATATGACAGGGAAATAGCATGTAGATTACAGGCATTAGGGTGAAACATAGGACAGGGAAATAGCATGTAGATTACAGGCATTAGGGTGAAACAAAGGACAGGGAAATAGCATGTAAATTACAAGCATTAGGGTGAAACAGGACATGGAAATAGCATGTAAATTACACGCATTAGGGTGAAACAAAGGACAGGGAAATAGCATGTAGATTACAGGCATTAGGGTTAAACATAGGACAGAGAATCAGCATGTAGATTACAGGCATTAGGGTGAAACATAGGACAGGGAATCAGCATGTAGATTACAGGCATTAGGGTGAAACATAGGACAGGGAAATAGCATGTAGAATACAGGCATTAGGGTGAAACATAGGACAGAGAATCAGCATGTAGATTACAGGCATTAGGGTGAAACATAGGACAGGGAAATTGCATGTAGATTACAAGCATTAGGGTAAAACATAGGACAGGGAAATCGCATGTAGATTACAGGCATTAGAGTAAAACATAGGACAGGGAATCGGTATGTAGATTACAGGCATTAGGGTGAAACATAGGACAGGGAAATAGCATGTAAATTACAGGCATTAGGGTGAAACATAGGACAAGGAATCAGCATGTAAATTACAGGCATTAGGGTGAAACATAGGACAGGGAAATAGCATGTAAATTACAGGCATTAGGGTGAAACAGGACATGGAAATAGCATGTAGATTACAGGCATTAGGGTGAAACAAAGGACAGGGAAATAGCATGTAAATTACAGGCATTAGGGTGAAACAGGACATGGAAATAGCATGTAGATTACAGGCATTAGGGTGAAACAAAGGACAGGGAAATAGCATGTAGATTACAGGCATTAGGGTGAAACATAGGACAGGGAATCAGCATGTAGATTACAGGCATTAGGGTGAAACATAGGACAGGGAATCAGCATGTAGATTACAGGCATTAGGGTGAAACATAGGACAGGGAAATAGCATGTAGATTACAGGCATTAGGGTGAAACAGGACAGGGAAATAGCATGTAGATTACAGGCATTAGGGTGAAACAAAGGACAGGGAAATAGCATGTAGATTACAGGCATTAGGGTGAAACATAGGACAGGGAATCAGCATGTAGATTACAGGCATTAGGGTGAAACATAGGACAGGGAATCAGCATGTAGATTACAGGCATTAGGGTGAAACATAGGACAGGGAAATAGCATGTAGATTACAGGCATTAGGGTGAAACATAGGACAGGGAAATAGCATGTAGATTACAGGCATTAGGGTGAAACATAGGACAGGGAAATCACATGTAGAATACAGGCATTAGGGTGAAACATAGGACAGGGAAATAGCATGTAGAATACAGGCATTAGGGTGAAACATAGGACAGGGAAATAGCATGTAGATTACAGGCATTAGGGTGAAACATAGGACAGGGAAATCACATGTAGAATACAGGCATTAGGGTGAAACATAGGACAGGGAAATAGCATGTAGAATACAGGCATTAGGGTGAAACATAGGACAGGGAAATAGCATGTAAATTACAGGCATTAGGGTGAAACATAGGACAGGGAAATAGCATGTAGATTACAGGCATTAGGGTGAGACATAGGACAGGGAAATAGCATGTAGATTACAGGCATTAGGGTGAAACATAGGACAGGGAAATAGCATGTAGATTACAGGCATTAGGGTGAAACATAGGACAGGGAAATAGCATGTAAATTACAGGCATTAGGGTGAAACATAGGACAGGAAATCAGCATGTAGATTACAGGCATTAGGGTGAAACATAGGACAGGGAAATAGCATGTAGATTACAGGCATTAGGGTGAAACATAGGACAGGGAAATAGCATGTAGATTACAGGCATTAGGGTGAAACATAGGACAGGGAAATAGCATGTAGATTACAGGCATTAGGGTGAAACAATGGACAGGGAAATAGCACGTAGATTACAGGCATTAGGGTGAAACATAGGACAGGGAAATAGCATGTAGATTACAGGCATTAGGGTGAAACATAGGACAGGGAAATAGCATGTATGTAGAATACAGGCATTAGGGTGAAACAAAGGACAGGGAAATAGCATGTAGATTACAGGCATTAGGGTGAAACATAGGACAGGGAAATAGCATGTAGAATACAGGCATTAGGGTGAAACATGGGACAGGGAAATAGCATGTAGAATACAGGCATTAGGGTGAAACATAGGACAGGAAAATAGCATGTAAATTACATTAATTATATATATATATATATATATATATATATATATATATATATATATATATATATATATATATATATATATATATATATATATATAACAATACTTACATTTCCATAAAATTTCTTTACTATATAATTAGTTGCATGACTAAGAACTCTTGTATGAAAACAACAACTGCAAAACATTCACTGTTAGTTGTCTCAGACAATGGATTTTTTTCTACCCTTTAATGTTTGGATGTGACACTCTGTGATCTAGATGTATTTACTCAATGCATGCTTTTAATGGATTTTTGATAAATGCTGGGCATTATTCTCAATTGAATATAGGATGTGTTTACTCAATGCATGTTTTTAATGGATTTTTGATAAATGCAGGGCATCATTCTCAATTGAATATAGGGTGAACACAATGACAAAGATGGCACTAATACTGAACCCCACCAAAACATCTGAAATGCAATTTAATCTGAAAATTAAATTTCATTAGTTTTTTTTTCTTTATACAATAATTGATTCCCAATCATTCAAAAATAATACAACCATGTATACACACTGACAAGTCATGTCAAAATGCGATTACCTAAATCTTTCATTCTGCCATCATATATTGACTGGCAAATCTTGGTCATGGCAGTATGTGTGCGTGCGCATGTGATTAGGAAGTTGTTAAAATTGAAATATTATGAGATACGCAGACCATAAAAATGATTTTAATGACTATTCAAATTTTCAAATGGCTAAATGATGTTTTCAATTTTGCATTGCTTAATATTGCAAAAAAACAATGCCCTGATTAAGCCCACTGGCTTTCTGAATTATTGAGATATCTCTGATTACACTTTCTACTAAAATGGAGTTAATGAACCTTGTAACCATCAGGAATCACTTGTTCATCTTGATAAATACAATCAAACTGGTGCTCTTGATTTGAATGTCCATGCAGAACAAAACCAACATGCCCTTGAAATTATCTTAATTGTATTCTATAACAATGATGACAATTTAGTCTGTCAGGCACTTGGGATGTGCTAAATAGTCAATATGAAATCAACTGTAATGACCTTTAATCTGATGAATCTGTCCTTATAAAATCAACTGTAGCGATATTGCATCTGTCAATTCAGTGTAATATCAACTGTAATGATAATTTATCTGTCAATTCAGTCGTATAAATTCAACTATAATAATAATTTATCTGTCAATTCAGTCAGTATAAATTCAACTATAATAATTTATCTGTCAATTCAGTCAGTGCAAAATCAACTATAATAATAATGTATTTGTCAATTCAGTCAGTGAATCTGTCAATTCAGTCAAAATAAATTCAACTATAACAATAATTTATCTATGAATTCAGTCAGTATAAATTCAACTATAATAATAATCTGTCAATTCAGTCAGTATAAAATCAATTGTAATTATCTTTTTATCTGTCAACTCAGCATGACAAGTCAATTGTAATGCTTTACTTCCTGACCTCAATTAATTCATGCACCTTCCTTGTATCATGATGAGAAATAAGGGCATCTAGGATAATGCATGCATCAGCATAAAATGAATACTGGAAATACATTCCAAATGACAAGGATAATGCTCATAAATTAATATTTGCACATATCCTGTATGTCCAACATATTATTACTGTGAGTCATGCACAAAGGATTCCATGAGCAGTAGTCATTGTCCCCCGCCTCCAGAATGGAGGGACACAACATTTCCGTGGGACAAAGGAAAGTAGTAAACATGGTACATAGTACATTAACAATACAAGAAAATTAATCTTATCTGCTTTGACAGTCTTGCCACCTTAATTTTTGTAATCAGTGTTTTAACATGTACTGAACCATGGGATTTTCCATCCTACATCCTGTTCTCATTAAAATTTAGTGTACATGTACACTCAGTATTAAACAATATTAATTACAATAAATACCAACTGTATACTGAATTACTTTAGTTTTCATTTCATATTATGAAACCATTAATTAAATGGCAAATTTTATATAGATTCTATCTTAACCTCAAAATAAATGGAATCTTCGTCATTCAAGAGATGAATTTAACACTAAAAAAACTTACACTAATGGATGCAAATAATTAAGATTGCAACTCAACTACCACAAAACAGTGAACATTTTCATTGCCAGATACATTGCTTTAAAATGGATATTCACTGCCATCTTAATATTTGTATTTGCAACTTTGACCTTTGTTAGTATCAACATAAACATGGATGTACATCAACTGTAAGATATATAGATACATATAGATTGTAGGCTTTAACTACATTTTTCAGCACAAAATAGGCTATACGTGGCGACAAGTATAAATGGTGGAAGAAGAACCTGGGAAAACACCAGAAAGAACCACCCACCCACGAGAAGCTACTGGCAAGCTTTCTCAAATACCCACAGTGGCTGAATCTGAGACTTGAACCTACGCAAACAGATGTGAGATGGCAGTAATTCATAATGGTGAGCACTTTAGACCACTTCCTCTCAAATGTAGGAAGTTGTAAGCATTACAGTTGAGGGGCTCCGCGTGATCTAAATGCATGCATTATATCTTGCAGAAGCATAACCAGTAAGGCACAGATTGATGATCTGGAAACATGGGGAAGAAAAATGTGTGAAAGCCATGATCCTGTACAAAATAAGCAGCATGGTTATGAAACCAAAGATGCAACAAATGTCACTAATGAACTGCCATCATCATATTTTACATTATAATAATCAAAATAATAATGATGAAGTATCCAATATCCTTCATTAAACACACCAAAAAATTGACTATCCAGTTAACATGATTCCTGCGCCTGAGTTTCAAAAACAAGGCTTGTGCTGGAACAAATAAGTTACACTGTATGCAGTTGAATTTAATGATGAATAATCTGATGCACAGTAAAGCTATATGACTTTCAAACCTCGTCAAGCATGCACATTTATTACATCTCTCTGACTGACTATACATGTACAACTTTACCAAACATACTCGTATATGTCTGGTCCAGCTGTAAAATTAGGAAGGCTAATAGTCAAGTCTGAAGACTTTATGTCAAAACCTGAAGAGTAAAAGTCAAAACCTGAGGACACAGTCAAGTCTGAAGACTTTACGTCAAAACCTGAAGAGTAAAAGCCAAAACCTGAGGACACAGTCAAGTCTGAAGACTTTACGTCAAAACCTAAAGAGTAAAAGTCAAAACCTGAGGACACAGTCAAGTCTGAAGACTTAACGTCAAAACCTGAAGAGTAAAAGTCAAAACCTGAGGACACAGTCAAGTCTGAAGACTTTACATCAAAACCTGAAGAGTAAAAGCCAAAACCTGAGGACACAGTCAAGTCTGAAGACTGAAAGTCAAGTTTGAAGGCTAGGAAACTGAAAATTACGAATTAAAATCTGGAAACAGAAATATATATCTGAAGACAAAGAGTCAAACGACAACACTTTTAAAACTCATTTACGTTTACTGACAAAACACAGAGCACACAAAGAGTCTTGGTCAATACACAAACAAAAAAATTATAGCATAAAAAAAAATCAATGAGACCAAAATGGAAATTTAAATAAGGAAATGCTGTATTTACAAAGCACATATGAAAATTGATTGATATTACCTGATCACTTTTCTCACAAGGTTTGCTTGATACAATAAAATCTGTACAATGACAAGTCAATATATAAGATAACTCATAAACTTACTTTTTATTCTTCCAAGCACCTATTATAGGGCTAAATTAAGTTATTTCAGGTGCTATGATATTGTATAAGTTTTAGAAGAGAAGATATATTTGTGTATAAATTTTCTAAACTAGTTCCATACATTAAATAATAGTATGTCTATAATGAAGTAGCACTTCTTTAGTCACTGTTCAATGTAGAGAGATTTTGGGTAAATACGGTATTATCAGCAGCTACTCAAATACAATGATGTCAAGTTACAGTGCAGCTGAGAAATTGAAACAAAGAAGTCAGATGAGTCTATGACAGTTGAATTATGTGTTTGTAAAGCTAATTCAAATCAATTATACTGTAGTAAGTTTGCCTTAATACTTAAACGTTCAAATTTGTGACCAGTTGTAGGGAAATTTAAATCCCTTTTCAAAGGTATAAAGTGCTTAAAATAGAGTTGGGTGGTTACTGTTTAAGTTTAAATAAATTTGCTCATAAATATAAAGTTAACATGTAATTTCCTACTTAACATAATAGTTTGGAAATTCTAACATCCAGTATCAGTGGGCAAAAGAGTGTATGGCTAGTACATATATGACTATTTTGGGTTATGTAATTTAGATTTTGTAATTTTATAATGTTGATTAGAGTTAAATAAATAAATAAGACAATCAGAACAGAAGTATAGCTATAGAAAAGGTAGGTCTTCAGGGAATGCTCTCTCTCTCTCTGAAGTAGGCTAGGATTGTTTATAAAGCAGGTCAAACATAGTGCAAGGGGTACTTAAAACTTTAGAGATTGTCAACTCCAAAGTAGAGAAATATGCTTGAAGACAGTATGCTAGCTATTAGACAGGTCAAAAACAAACAACAAAAAGTACGATTCCTATACATACCTACCCATATAAATCTGTCAGACAGTGAAAAAACGGGCCAAATGGTAAAAAGCAGTCTTCGGAGCATTAGTATAGAACCAAATGCATACAGCGCACATGAACTATATGGACAAATACGAAGAGGAATCAACAATAAAAGGCAATACCAACAGGACAATACTATAAAGGGTAGACAACTCTACTCACTACAAAAAACAGGTCACAAGGTCAAAAAGTACCAAAGAACCTGGCAACCAATGATATACAGATAATCAACAAAATTTGAACGGGCAAAACCTTACTTAAAAACAGCTTCAAGAAATATCTCAACAATGGTGCCATAACAATAAAATGCCGACATTGCCCTCAACCAGAGACTTTGAAGCATGTTTTTAACAACTGTACTAAATGGCACCAACAACAACTTAACCTCCAAAGGGAACAAAAACACTTAAATCACCCAACACATATCTGCAATTACTTCGATCAGCAAAGCAACAAGAACAGAGACCACATATAGCAATATCGTCTGATGCCTTAAACACATTAATAAATATCAAAACATCTAAAAATATATTCCTTAACATCAACATAATTAATCATAAGGCACAAAGCAGTTACCTAAAATTGCTAGCTAATATTTCAGGCCAATGAATAATTAATTCATTATTAATGATTAATTAGTAGGCCAATGATTAATTCACTCATAGCACTTATTAAAACCATCTCTTATTTATTCTAAACTTAAACAAAACACATTTTTTACAATCAAATATACATCCTATCTTCATCTTTCTTACTTAAATCTTCTCCCACATTACTGATTTGTGCAGCCAACAATACAACACCAGTATATCCACTTTATTAGACTATGATACAAGCATTAATGACACAGGTACGATACAAATAACTCAAAATCCCACACAAGGCAGATATAAATAGTTTAAAAAAAACACAGGCCTCAATTAATACAGTACAACACAGTAAAGCCATAACCTCACGTAAGGACGCAATGAATATAGACAACTATGCCTCCACACTTAAGAATATAAGGTGAACATAAGCCCAGTCATCAGGACCCCCCCCCCAAACGCAACTAGTCAACACCAACAATGACCACAAGTAATTAAGCACATCTCAATGCCACCAACTGGCTACCCCCACCCCCCGGCACTTTTGTATGAGCACAATGCATGTTGTACCTAAGTAAATAAAATATAAACACATGTGCGACTAAGACCAACCTGCAGTGAATCAAATAAATCCTATAAAATCTGGGACAACAACACATGCCATCAAGGAAGAAGGAATATTTAACAGGAAGCAGGGAGAAAAAAAACAAAGATCCAGAAGGAGGCACACACACAATTTTAAGTTTTTTTTTTTTAAGGGTTCACTGCTGTAAAACTGACACTATTAATCATAACAGCAACACCAGGGTAGAGTCCTCACAACAACAAGCCTATGGTGCTTGATGAGCTGCTTCATTAATTTTCCCAGTCCCACCCTTTTTTCGCCAAACCAGTCTTCATTTGGCTCGAAGAATGCTCCTGATGAAAGCTCTATTCCCACAATTCTACCTCGATCATTTATATAGTGCCATCAAGATTAATACCCCATGAACAAAATAAGTGTGACTTGAAACGAATTAAGGACTCTTATTCCCAGCCGACTGGTTTATTTTTAAATGAGGAAAAAGCACACTATGTACACAAAATTTCAAAGTATTTAAAACAATAAAAAAAAAAATACACAACTTTTAGGATTTTATCAATTGCACGGGTGGCTTACCCAATATAGGATCAGTTTTTGTCAAACAACACAACCGGACTGAATTTTCACAACGCATTCTGGAGTATTAGGGCGTACTGACACTGTTCCGTTACATCCCTTGATATTCTGCGCCCTGACAGTCACCTGCCTTCTTGCTGCGCCCAGACATTTTTATCAAAGGCAACATTCACCCATTAAAAATGGTAGCAGTGGAGGTATTACATCACAGCACCGACTAATTAACCAACCCGACCTTCGGGAAGTAACTGGTTGCAAAAGCACCTGGTGCACAAGCGACTGTAATCCACTTCAGCCAATCAGTGCAAGGAGTCAGCAATAACTAGAGGTATCAAAGCTTGACATTAATAATAAATGACCAAGTTTCCATGAAAAAGAAAATAGCTATCCTAAATGGAAAACACGTGAAGTATTTTATCTTACTATGAATGAAAACAAAAATTATCCTGGCCACTTAGTTACAAGAATGTTTCTTTATTCAACCGACAACGTGTGAAAGGACGACAACCATAGCCTTTAGCGCACAATCTACGAAGACATGTTTTCCATCACATCCGCGTGAAGGAAGATTTCAATCCTCTTTTAGACCAATGGTCAACCATTATTGATATAAAAGAAGAACCCCAACACAAAGTTTGATTATTTGTTTGTTTGATTATGATTTTTTAACGAAGCTTTAACAATTTTTCTGTCATATCGCTACAATCTCTGCAGTGAGACAGTTTATAGTGATGCCTAGCACTGGGAGCGTCAAGCGAGGCAGCTGTTAGTACCATTTTTGTAAGTCTTTGGTATGACTCGGACGGGGATCGAACCAACGACCTTCTGCTTCAACTCTCCGTTTTCATAAAACAAGGATGTCACTTCTAAGCGCTAACCAGCAAGACATGCTGGGACGGGGTTAAGGAGTGTCAACACCATTAAATATAGGAAAAAAAAAACCTATTGCTTGTGACTAATTCCCCACAGCGCTGTTACATCAAATATGTGCTATCACACATCCCCAAATTTGTGTGTGCATTTGGAAGGGTCTATTTTCCATTTCTTACTACAATGTTTTGAGTGTCTCAGTCCTCAGCAAACTGATCAATCAAATGTAATTTGAAATATTCCCCAGCCATGGTTTTTATATGCAATACATAAATTTGATATGTTGTACAATAAACAATACAAAGATGTGTTAATTGAGTAGTGATACGAATTAATTCACTAACATAATAAGTGCAAACAATCAACATTAAATCTGTTTAAATCATAAAACACACAAAAATCAAGGATAGTATAAAACAAACAGTGGTGCTTCCTCTTAAACACTTCTCTCTGATTTCCATCTGCCATTTTTGATTTCTAGTCAATGGTGCTAATCAGACATCTTACATTATGAAGAAGTGTTAACTTCCAATTATCTCAATTAGTGTCGCTTAAGTAGTCTATTTATGGTCTCAAAATTAAGATCAAACTTGACATATATATCAATTAATAGATAATCCCATGTGACTTACAACTTTTCATGAGGTAATGTTAACTGATTAGCTAAGCAGATCACACAGGTACATAGGTATAGTTATTCCAACAGAAAGAATGTCAATGGAATTATATGGTAGTGGTGATACAAGTGAAATTGATGCATGAGGGGAATGTGTGTCAGTTTCAGGTCAACTATGAAATTCATGCATCAAAACCAGGGAGTATGGGCAAGAGAAACAATGAATACCCAATACATTTTTCTGGGGAAAAAAAACAATAAGGTCAATAGTTTGCATTGATATTTAAACTATTATACTTTTGATCCCTGTTTAATTTCCATACATAATACAATGCCTGAGTGCATGATCAGAGCTTCTGTTCACTTTTGATAAAGGACTGGTAGACCTGACATCTCAGTCTTCTGAAACAACAGAGATTCTTTATAAGACCAGTGTCCATTTGAGAAATGAGAAAGTCTGCTAGCATGTGTTGCATTACAATTAAATAAATAAGAAATTAAAATTTATTTAGAATTTGTATACTATAATTATCAGTATGATCTGTTTTCATTTACATTTTTAACTTCTGACACTCTGCAAATGTGAAAATTCATTATTTCTGTCCATTTCTTTGTTAACTAGTACCTTTTCTACAATCTCACTTGAGAATAAATTACATCGATGTGACTAGCAATTCAGAAATTTAAGTATCCAGGACTATAGTTCTATCAGTCCATTGGATACACCATTTGAAGATACTGGACTGTCCAGGGCTAGCATCTGAAGTCCTTGATATAGTGAGCTCTGCTGGACACACACAATACTAATGGTATCTAACAATGGGAACCAACCTGGAAATGGGTAGACATAAAATTGAGTATATATGGGTTTGGGTGACCAAGATTGGTTGATAATTAAAGTTATTTTAACGGGGGAAAAAAAGAATCTTTTGCGAGCCTATCCTAGTAGAAACCTAAAAAATTATAGACATTGTTTTATTGACGGAATTTTTGTACTTTAACAGTCTTGGGTTTGGAACACTCATTACTGAAATTAGCACCAGACTCTATGGTGAAGAATTGAAAGCACATGTTTCAAACACATATAGGTCCAGAAAATGCCACAGCTCTTTTCTCTACACAGAAGCTGTCATCCAGGTTTCATCTATACAGATAAATATAGGTTTGATCATGAGCACTTTAAAGTTATTGAGTTTTTAATATCACTTCATTTAGATAGGTTACTATGGGAACAAAATTAGTACATGAGTCCTGCATTGCTTAATGAAACACAAAATGCAATAATGTTTGATATAACGGAAGTGTATGAACTCCTTCCCAAATGAGGCAAATATTTTGCACATTTGAAATGAGTACATGTTCACAGATTCTGTTCATAATATAAACACACAAATGCATTTTAGTAATGACTAAATGAAACTAATCCTCCTCCCAAAAGGGACTCAAAGGCAGGAACTGCAAAACAATTCCAATGAGGTAATGTTTCCTATTTTGCACATTACAATAAACTCTAAACAAAAAAATTGCTTTGTGGTCTCGGTACATACATTGAGTGGCACAATGACAAAAAAACAACCCCCAACCTATCTTAATAAATTTTCATTCATCCACGAAAAAGAAATTTCTATTTAACTTGTTTCACTAAGTATGATGCCTTTACTAATTCAGTATATGTACATTCTAGTTGATAGCTCTTTATTTCATGTTTATGATCATTATTTTGTTTAACATTTCCTTTTTATTATGGACCACTCTGGTGGCCTAGTGGAAGAGCACCTGTTATGGATGCAGTAAGTCGCAAGTTCGAATCCCCGAACAAGTCCTTCCAAAGAGTTATAAAAATGGCGCTAACAGCTGCCTTGCAAGGTGATCAACATTAACAGCTTAGTATTACGACTGGTTGGGCTGGTTTCAGGATGTTACTGGGTAGGATATTGCAGAGGCGTAGCGAGGAGGGGGCGGGGGGGGGGGGGGGGGGGGTACATATGTCTCCAGGCGCCAAGTTACAGGGGCGCCAACATGAGGCTCGCAACGTTACATTATAATAAGAAAACAAGGGTAAGAAATCTGTCACAAGATCGCTGGGGCGCCAATTTTATAGTTTGTCCCCGGGAGCAAAATATCATCGCTACGCCTCTGGGATATTGTACTACATATCTGCGACATGATGGCAGTGTGTTAGAAATCATTGTAAACTGCCACACTGCAGACATTGTAGCGATGTGACTGAGATATTATTAAAGCTATGTTAATAATCCAAATCCCACACATACATACAACCCTTTATTATTATGGCATAACATAGCAAAGAAAATTTCACTTCAGAATTTTTTAATGGCCGTTGAAGATTTTAGAACACCAAGCCTACAAGTTGGGTGGCCTTATGGTGTCAGGAATTAATGGTAGAAGATGACATGAAGTGAAGGTTGTAGTTAAGGCAAATTAACTACCTGGAACTGTCTAAAAGAAGTGAAAACTGTCAACACCTGATTCATATCTGGGTCAGCCGTTCAACTTTTCTATTTGGAATTATCTAAAGCATCTCAACATATTGCCTGGTATCAGATTAACTGATCAACCTTCATTTTCATGGACACTTGTGTTTAAATGGTACTTCTGGATGTCACAATCCAATTACTGATAGTGCAGCGATACTGTGTGCAAAGGTGCAGCGAATATCATGTTCCTTTGCAATATTTCCATACTCTTTTGCTGTACATTCTTTTATATGGAGTCATATATATGTGACCTTTCTTATCGTAGTTAGGACTTGAAATCCAAGGACTACGGGAGAACAAGCTGTTACCTGTCATTAATAATTTTCTTATATCACTGGCCAAAGTGGAGATGCACTGAACAAAGAACCAGATGCTTCATGTCATGGTCCAAATACAAAAAATTCTAGCTTTAAAGTAGTGTGTGATTATGATTTTTAACGTAGCTTTAACAATTTTTCAGTCATATCGCTACGATGCTTGCAGTGAGGCAGTTTATAGTGATGTCTAGCACTGGAGCATCATGCCGCAGACATGTAGCATGATGTCCCATCTAGTCACATTATCATGACACAAGCCGACCAGTCCAAACACTAACCTCAATGCTGAGCACCAAGCAAGGCAACTGAGTGTACTATTTTTTAAGTCTTTGGTATAACTCGGCCAGGGATCGAACCCACGACTTCCCGCTTCTGCAATGGATGCTCTAACCACAAGGCCACCAGAGCGGTCTTTAAAATAGTGTAAAACAGGTTTAATTATTTTGGGAAAACACCGTTAGAACCATACCAAAGACCCATAAGAATGGTACTAACAACTGACTCGCTACGCAGTTAGTGTTAGCACGGGTCAGCCTAGCACAGGTCAGCCTGGTAGTCAGAATAATTTGACTGAGCATGTGCAAACCAATAATTGGCAGAATCACTCTGGCAGTGAAGGAGTCAAACTCATTTTATGCAAATGTATAATTACCAAAATGAACTGTGTGCTAGCTACATGATTACAAGGGATCATTGGAAATGCAAATCAGAATTGATAAGATCTATCTTGTGTTGGGTTACATGGCATCCTTTTCTGTGAGCCTTTTGGCATTTAGTTCCAAAATTGTCACATGTGGCTTTATTTACAAATTGCTGTTATTTAAAATGCTGCACAGCAATATTTTTTCTAATAAAACCATCATTTCTGATTTCTTGACATCTTTGTTTTTGTGATAATGTATTATTGTTACCATGCAAAATTTGTGTGATAAAAATGAAAACTAAAGATTAACAAGGAGTGACCAATTGTAAAATGTATCAAGTTTATGTATGCAGAGCAAAGCTTGAAAAAAACAGAATAGTCTATAAGAGATGTATTTTGGAAAGATAAAGAACCAAAACTTGTATCATTACCAGATCTTGCACATAATATGTATTATTATTTCTACATCTGTCAATTAGTATTTTCCCAGTGGTATAAATAGTCCTAATTTGGTGTTGCTTGTTTGTTGAGAAAATTGAACCTCATGGAGAAATCAAATTCACTGCATCATTGAAAAAATTACTGCAGATGACGCAAAAAATAAATAAGAAGGAACTAATTTTTCTCAAACAGTGACTTATGTCTGGCATTAAATCTCCCATTAAAAACAATTTGATACACATGATAATAATTTTGGATGAATGCATATCAAATTAATAGGATCTTTTGTGGAACATCTGCAAAAGCAACATCATTGCAAGTTTAAAAATCAATTTCAGGGACTTTAAACCAAAAGATTTTATCTGACTCAAGATTGAATTATTGTTACAAACAGAGATCTATAATCCTTTTAACAAACATGTTGTTAACCACCAAACATGAAATAAGCCTCGGGTCTTTCTGTCAGCCCATTCAGAAAACACACTGTATGACCATGCCTTCTGACATCAGGGCAATAATCACTATATATTTAAAACTGAAAAGAACTTTGCTCATGTAAACCGTGGCTGGTTAACAATTAACCACCATTTTTACGGGGGGGGGGGGGGGGGATTCAAAAGACAAAGATAAAAAGATCAGAGATTTCAGAGTTAAATGTAATGATCATACCAAGAAACCACAAAAATGAATTTTATTTTGCGCTTGTACCAATATCAGTCTGCATAGAGAGGCAATAGCAAATGGAATTGTGAAGAAAAGTAATAATGAAAATAATTTCTCTTTTGATAAAGCAATGAAAATGTGTAAAAAATATCTATGTGCTCTGCTCAATGCCAATTCAAGTATTCTTAAACTATTTTCTAAATTAAGTAGGTTTTTAAAAATAAATGTCACATCACTCACCATAAAATTATTCATTTAAAAACAAAAAGGAAAACCAACCATATTTAATCTTTTAAGTATGAGGATGATCAATGTAGAAAATGTAATTAAACAACCAAGACAAAACTACATGTATGTATATATTTATACAACACTGTGAACAATAATGGTCAAGCATGTTTATCTAGCAATTTTCCTTGCAATATCAAACACTATCCTAACTGAAGACAAAGTACTTCATATAAATTTTATGTACCAAGAGCAAACAGCTTCTCTTCTTCAATGTTTCATTGTAAATCAATAAATAATTGGAATGCCTGACCACAGAACATTTTACGTACATGTATTACCAACAGAAACCAATATAAAACTACAAAACCTAAATAAAAAAAATTCTCAAGCATTTGTTTTTTGATAATTACATTTTAAAAACATAAATTTAGCACTGTTTTTTCATAAATTAATGAATTTAAGATACCTACTGTAAACCCAATCAAAACTCAGTGATCATCCCTGAAATGGAGAAAATGGGTCCCAGTGATCCCTTCCTATTACAAAAGCAGGGCCATTTAAAAAAAAACTACACTAATTACATATCATAATCTTTCCCTGTTTTTAATTTAGTCAATAAATTCAAAGGCATATCATGATAAGATGCACTTGGTATTATTAATTTCTGCAATAAATATTAGTGAAAAGAAAATTTAAGTGAAAAGAAAACTGCAGAAAACATATCAACAGTCTGTCTCAATAATTGATTTTGGTGTATATAATAATAAAAAATGGAATATTTATTAAAACAATTAATAAATCCGAAACATCAACTTGCCCTGATGCAAGTCTTTCATTCTAGGATTTGAATGCATCATACTCCGTGCAATATTATTATTATTATTTTTTTGGGGGGGGAAGGGGGTAACTGTTTAGCAAAGCTGATAACAACAGGGGCAGACTATTGCATGGGAAAGTTACAATGCATAACTTTTTGCTATGGTGCAATTTTTTTTCCACATAAATGTCAGTAATAGAAATATGCAGTCAACAGTCACTGGATTGATTAATACTAAAACAATGTTGTCTTCTACACGATTTATTCCATGGCTAAAAAGATGAGAATAAATTTATCATCTACATGCAAAGATCTAAATAAATTTATTAAATAGTAATATAACTGCCCAATAATCACCATGCTGATGCTCCATAAAAAAAATCATGTCTTAGATTTGTGTGTTCTCCGTCACCAGTCATGTCAGAAATGACAACAAAAAAAAACCAAAAAAAAATATGTTTGTCAATCTGGTCTATGACTATAACACGATGTGTAATACTATTTCCTGACAATTCTGTTTTTTTAGATTTATAGTTTCTGATGGACACAGTGAATATCATTAAAATGTATATGAAAACTAATGAAAAATTTGTTGTACGCATAAGTGAAACTATCATCAATATCATAATAATGATGATACTATTTTCGTCTACAATGTTATAACGATATCATCAAATCTGCATTTCTCGTCTTCCTTTGAGTTTGTTATTTTGTATTCTGTATTATATATCTGATTGTATTTCACATATCTATTTAATAAAATGGGGACGTTATTGGGTATAAAATCAGTACACATTGTTATTTTGGTTGACATCAAAATGATGTCAGCATGTTAAGTGAAACAAACCTTCTTTCATAGTCGAACGTCCACAGCTTTTCCTGCTGTCACTTGCCATAATTGTCTATCAAAATCTCCATACACTGTACAACGACTTCATTTTTTCTCACTGTAACTAAAATCTACCATAACGATGAGTAAGTCACCATTGTTTCATCCATATTATTTCCGATTTATGAACCGATGCAATTTGTCGCCTTCTCTGTTCGTTGCTTATAACTTGATAGACTAAGGAGATTATTAGACTTCCAGTCTAATCAGTCTAAGTGCTAATAAAGAAACCTGCCTTATACTTTATATCCAGGATAAATAGCCTCCTATGTACCGTATAGTTCCATATTATTATTATTTCGTATAGGGCTTCTTGTATACCCCTACTTCACGAAATGGACGATATATAGTAATACATTATGTATGCATATCCCTCTGTCTAAGTTATATAACATATTGCTTATAACAAATCAGGACAAACTTGTAGCTGAGTAAATCTTGGGACGAGTGGCAGCGACAGTTGGCCTGTACCCAGACCATACAAGTACTCGTATCAGCCAAAAACAAAAAGTGATAAAATCTGTTTGTCACAGGAAATTTTGATGGATGCAGTACGATCGAAAGTTAGCGCATTTGAAACAATTTAGTTATTTTAATTATCCGGAGGGGTGAGGGTGGAGGAATATTGAAAGAGTCTGGAAAATAACCGGAAGATGATAAAATCTTTTAAAACTACACCAGTTTTGGGAAAAAGTTATTTCAGAATTGAATCAATCAATTCTCTCGATGCACTGGATTACAATGTTAGAAAACTAATCCTTAGCACACACAAAAAAAAACAATAACAAACAAGCCTATGATAAATCATTGCGTACCAGAGTGGAAACAGGTAATAAGATTTAAGAAAATGTTTAAAATTCTAATTACAAATGTATTAAAAATAGGATCGGAAACATAAAATCTGATTCCAAACTTTATGAAAATATATCTACATCAAACAGAAATAAAATTACTACCAGGGCAATTAAGACAAATTAATTAATTAAAGAAATAGATGCAGAGAAAGCAGCAACATTGAGTTTGTGTTTGGGTGAAGGGGAAATCTGGGGAGATGGGTTGGTTGAGATTCTGTACCACTTGAGTGGCATGGCTTCACTATGTATATTTTCTAAAGAACAAAAAGTGGATACTATTTTAAGGCGTCTAAAAAAATTGGTTTAAACACATCAAAAGCTTATACATACATACGTAACCGCTTATAAGACGAATTCAATTGCAAACTGCACAGACCCAGATCTGCCGTCGCATATTGCCTTGACAGATCTGGGTCTGTGCAGTGTGTTACAGGCAATCGTTAGAACAAAAAATATAGACCTATTCTGCAAACGCACTATGCTACGGCATATCAATTCATAAAAAAATCTATGAAACTGTTAAGAAGACCGTCACAAACATTTAGCCCAATTATCCCACTACAATACTAAGATCACGGAGAGTTCCTGCTGCAAAGAGCTCTTCGTGATTACAAACAAACTAATGTCAAGGAACAAATGTATGCCACTTCCAACTACCTTTTCTCCAGTAGATCTTCCGGATCTGTTTTCAAATTTCTTCCGTGACAAAGTACAAACCATTAGAGATAAGATTGGCAATACAATTTTAATTGACTCGTCGTCACCAATCAGTTGCGATACAGAATTTCAGCGACAACCGTTAGCAGCATTGGAACCTGTCTCTATGGACTTAGTACAGCCAATCTTGATGAAGAGTGCACCAAAGTCATTTGAAGTTGATCCAGTTCCAATACCACTGCTGCTTGAGTACTTAGATCAAAATATTGCCTTCAATAACTGATGTTACTAACGCCTCTATCTCATCCGGGGAATTCCCATCATTTTTTTCAAAATTGCCATTGTAAAGCCTCTGCTGAAAAAAACAACACTCGACCATAACGATTTAAAGAACTACCAATCAGTTTCTATTCTCCGTTCAATTTAAAAAAAATCTTAGAAAACGTTGTTCAAATCCAACTTGTATCTCATCTGAATTCAAACAGTGTTTTAACAATGTACAGTTTGCATATATACTTGCCACAGTACTGAAACTAACCCTTTTGAAAGTAGTTAATGACATTCACTCTGCTTTGGTTAGCGGAAAAATTACAGTCCTCACCCTCCGTGATTTGTCTGCAACATTTGACACACTAGAACATGATATATTACTTCACCGTCTCCAGTATGTATTTGGCATTCACAGCACAGCCTTGCTGTGGTTCAAGTCCTACTTATTCAACAGGACTCAAATTGGATCTGCAGACGAAACACACTCCAGCCCAGTTGATCAATATTGTGGTGTTCCACAAGGGTCTGTTCTTCGACCTGTTTCTCTTCATTCTAACCACTCAGCCGCTCTCAAGTGTCATATATAGTCATCCAGTGTCTCACCAATTGTGCGCTGATGACACCTAAATATACAAGCCTAGCCACCCAACTGAAGTTGATGCTACAAATCAAGGAGTAGAGAGGTGTATGGGAAATCACTGATGACATGTAACAATCTGCATATGAATGATGAAAAAACTCAGGCCATTTAGATATCAACACAAAGACTTTTTCATTCACAACCTTTACCTCATAAAAAAATATCAGCATCACCAACATTAAATTCACAGTCAGTACTAAACCTAGGTATTACTCTGGACTACCGATGAATTAATGACCATCAGAATGAAAAATAATAGACCATCGGTTACTGGTAAGTGTGAATAATGTGGTACAATTTTGTGTAAAAATGTATCTCCGCTAATTATTCAAAAAATAAACAAAGGAGGAGGTGATATTGCGGAAAATTTAGGAAAATTAGCGGGGACTCTATGGGATCAATACCCAGGAGAATAACATCTTCCAGGATATACATACTGTGGCAATGGTACTCGACTTGATATCCATCGTGACAATCAAGACCAGCTAAAACCCGGTGAATATCTGATAAATGCAATTGATAAAGCGTGTCGTGCTCATCGCGTATCTTATAAAAGTAACAAAGACAGCAGCAGAAGCTACTTCTGCGTTTGAACGAATTTATCAACGCGGTGGTTTACGATGACCACAGCTACTACAGGTTGATCCTGGTAACGAATTACAGGGTGTAGTATAATCGCTGATGAAGCAACATAATGTCAAAATACGACGAGGACTTACTGCAATACACCGTGATCAAGCAATTGTTGAGCTATTTAATCGAACTCTTGCTGAGCAGTTGTTTGTATATCAGTATGCAAAGGATATAATTTTTAAAAAAAATAAGATCTCGATAACGGTTTGCAAGATTACCAAGTGTGATAAATGCATTAATTAATATAATTACTCGAACACCCAACGTGAAACCTATTAACGCCTTAAGAAAACAATATATACCTGTACAACGACATGATGTTCCGTAACAACTAGTATTAGGAAATGTCATTGTAAAGTGCTAATATGAGCCGGGTGAACTTGAAGGGGGTGGAAAAAAGAGTGACTGATCATATTTGGAGCATCACATCACACAAAGGTTCCAGAATGGTTACATATACGGGTAGACCTGTAATATACAGATTAGATTAAGCTGCTTTTCAGCGTTTATTTACACGTGAACAATTACAAGTAATACACGAGGTTACACAATTACTACCGCAAACCCTTAACTAGCATATCTGCTTCTATCACATTCAAGACAGGTCAGCATCGTATGTTCTCATGTGTGACCGCGATTACTATTTCTATCAACGGTAAATTGTCTTGGATCATTATTTTAATACTTCTATAACATTTTTGTGTTACAGCTCACACAATGATTATTCTGTTGTTGTTTCAGCATCATTATTCAGCATCAATACCAAAGTTGCGATTATTTTGTTTGTCACTTTGTTTATTACTAACGATATGTTTCTTACAATATCATCACTAACAATTTCGTGGTTGGTGTCAGTAAGATTTTCAAGAACCCTCCGCAGCTGAAGTTATTTTTCTAACTCGTGATACTGCGAGATAGACTGACTAAGTTTGAGATAACTGTATCAGAAATAGTTAACCCCTGAGATGAGTGGATTGTCATTGCATATCCTATCGTCCACGTGGATTTGTCAGCGCATAGTGTGTCCTCAACAGCACTGATATCAACTGCGACCATATAATTCAATACGAGATTATGTTTCATTGACTCTTCTAGAAATTAAACTTAAAAGTTTTGTCGTCGTGTATTAGCTGGTCTATAACATAACAGTACAGGCAATTCTCAAAACGTTTCCTTATGTTTTTCAAATAACTGCTGTTTTAGTGTATCACGAACTATCTTTCTACTTGCCACTATCAAATCGTTTGGTCTCCATTTATCTTAAACATCATTTATGGAAGTTTCTGAAATTATTTTGCGCACTTTTTCGCACTAAATTTTATTCGGTTTTAGTCTGATACCTACATTTCTTAAACTCTTTTAATTATTGATCAAGCGATCGATGATTATCAGTTATCTCTTCGTAACAATCTACAAATTCTTCAACCTTTCATGCGGAGACAATCCATCAAATGGCGGTGGTTGTATTCACAGCTGTATTCTTTAGTAATAACCAGTCAAGAAACATTTTTAATATATCTATCGACACTCTCTTTATTTCATCCCAAATGTTTATTCCAGGTATGTATTTCTCACCCAGGAGTCCAATTATCTCCCATGTATCGAACAAATGTGATAAGTACATGATATTACATCCCTTTCTTTCCTTTCTCTCGCAAGTCTGTGAGTAGGAGTTAACACAATTAAATCCAACTTCGGTCTAAATAATTCGATCACTCGAGCTGTTTTACCGCAACCACCTGGTTCATTCAGATACAGTCTTATGTCTGGATACAGGATTGGATATCCCTCAGACGATAATTCTGATATCTGAATGCTACAGTATGTAGCTTCGTATTTCAACATATCCGGATTTAGTATAATTATATAACATTTCTTCTTTTATTCTTCATAAAGCCCACGGTGCATCAGCATTTGTAAAACGAGGGACTAATTATGTATATATTTTTAATGATACAAAATGAATCCGTTGCAACTGTGACTGCAGTGTCAGGGAATCTTTTTATCATCGATAGCATGTTTATGGAAACACAAAAGAGCATGGATGATCTTAGATGTACATATTGCGGAGAGACGTCATCTATATAGCCAAAAATTGTACCTAAACGTGTTCATTTAGACAAGTAAGCATTTTCTCGACTTACACATATATTTTTCGCTGTTGCATCTGCGATTATAAAATCGTATTCAACATCATCACAAGATAATCGTGCATAATGTCGCTTATGATTATTCAACCACTTACAATCAGCGATATCAGTATTTTGCAATCAATCATAAAACGTAATGAAACTAATGGAACCCAATGTTTCTCAGAGAAGTGCCTACCAAACCAAACATAACAGATCGGATGAAGACCTCTAGCGATTTCGAAAGAAATAATACGAGCGAATCCGGTTAGATCAAAACCAGGTAGTGATCCATTAATCGCCACTCTGGTCATTTCGTGTGTGGGATGTCCAAATCTGTCAAAATATTCAGAACATTCTCCGATCCCTGAAAAACTTTCCTGATAACATGCGACCATATCCGCGGAAATAACATCATCTTGGTCATACTTGATACAACATAATCCACCGGTCTGTATTCACAGCAGCTCAGCTGCACATCTTTGAGAAAATCAGCGCGTGTTGCTTTCCACAATTTGTTTTCTCTGGCAGCGTTGGCTGCAACTGATAAAACGGAAAAACAGTTGCTTAGTAACTAATATTTTCAGTTAAACTTTCTGCGCAAGATTTTTGATTTCTTCTTGGAGAGATTCTAGACGGTACTTTTCACCGTTAGGTTGTACAAATCATATTTGATGATCATATTTTTTCATCACTTTTACATAGTAATACAGGATCGGCTTTACTTATTTCATAAATAAAATTGAACATATTTTCTTGGTAAAATCTTACGGTTCGATCTAGTGGAAATATTTTTACTGCGTTAGTCCACGCGTGCGCATTATGATCAATGCTATTTATTGGAGCTCCTCCATGTTTCTAATCGTATAAATTTCTTCTGTTATAGTTTCTACTATTCTTGGAAATGTAAGTATTTTTTCTAACTTAAATACGTCATTAATTATAGCTCCGGTATTTTTGACTAATTCAGCCCACTCGTATATTATTTTACGTCTTAGATAAGTTAGTCCTTTTGCGCGTATCGCGTTTGTAATAAGTTCTATTACTCGCTTAGAGACAAAGTTTATTTTTGAAATTTTCATTGCCGCAAGATGTTTAATATCAGGTGTATCATTTAACTGATATATCCCATAAATAACCGCGGTTACAGGTTATGCTCTCATATACGATGGTTCATTTCATTTCAGTTAAAATTCCTGGTTGGAATTTTTACTTAACACAGCGTTATTTTTATTTATGAAAAAACAGGGTCACGTTCGTCGCGGATAACCCACACAGTAAAATCTGTTTCTGATTGCACAATAAATTTTATTTGGAAAAAAATATCTTTCATCGTTAAGATAATCAATAATTATTTCCCTCTCTCATCGTTCATTGTAACGTTAATGACTTCAGCAATGACTTTATCGACACCTTTGACAATGACTTTCATAAACACCTTTGACAATGACTTTATCGACACCTTTGACAATGACTGTAGCGTTCTGCAAAGGTTAAGGTGGGGTACTTCCAAGGTATTAATTAAAATATTTTGAAAGTTCCACCTGGCTCGTGAATTTAAATTTAAATTAAAGACCAAATAGGTATACGGCTCTGAGCCCCCAGTCAGCACTGCCGACGGTTAAATTATATACATCTACATATATATATATATATATATATATATATATATATATATATATATATATATATATATATATATATATATATATATATATATATATATATATATATATATATATATATATAACACGAAGATGAAATTCAACAATAACAATTTAATGAAGCCTATAAATTTAAATGTCACACAATCACTCGTCCTTTAAGTGATAGCCTATTTCATCTTATGATTTTCAGTGTGAGTTCGATTTTCCACCTGGCCTTTGGTTGTACTCATCTATTTATCCGATCCTCCCACTCCTCCTGGATTCTACCTCTCCCGACTTCTCTCCTCTCTTCACTTTCCATCCGTCCTTTATCACGACTATTGGGACCACTTTCACTGGTCTGTCCCCAAACTTCCTCTCCAGATTTCCCTCTTTCCTTCTCTTTCTTCCGTCTATAACGGAGACACTGGGACCACTCACTAGTCTGTCCCTCGAAGCTTCCTTTTTAGAAGCTACACTTAGAATCCTGTTCCTAAGGTTTTTCCGCCAATTAACGTATGGCCGCCGGAGTACCAATTCACGGTGCGTTCTGTAACGACTATGGCAACTAACGCTCTATGGCCGGGTTAAAGATATATATTTTAGAATAAATCAGGGTCCCACTCCTATCTCGATTCTGATTGGGTAGCGCTGGGACCCTATCCACTCGACTTATTCAATCTGGCGGTCCCAGATAAGGCACGCCCACTCCTTCTGGCAGCTTCTTTGATGTACAAAACATCCTTCCAGCCCAAGGTGCTAATTACACTTCTGACGGGCTTTGTTCAGCTTCCTCTCTTAACTATGGCAAGCTTCCTCTCTTAACTATGGCAAACTTACGTAAGGGATGGTGTTAGCCTGCGGTCATGTGTAACAATAAACAGTGGCTTGTCCGACTTACTTGATAACACATTGTTCTAATTTAATTTTTGGGTCGGGCAACGCCACAATGACTTTCATAAACACCTATGACAATGACTTTCATAAACACCTTTGACAATGACTTCATCAACACCTTTGACAATGACTTTATCGACACCTTTGACAATGACTTTATCGACACCTTTGACAATGACTTTATCGACACCTTTGACAATGACTTTATCGACACCTTTGGCAAATACTTTGTCATCGCGCATAATTTTGAATGTGGACCATACGTTGGATGCCCCACCATCACGAAATTCTATTTTTAGCACTCCGAGTAATGAATAATGCTAATTAGATTACTGTTCTAAACCAGAACTTTCCACAGGAGTTATTCGGTCCAGGTCAGATTTTGATTCAACAAATGGAGCTTTCCAAGGCTTGATTGTGGTTAACTCCTCCATCTTATAATTTAAACAAATATTTAAATAAAAATATTATATATACAATGAGGCAAATAACGATTCAGTGTAGATGGTTGATGATTGGGTCTTTAACCCCCTTGTAACAAATTCTGTGTAAATGCATTATGTGGACAAAGTGTACGGCGAGGGAGTCGTGGTCCGAAACCGTGTTTGCTATGTGCTATGGGAGTTAAAAATGAAACACAACTGTGTGTAAATGTGGCCGTAGCAAATGCAGAGATCTTAAGCGATATTATGATTAAAACAAAAAGGACAGTGAAATAATTATAAGAACCCATGAAGATATTTGTCTAGATTTTCAAGTAATAATTTAGATAAATAATATTATCGTAATTGAGCCAAGAATTTGTAAAGCATCTTATCATCAAGGATTATGAAACATATAGTGATGATGCAATCAGGTAATGTCGACTAAAAAAAAACAGTCGGCACTGTCGATAAGACTGTCTATCTCAGATTTACTGCTAAAAAAGATATTTTTGTCACAGTTTTATTTACGAGACTTATTTCGGAGTAATTGAGGATAGTCTTGTGATATTAAAGGTCATAAACTTGATATATCTCTGGAAAATGTGCAAGCTGTGACACAGAGCGAAAACCGCAAAAATAAGGAAGTCGAAAAATATGTCAGAACATTTGCGAAGCGATCGAATAAATTTATAAATACAGAGACTGGCGAAGAATTAATATTTTAATCAATGACCGCAGCCAGCAAATAATTTTATATTTACCGACGTGTGGTACAATATATCGCGAAAATATAAACAACTCTTTTCTCTCTAAAACATATAAAGAGAAAATAAATTTTCAATGTTGAAGGAAGATTTCTACCTTTATCGTCAGAATGATTGTGCAAAAGGGAAATAACTACTATCAGGCATCTTTCTTCAGTAATTCAAGCAGTTATCTCCATTGTTACTGTCAAGTATCTTTTCGTCGTTAAGAATCGATGATATCAGCTAAGATAAACTGGAATATGCAGCTGCGGACATATCCAACTTTATTATATACTGATGCAGTTATTCTGGCTACATGTATATTTGTTTTGCATATATATTAAGAACACCAGTAATTGTTGTTGCCGCAGAAACACAAATTGTGGCAACTACTGGTGCAATCAATAATGGTGTTATTGTCAATATCAATAAACCTTTTCCAGCAACAACAGCTAAAGCTAAATATACAATGATATCACCGACTCTCCTATAAGAATATCTGCTATGTCGTAACTAATATTATTAGGACAGGTAATAAGCCCCCCCCCCCCCCCCGCCCCCACCCACTTGCTTGGAATACCACTACCAGTAGCACCAGGAGGATCACAATATTTCTATTCCTTTGTTTTTAGTTGATTTACTTTTTCAGAAAATTTTAAAACATCTGAGTCATCCCAACTAATACTACTCATATTATGACGAATTTTAAAGATCATCTTACGAAAATCACCTTCGTTAAGTACATGCTATTTTTGTAAAATATGAGAAATAATTCGAATCATCTTCAGTATATTTAGCTAATTGATCATCATCCATATCTTACATTTTTAGCTAATTGATCATCATCCATATCTTACATTTTAGCTAATTGATCATCATCCATATCTTACATTTTAGCTAATTGATCATCATCCATATCTTACATTTTTAGCTAATTGATCATCATCCATATCTTACATTTTAGCTAATTGATCATCATCCATATCTTACATTTTTAGCTAATTGATCATCATCCATATCTTACATTTTAGCTAATTGATCATCATCCATATCTTACATTTTAGCTAATTGATCATCATCCATATCTTACATTTTAGCTAATTGATCATCATCCATATCTTACATTTTAGCTAATTGATCATCATCCATATCTTACAATTTTAGCTAATTGATCATCATCCATATCTTACATTTTAGCTAATTGATCATCATCCATATCTTACATTTTTAGCTAATTGATCATCATCCATATCTTACATTTTAGCTAATTGATCATCATCCATATCTTACATTTTTAGCTAATTGATCATCATCCATATCTTACATTTTAGCTAATTGATCATCATCCATATCTTACATTTTTAGCTAATTGATCATCATCCATATCTTACATTTTAGCTAATTGATCATCATCCATATCTTACATTTTTAGCTAATTGATCATCATCCATATCTTACATTTTAGCTAATTGATCATCATCCATATCTTACATTTTTAGCTAATTGATCATCATCCATATCTTACATTTTAGCTAATTGATCATCATCCATATCTTACATTTTAGCTAATTGATCATCATCCATATCTTACATTTTTAGCTAATTGATCATCATCCATATCTTACATTTTAGCTAATTGATCATCATCCATATCTTACATTTTTAGCTAATTGATCATCATCCATATCTTACATTTTAGCTAATTGATCATCATCCATATCTTACATTTTTAGCTAATTGATCATCATCCATATCTTACATTTTAGCTAATTGATCATCATCCATATCTTACATTTTTAGCTAATTGATCATCATCCATATCTTACATTTTAGCTAATTGATCATCATCCATATCTTACATTTTTAGCTAATTGATCATCATCCATATCTTACATTTTAGCTAATTGATCATCATCCATATCTTACATTTTTAGCTAATTGATCATCATCCATATCTTACATTTTAGCTAATTGATCATCATCCATATCTTACATTTTTAGCTAATTGATCATCATCCATATCTTACATTTTAGCTAATTGATCATCATCCATATCTTACATTTTTAGCTAATTGATCATCATCCATATCTTACATTTTAGCTAATTGATCATCATCCATATCTTACATTTTAGCTAATTGATCATCATCCATATCTTACATTTTTAGCTAATTGATCATCATCCATATCTTACATTTTTAGCTAATTGATCATCATCCACATTTTTCATTTTTCATAAGTTCCTGGTTCAAATTTTCATTTAATTTTTGAACGGATGAAAGACTTCCTTTCTCTTGTGATTTCTGCCGTTTTGTTCTTTCTTTCGTTCTTTCATTTTTTTGATGTTTTCGTTCTTCATATTAGACCATACACATCGTTTACCTCATCGACGTATCTTACATATGATTCACTTTTTGTATCGATTCGACTTGATTTAGTTTTATTGTTATAAAGCACACCAGCCTATTGTTGGTTTTAATATTTTTTCCCCCTATTTTCACAAGTCTCGTAATTTGTAACAACAAGAGCTGGAAATTCGTTTGAATCAGTTTTATCGATTGTTTTTAAAACATCTTCAATAATGTTATTACGTAATTCTTCGATTATTTCTTCATTAGTTTTTTTCTTCTTCTCTTTAGTGATGATTTTTGCTAGTTGAGACATTCAGCCATTAAGATTTTGTAAAAGTCTCGACGTCTCTTTAATTTTCCAGCTATTTGATCAAGTTGAGGAAGAAGATTTTTAGTGGGACCCTATAAAATGAGGTTGGCTAGCCCTCCCTGCTGCTCCCTACTTGAATTTAATAACAATAAATCTACATAAATATGTTTATATGATATCATATGCACGGACTTACATTAATAAATATATTTTCCAAAACAAAAATCCAAAAGACTGGAACTCAGCATCACAAAAATAAATTACAATTGCTGATTCCACCAAAACTTAAATTTAAACCTTTAAAAGAAATACCGAAAGCTCATGTACTAAGACTGTCAAAATATAATTTTGTATAGATATGGTCTTTTCGTTTTACAGACGTTATATAAAAACTGAAGACATAATAAAGTGTGAAAATGAAATTGATATGTCCGCAATATTGGTAATGACAGAGAGGGATGTTCCAGTTTAAGGACAGCAACATCAAATAATTCCCAAGCTAATATAGGTGATAAGAGATTACATCATACGGAACAGTACAACTGAGACTTAGAAAGTAAGACAAGTTTATTAAAAGATTGTATTCTACACTAATGATCCTATTACCTATAAGGTCGAAAGTACCAATAGGTTGGAATAAAAGGTCTCTCCATATTGATGGCATGAAACCTACATATTAATACTAAATATACTAGAAATTTGTTCACGACCACACAAATGCTAAGCGGTCAAAAAACATACTGCCAAGAGTGGGAACAGTTGTCTTTAGAAATCGCCATTAACATTTAAAACTGTATTACTTTATTTACTGCGATTCTGAATGCCTTATCGTCGTACCCATCATATGTACAATGAAAGTGTATTTTGTTTGGTCATTAGAAGTATGGTAACAGTGGTTTAGTTTATGTTGTCTTGTTTTTCCCGTTTTTTTATTGTTTGCTCATTGTTTAAATACTTTCTCCTATCATAACCAAGAGCCGACGCATGCAGGAAAAAAAGCATCAAACAGCTTGTTTATGTACTGAAACAGCAAACCCTTGAGACCACAATCCTTCATTCAAATTTTTATTTTAATATGTCTTGTCGAGTTTACGTTTCCCTAGCCCCATAAAGATCGAATAACACTTATGTAACGCTATGCTCTTTGCTGTTGTTCACAATTGTAACTTTAATCATTAATTATTTTAAAGACAGCAAATTGTAATGATGCATCCCGTGTTTATTTTACATTTCTCATTGAAGAGGTTTCGTGCCAATTAAAATATTGTTACTTTCCAGAAAGCATGCACCTGTTTCTTTTGCGTTGTAAACTCTTGGCACATATTGTTTACTGCTTAACGAGAAATCAAATTTGTCTCCATTAATTCATTTTAAAGTTAAAATATGTTGTAACTGAGTATTCGATTTGCAATAGTGAAGACACTGTATATAATTCAGAATAGAACCGGTTTGATCCGAACTGAAACGGTTTGAGCCGGTTAAAACGTGTATAATACAGCCTCAGCCTATCCAAACCTACTTGGAATAAACCACTTTGAACAGGTTTGAACAGGATGGAAATGGTAAGATCCGGAATGAACCGATTAGAACCGATTAATACCTATGAAAACCTGTCCAATACAGATAAATCCAGCAATCTGCATGAAATAAAACCGATTTGAACTAGTTTTGAACCCGGATAAACTCTCTTGAACGGGTCTGGACCGGATGGAGCTGGTATGATCCGGACTGAATCGGTTTGAACCGGTTAAAACTGATTAAAACCTGTCAAATGCATTCTCAAACCATTTAATCTAATTTGTACCACTTATGAACCAGGAGAAACTGGTTTGAAAAGGTCTGAACCGAACGCAACAGGTTTGATCCGGATTGAAGCGGACTGACACGATTAAAACCGGTGGAAACCTGTACAATATACACTTAAACCAAAACATCTACTTGGAATAAACAGGTTCGAATCAGTTTTAATCCAGGATAAGCTGGTTGGATGGAGCTGGTATGATTAAAACGGTTTGAACCGGTTAAAACTGGTATAAACCTGTCTGATACTGACATAAGCAATTAACCCTACTTGGACTAGTTTTAACCCGGATAAACTGGGCTAACCGGTTTGATTCGGATTAAACCAGTTTGATCCTGCTACAAATAGTCAAAATGAACCAGTTTGAACAAGTAATAACCTGTCCAATACAGACTTAAACCTTCAAACCTACTTGAAATCAATCGGTTTAAAGCGGTTTTGAACCAAAATATCCTGGTTTGAAGCGGATGGAATAAGTCGTTAAACCATATAATCGCCTTGAGATAAATCGGTTTAAACTGGTTTTGAACCAGAAAAAACTTGTTTGAACAAGGTGGAAATGTATGATCCGGATTTAACTGGTTTGAACTGGTTAAATAGAGGCCGAATCATGTCTAAAACATAATGAATTCATAATATATACCTGAAATAAACCGATTTGAACCGGTTTTGAACCAGATTCAGTTCTCTTGAACGTGCTTGAACCAGATGGAGTCACTATAATTCTATTTGAACCGGTTCCAACTCGTTAAAACCAGTAAGGACCTGTCCAATACAGACTTAAACCATAAAATCTACTTGAAATAAACTGGTTTGAATCAGTCTTTAACCAGGATAAACTGGTTTCAAGCGGTTTTATTCGGATTAAATTAGCTTGATCAGGACTGAACCGGTTTGATCCGGTTAAAACCGGTCAAAACCTGTCGCATATACCCTTAAGTCATACAATCTAGTTTGAATAGACCGGTTTGCACCAGTTTCCAAGCAGGATATATTGGATTTAATCGGGTTAGACCATATTTAAACGATTTGATCCAGACTGAATCGGTTTCGATATGGTTAAAACCGATAAAACCCCGTCTTTTACCTTGATAAACCATGAAATCCATAAGAACAAACCGGCTTGAACCAGATAAACAGGTTTCAACCGATTTTAACCCACTTGAACCGGTTTAAACATTTTAAAACCGGTCAAAACCTGTCAAATAAAGCCTTAAGCCACACAATCTTCTTGGAATATACCTGGCTAATCTACTTTGAACCAATGTGTACTGAATGAAACAGTATTATCCGGATTGATGCGGTTTAAAGCGATGAAAACCTTTCGAAAACAGACTTCAACGACAGAATCTACGTATGTTCAAGAAATTTAAATCATAATAAACTGGTTTGAATCGGTTTGAACCGGTTGGAACCGGTTTGATCCGGATTAAACCGCTTGAACTAGATAAAACTGATCAACAACTGTCCGAAACATTCAAGACCATACAAATAATTAGAATAAACTGATTTGAATCGGTTTTGAATCAGGATAAACCAGCTCGATAGGGTTTGAATCGGATGGAATCGGTGTGATCCTGGTCGAAAAAGTTTGAACTGGTTAACACCGGTCAACGCCTAGCCAATAAACACTTTTACCAGAAAATCGACTGAAAATAATACAGCGGGTAAAACCGGCGAAAACCTTGGAATAAACCGTTTTGAATCGGTTTTGAAACAGAATAAACTGGTATGAACACATTTGTACCGAAAGGAACTGGCATGATCCAGATTGATCCGTTTGAACCGGTTAAAATTGATAAAACCTGTCCAATACAGCAATGAGCATAACATTTACATGGAATAAACTGGTTTGAATAAGATTTGAACAAGGACAAAATGGCTTGACCCAGTTTAAACTGCTCCGAACCGTTTGTATCCGGATTGAACAGGTTTGAAAAGGTTAAAACCTGTCACAACCTGTACATTAGTGACTTATACCATGAACATCTAAATGGAATAAACCGGTTTGAACCGGTGTTGAACGTGGATAAACTGGTTTTAACCGGTTGCAACAGGATATAACCGATATGATCTGGATTGAACCGGTTAATACTGGTCAAAACCTAATAGAGATTCAAACAATAAAATCACCCTAATATACCGGTTTTATCCGGTTTTGATGCAGATAAAATTCCTTGAACCGGTCTGAACCCGATGGATCCGGTTTGATCCGGACATAACCGCTGGGAAGTGGTTGAAACCGGTCAAACCCTGTACAGTTCATCCTTAAATAATAAAACCTACTTGGAATAAACCGATTTGAACCGGTTTTAAACAAGGATAAACAAGTTTGATCGGGCTTGAACCGGATGCAAACTGTTTGATCCTGATTGAACCAATTGGATGCGGTTAAAACAGGCAAAATACTGTCCAGCGCAGCCTTAAACAAAGAAACCAATTTGGAATAAACCGGTTTGAACTGGTTTTAAACCGAGATAAACTGGCTTGAACCGTTTCTAACCGGATGGAATACGTTTTATCTGGTTTTAACCGGTTCAAACTGGATAAATTCGGTCAACACCTGTCAAATACAGCCTTAAGCCATAAAACTTATTGGGAATAAACCGGCTTGAACCGTTTTCTAGAAGGATAAATTGGTTTGAACCGGATGGAGCTGGCTTGATCCGGATTTAACCGGTCTGAACCGGTTAAAACCGGTCACAACCTGTATATTATGGAGATTTTAAGGCATACAATCTACTTGGAATAAACGGGGTTGAACAGGTTTCGAAGCAGTATAAACTGGCTGTATAAGGTCTGAACCAGACAGAACCAGTTTGATGTGGAATGATAGGTATGAACCGGTTAAAACCAGTCAAAACCCGTCTGTTACTTCCTTATGCCATGAAATCTACGTCAAATAAACTTGTTTGAATCGGTTTTGAACTAAGATAAACTAGTTTAAACCTATTTCAGGTGGATAGAACTGGTTTTATGTGGATTGTAGTAGTTTGAACCGGTTAAGACCGGTCTAAATCTGTCTAGGACAGAATTAAATGCATAAAATCTACTTGGAATAAAGTGGTTTAAACAGGTTTTAAACCTGGATAAACTGGTTTGAAGCAGTTTGAACTGGGTGGAACTTGTTGGAACTGGATTTAACAGGTCTGAAGCAGTTCAAACAGGTCACAACATGTACAAAATAGTCTTAAAATATAACATCTTCTTGGAATAAACTTGATTTAACTGTTTTTGAACCAGGATATTTTTAATGGTTTTAAACAGTTGTCCCTGGTTGAACTTTATCCATTCCAAACTGGTGTTGGAAGAGGTTTCGGCTCCAAATATTGTAAATCCTATTTATTACCTCTTTATTATGAACCTGTCATATTAATTCTTGCTCTAATGAGGGCTTATTCAACTTTCAATCTATTAAACCTTTTATAAGCTTAAAGATTGTACATGTTAGTTACAACTTGGTTTGACTATTAGAACCAAACTAGAATGACAAGAAGAAAAAAGAAAAGCACACTAACATCAGTTTAATAACCCAGTCAATTATATCAACTCTTTTCAAATACTAAATGAAATGCAAATCAACAATTTACTTTTTTACTTATTCTGAATGTCTGTTTCTGATAAAAGCTACATGTAATGTTGATCACATGACAAAGTACTCTCTAACATCTATTATGTATGTAATAAACACATTTAGTTTGTTTTATATACTGCAAATGACCAATTTAATGACTCTATCATTTGTCTTTCATATGTTTGAGGAATTGTTTACTGCTGTGTTGAGATATAATTTAAGAGAAACATTTGTTTGGTTTCACCGGATTGACAGTGTTCATTTGCCACAATTATTATTTGCGGACTATTATGAATTACCGTAATTTAAATGAGCTGTGGAAAATGTCACTTTATTATGTCAGGACTGTTGGCAGACCAGTACATTCAAAGATCTGGAATTCATTTGGAACATTCGAGTCTTTTGGACTTTTGAATATTATGTTGGATTTAATTCATGATACTGTAAGGTCCTAATAAATTTTAATTTTATAACTTAATTAAATCCTTTTTGTTCAGTTTTACAAAACGTATTGGCGTTACATCTTTTATTGTATTTATTGTACCCCTGATGAAGACCTTGCCCAATGTAAAGCGTAGAGTGCCTGTCAGTTCCTTACTCCATTTTAGTGCGATAATGGTTCTTATCTTTGTATAATGACCTTTGAATGTCATGCAGAATGTCAACCTGGATACATTCCTTGTTATAGATCCAACCGTAGCCCGATTTTTGAATTGGGATCTCACAGAATGGATTTCTCAAAACAAGTCCAATAAAACATATAGCTCTTTATATAATTTCGTTACTTGTCAGTCTTGTACTCGAGTTGTTACCCTGTATTATTATTATTATTATTATTATTATTATTATTATTATTATTATTATTATTATTATTAAAGTAAATAGGTTTGCTTTTATTATTTTACCTTATCTAGTTACCTTCAATGCAAGACACCATATCATTCACTTGACATTTATATTGAACGTGACGTTGATTTATTCTACTTTTATTTTAAACTTATAATTTTCATTGATAAATACCTTATTTGCTAGGTTATACTTGTAGGATACCTGTATTAACAAACATTTGTTTTATTTTATTTTTAACTGCATGTATAGCACAGAGCATTAGATGTAAAATATGACAAAGGACAAACATTGTTTTTTAACAATGGAAATTTGTTACATCTGACCTCCTTATATTGCATTCTAATTTATCTCTCTTTACATTTACTTGCATTGCCCATAACATTGCCTTGCTTAGCATACCCTAGCCTTGTGAGACCTCGTGTTGCGTCAATACCGTGTCTTGCTTTGCATTTTCATTTTGCCTCATGTCGCCCTCGCTTATTATCTTGCCATATGTTGTTTAGCCTAGCCTTGCATAGCCTCTCGTTGCGTCGTGAAGCTATCATCTTTAATCGTATTCTCATTTTACTATGACTCACCTTACATAGCCCTTGCACATTGCCTTGCCTTGTTTTGTCTATCTTTGCATAGCTTCATGTTGTGTCATTTGGCTGCCTTGTCTTTATTGTGTTTTATTGCTATGCCTCACCTTGCATAGCCCTTGGCTAATGTATTGCCTTGCTTAGCATACCCTAGCGTTATGTGACCTCGCGTCGCGTCGTTATAACCCCGTGTCTTGTTTTGTATTTTCGTTTTGCCATGCATGGCCCTTGTCCATTTCCATGCATTTTTGTTTTGCCTAGCCTTGCATAGCCTCATGTTGCATCACGAAACCATCTTGTCTTGAATCGTGTTCTCATATAAACAAGCCTAACCTTGTGAAGCCATTGTCTATTGCCTTGCATTGTTTATCAAACCGTAGCCTTGTGTTGCTTTATGTTCCTTCATGTTAGTCCACATTTTATAATATCGTTATTTTTAATCGCCTCACCATTGATTATTGAGGACATATATAATGTTGCTCGAACTTTGGAAAATGTTCACATCATATTACCTGGCAGTTATTCCCTTCCACAAACTGGATGACACATTAACTCAATAGATTTCCATTCCAATGTACACAATTTCTTGCAAGGGAAGTAGTAATAGGGGGCACTATAGGGTCTATGGAAAACCCAGTCAAAAACAGCTTGGGGCACTATAGGGTCAAGATTTATAGGGTCAAGGGAAAATCCAGTCAAAAACAACTTGGGGCACTATAGGGTCAAAACAGCTTGGGGCACTATAGGGTCAAGGGAAATGGAACAGGGTGGGCCTATATAGCGTCAAGGGAAATGGAACAGGGTGGGCCTATATAGCGTCAAGGGAAATGGAACAGGGTGGGCCTATATAGCGTCAAGGGAAATGGAACAGGGTGGGCCTATATAGGGACAAGGGAAAAAAAGGGCGGCAAAGAAAGCTACTATCTTTTCGAGACCTATGAGTGGTCCTGAAAAGGGCCTTTGGATACTTCTTCTTCTTTTATTTTCTGTCGTTGTTCCACCACCTTTTAAGTTTACCAATGATTCCCGTTTTCTTCTTCTTATTTTCGTCCTCGGGAATCCAGTCAGGATGTCCCATAGCTCTAAACTTTTCCTGAACTCTCATCCATCTTAGATTGAGTAGATCAAAGTCCTCTTTCTTCTTTTTGTTCTTTTTTTCCTTTCTCTCCTTAGACCAGTTTTCTTTAATCTGGATCACCTGTTCTTCCATCACCATTCTCATCATTGCTTCTGCTTTCTTTAGCCTGTCTAGACCCCACTTCACATATTCCCACTCTATCAGATGTAATGTTTCTTCTAGAAAACACCTGACTTTGATGACATGATCAAGTGCCTGCTTCAAGTCCCCTATTCTTATATATTTTCTTTTAATACGTCTTCTTAATTTCTGGTCTTCCTCCTCTATCATACCTTCTAATAGATCTCTTGCTAATTTCAGTTGGCTTACAAAGCCATGGTTACTTTGAAATTCTTCCTCAAGTCTTTCCACTTGATATTCTGCATCAAGGATCCCAAACCAACTGTCTCGGAGTTGGATAAACAATTCAAAATTCATCTTGATGTGTTCAAAATTGAATGGCTCCAAGGACTGACGATTGCGTATATATATCTTAAGCACGGACGTGAAAGTAAACACCCCCTACATTCACTTTTCATATTATATACTATCCACAAATCATATTATTTACTATCCCAAATCACACCCTATACTATCCACACACACGGGGAAGCAGCCAAAACAAACCCTACTATATACTATCCAAAATCACACCCTATACTAACCACACACACGGGGAAGCAGCCAAAACAAACCCTATTATATACTATCCAAAATCACACCCTATACTAACCACACACACGGGGAAGCAGCCAAAACAAACCCTACTATATACTATCCAAAATCACACCCTATACTAACCACACACGGGGAAGCAGCCAAAACAAACCCTATTATATACTATCCAAAATCACACCATATACTATCTAAATAGAGTCAGTGTTTATAATCACACTACTCCTCTCTCACACCCATTGGCAATTGACATAGTATTTCTTTTCTAGACATTTGGGTAGCCCTGAGAAGGGCTGTTTTTTAAACTTCAAAATGCACCTGGTTAATGCTGGCATCTCCCAGGTCTAGCCCCACACACACATCTCCTACTCCAATCATTCTCCCAATTCACTCTTGTGATTGGGAGCGCAGAGGGAGAATGAGTGGCTTCACTATCCCAATGTTCTGTTTGAGGGATAGTGAAAGTCTCTTCATTTCTTCCTCTATTCCGCAACCGTGGATGCGGCTGAAGTTGTTGCGGTCGAGGCTGTGGTTGTTGCGGTGGGGGCTGTGCCTGAAGTGAACGAACTGGTTCTGGTGGTGAAGGTGTCCTCACCATGGGCTTAACTTGGCTAGTTTGCCTCATCATGCGGTGAGGCAAAATTGACCTTTTCATTTCCTTCTCCTCTTCTTTCTTTTTCCTCTCCTCCTCTTCTTTAATTCTGGTCTCTTCTTCTTTGGCTTCCATAACCAGTTCGTCTAGGAGACGCCTAGCATTCTCCAGGTGCAGTTGAAGTTCAATCAATTTTTCCAGTCTATTCATCTTTGGTATTGATGCGTCAACGATGGGTAGCCAGACTGACGAGTGATTCTTTATATATAGTTCAAGCGCGGACGTGATGGAAAACACCCCCTACGATTACCCAAAAATCTTACAGTATCCCTATCATTACCAAAAACACGCGGACGTGATGGAAAACACCCCTCACTTTTATACTTGACTCCTATTAATTATACATTGAACAAGTTATTTTGAAAAAATAAGTTGTGCTTATAGACGCACTTCAAAACAAAAGTAAAAAGAGACAGTGATTATAGACTCACTTCTAATTTTTTTCTAACTTCCTCACATACCATAAGCAAATTGAATGATTAATTCTTTTCGAGAATATTGGGTAGCCCTGAAAAGGGCTGTTTTTTTGTGTTTGTGTGTACGAGGAAGGATGGCAATCTTTTATCGTCTAAGATTGCGTCCTCGTTTGGCTACACGATAGGGTCTGCTTCTTCGGAAAGAGAAAGAGAACTCTTTCGTGTCCACACGACAGTCGACAAAACTTCTGTCTGATTCCTGCTGCTGTTGTTGCTGTTGCTGATGCTGCTGTTCTCTCTGCTCTCTCTGCTGCTTTTGAAGTCGATACTTCTCAGTCCATTCTTCTTTCTCTTTTTGAATTTCCTCTCTGAAGAGTTCTTCTATGAGGTCTTCCGTTACTTGTAGCATTCTCACATTCTCTATCTCTTCAGGCTTTGGCATCAGATTGTGTCTGATACGATGCAGAGTGACATAAGCTTCGTTCAGCTTAGCTAGTCTTGAGCACATCTTCGTAGTAGGATGAGTCAAACAATGGATGGCCAGACTTGAGACTACCCCTGCTTTATATGGTTCAAGCGCGGACGTGATGGAAAACACCCCTCTGCGGTTTAGGGTTTTGAAACGTTGGGATAGTTTGATGTGAGGGATAGAAAGAAAAGTCAAAGAGCATTTATATGAATACAAATGTAAAACAAACGACAGACGCATTGGTTTTCAAAACACAACATTTTTATTCAAATAACAAACATTATTTCAAATAACAAACACAACAAACATTATTTTCAAATAACAAACATTTCAAATAACAAACATTTTTTTTCTTCCATAACACTAATACATTATCTTTGACATGGTTGACAACGTTGTGAATTAAATTGAGATTTCCACTGTTGGAAATCATTGGGCCATTGATGTACACTACGTTTCCTAGTTAAAGACAACAGATAGCCATAATGGTCACAAAACCATCGATCTACTTTGTCATCGTTTCGAGACGAATGACGATCAAAATAAGTCACTAAATGTTCTAAAGAATATCCAAGACTGCGATGATGCAGATAATAGATACAATATTGTCCACACACTATAGAATCTGTGCTTTGTAATTTCACATTATTGAATTGTGTCGTCTGGGCATTTCTTCTCATAAAGTCAATGATATCATCTTCGAAAGGGGGCAATAAATACGAATCAAAATACTCCGCACAACCCTCTTGAGGAAAGTAGACTGCTACCCAGTGAGTTCCTGGAAGATGACTGTCATCTGTGTTGATGACATAAGCTTGATTCTCTTGAGGTTTGCGATGAGGTAGTTCATCTTTAGCACACACCACAGGATTCCAAGAAGCAGTGTACGAACTACGGTTCAAAAGATAATAAAGTTCCCAGGTATCCATTTGTTTGTTGTGTAGCCTTGTTGTTTTTTTTTTCCCTTTTTTTCACAGGTGATGATAAGTCATCAATTCAATCCAGACTTTTTGCTTGAAACGGTCTGACAAGTAACTAATGGTTTGTTTCGTCTCTTTACTTTTGGCCAAGAGAGCTTCGATGCGATCAATTTCTCGAGCAAACAATGGAGGAGAGGAATGATCACGTAAGCCTTTATACCACTGAAGTAACACGTCTTCTTCGGAGATGAGACTCCATGCTTCGTTCAGATAATCATCCAATTTTTCTTCTTGACTCATCATCATACATTTATCGTGTTGAATTTGACTGGGATGATCGATTTGACATCCATAACAATCTTTTTTAATCATGTCTCTCATTTTATCTTCCAAGTGTTGTGCAAAACAAGCCACTAACTGTTGTTCCTGTTCTGGCCATCTGGATTGCATGATCACTACTTCTTCTTTTTGGTCTTGGTTGTCTGCTTTTTCTGTAACCTCCCATTCCATGGATTCTCCACTATTCAAAGAAGGACAAGGGTCTTCCATAATGTCTAATAGTCTAGAATGACTTCTCTCAAACTGTTGATTTCTATGGTATTATCGAATTCAGCATACAGAATGACATTCACCGTTTCGGTAAGAGTCTCTGCAAACTGAAGTTCCACACGTATCTGCCCAGATTTTATAGGGTGGAAATGTCCCTCGTCGCTGCCTTGGTCTGGAGTGAAATCAAAAGCCCACAAAGCGTAACCTCCTGCATAATCTTCGTAGGAAATACCGTGACTGGTGTTGGTTCCTAACTGTCCTGTGGCTTCGTACAGTGACAAGTACGACCTCAAGTAATTCTTCAGGGCAAAGTTGGGTTCGAAGGGTCTGGTACACAAAGTTTTGCCATCGCGACTGACTTCTATTTTGGTTACTCCGTAGTTCTTAAACTCGAAAGGATTGATATTGTGGGCACCGTTGAAGGCTGAATTGCTGACGATACCGATGAATAAACGTTTGGGTAACTGTCCTTGGAACAGATGATCTTCGATCTTAGATCGGAGTCCAGTGGCAATGGTGAAAGTTTTGACTTCCACGCGTCGTATCGGATACTTGGCTGTCGTTTTGCTCAAAGTGTGACTGATGTCATTTCCCACTTTAGGTAACACTTCCACACGACGCACGTATAACCTGGCTTCTTGGATCATGGTTTTGTATGTGTTGGCATCAGCCATCAAATGGAAAGCAGCACTGCTACGATTCAGTCTCAAGCGAATATCTACTCCGTTCAGCAAATACTTCTCTTGAAACCACATGTCCAAATGCAAACGATCGAACAGTTCTAAACTACGTCCTCGCAGAATTTTCTTTCGACGCTCGTTAAAACCCACATTGTGAGGATTGGCAGGAATGGCAGGATTGCTGTCCTGAGCAGCTACTGCTGCTGCGGACAAGTCTGTGATGTTAAACTTATCTGCGGTGTCAGGTTTCCATACCACACAAGCATCTAAATGAGTGTTCTTGGCTTCTTTTCCGTACGTCAAGAGATTTTCGAGGTACGCTCGGTAAGGGTAAGTATCCGTGCTACTGCTGATCAGTTTGTTATTCATGTACAAATCCACTTCGCTGAACAAGGAATGCATGAAATTGTTGACGGGAGCTACTCGGGCATCGGCTGCTAGATCGGTGTTGTCCGTTCTACTCACTTTCACTTTCAAATACAAGTAACTGTTGTTGAGATCGATGTAATCTTCGGGTTGTCCTTTGATTTCAAACTCGATGGGAGCTGAATCCGTCAAAGAGGAGACGGGATGAAATTCGACCCATTGAGCTTCTTGCATGGTCATCATCGTGGGTGGCATGGCAAAGAGATCTAGTTCCGACTTGGAACAGGCACAAGATTCTTGGTGCATCATTTTTTCTTTAGGTTTTTTTTCTTCACTTTTAATAATCAAAAATGTCTAAGTCTCGAGCGGTTCTTTTTTTCTTCGTCTTTCTCACTTTAGAGGTACGGAGACTTTTGAAATTGTGCCTTCGTCGTCGCTTTCTACCTTGTCCTTGCTGTGTCGTCAGGGAAGTAGGAATGCCAGACTCGGTACCGTTCAGGGCATTTATAGGACTTTCTCGTCGACCCAAAATCTCTTTACCCGTTTGAAGTAAGACATTTTTGCCTGCTCTCAAAAAAGCTTCTTTAGGGTTTTGTTTGTCAATGAGAACATTGTGAAGAAAATCTTTGCCGTGAGTCAATGCGGCATCTTTTAAGGCGTGCAATCCTCGTGTCACCATCGGTTTCAAAACAGGGACCACGGAACGAAAGGCTGATTTAAACATATCTCCTAAACCATGTCCTCGTTGTCGAGCGACTCCTCGGTACACAGGATACATCACTTTTTCAGTTGTTGGAGAATCGTTTTTGAAAATGGAGTTTCACTGTGACTTTCCCTTTGGTAAATGGAATATTTTGTCCTAGTTCTCCTTTTATAGAAATGTTGACACTGTCGAAATACGACTTACTGACGGGTAAATAATGAGGATGTACAAATTCACGGTGAACGTGATTGGTATTTCCACCTTCCTCTTTATCGGTAGTGTCAGAATCCACTTTGAAAGGAATGACACGCAGTAACGGTGCAGAGGTGTGTCCTACCACGTTGTACTCTGCCACATCGGAGTACACAAACATCAAGTTGAGACCTTGGTTCAATTCAATAGGGAATCGAAAATATTTTGCAAAATCCGAGTTACTGGTTATGCCTGGTATTTGCTTTTTGTTCTTGAGCATCTCGACGTCTCCACCTAAAATATCAAACAATTCAGGACAAAAGGTAATGCCTATCATTTTCTCCTCTGAAAATGTCATCATGAGTCGACGAGACACTGAATAGTACTCAATGGTCACACTTTTTACGGTTTTTGAGTTTGCAAAGGACTCCATGACTTTACCAAACACAACATTGAACCTGGTTACAATCGTATTCACTAAATGTTGACCACTAAAATAATAACCTGGAGGAATGACGAACTTATGAGTGGACAGGACATTAGTTTTGGGTCCATCTGATTTCTTTTCGCCACCTTTACCTCGTGCGTCTAAGGCTTTTTGCAAATCCGTGTTATACACTTCAACTGTAAAAGTGTTTTGATTTTCGACGATGTTTTTGATTTGTGTCGGGTGTATTATTTCCACTAAAGCTACTTCCCAATGATCATCTTGATCCAAATGCACGGTCTGAGGTAATTTAGCCGTGTAACAGCACAACGTGTTGTTAGGAAACACCTCCATGGAACTGTCACTGGGTAACGTTAAGTAAAATTGGTTCATAGTGTGGTTCATAATTCCAATGTTGTTCTGTCCGAGGAGTCACTCGAGGTTAAAGGAGTATCTAAAAGAGGATTGTGATTGGAAGGGTGACTACCAGGAGAAGGACTAACGTTGGCCGCAAGGCTCCCAATAGTGTTATTGTTGTTCCCGTTGTAAGAGTATTTCAGGGAAGGATTAGGAAGAAGATATCCGATGCAACTGCTGAGTAAAATGGTCCACAATTGTTTGTCTCCTTGTTGCAAACTCAAATTAGCAATGGCTGCACCGATGACACAATACACCACAAAGATTTGACAGAAAAAGACGATTTGGGTTTTAGGGACACGTTCTCCACACCACACCCACAAGGGTTGCTTTTGTAAATCTTGCAGAGATGACGTGGGTGAAGGAGTAGTCACTGTGGTTGCTGAAGCTGTATTGAAGGGCATGATGGTCACTTCTTTTTATAGTCGATGACTTGGGCAGCGTCAATCCAAGAATCAAAACTAGGAGGATATCCTTTCCAACGTACTTTGACTTCTTTGACACGACGTTTTCCTACTTTACGGGTTCTTCGTTCGAGAATGCTTTCAATGTCGTACACGTCGTCTTCTTTTTTGGTGACACGTTGTAACTCAGGCAAGTAAAACGTTCCTTTTAATACTTCTCCGTTCATGTCTTCCAATTTATAGACAGTAGGATGACGGTCACGCACTCGTCCAGTAACACGAAACAATTCGGTGGTCCAATTGGGTAAGTAACCTTTGTCGAAAGTGCGTTTGGTTTTACCAATGCGTACCCAATCTCCCGGGGTTAACACTTCTCTACCTTTCTTGGGGACAGCCCTCGTTCGGGACGTACCAAACAGACGCTCAAAAACAGTCACTTCGTTGTCGGGTGTCACCTCTTGTGGGGCACGTCCAATGCTTCTATGGTAAGATTGATTGTAGGCTTGGACTAAGTGCGGTAAGACGTCGATGTACTTGAGAGTGTGTTGATGCGTAAAATATTTCCACATGCATTCTTTCAAGGTACGTTGAAAACGTTCCACGATACTGGCTTTGGTTTCAGGATTTTCGGTGGTGAAAAAATGAATGTCACGTTTCTTTAATTCTCGTTGGAAAGCTTGGTTTAGAAATTCGGTGCCTTTGTCGGTTTGCCATCGAAGAGGGTGACGACCACTTTGTTTCAACACCAGTTGCAAAGCTCGTACTAACTCTCCGCTCGATTTGGATGTCAATGGTACGACCCAGGCAAATTTAGAAAAGACGTCGATGACACAAAACAAATATTTGTAGCCACGATTGTAGGTGGCTAAATGAGAGACATCAGCTAAATCGGCTTGCCATTGATGATCGATGCCTTCCACTTGAGTGCGACTTCTGTGAAATTTTCGTCGAATGGGTTTGTGTAAAGTGTACTTCGCTTGTTCTTGTAACCATCGTTGTACTGTAGGTAAACGGAGCTTTTTCAAGCGAGTTTTGGCAGCACGATACAATTTCTGAATGCCTCCGTAACCTGCAGGGTGAGCTGGATCGTAGTAAATGCTGGCTAAGACCTTCTCCATGGTTTAGGTTAATAAGTGACCCACTCTTCGAGGATATTGCTTTGGGTGGGACGAAATGCGGGTTGTTTGGAAACGGTTTTACGTGTCCGATGTGCCACAGGAATTGACGTCGAGGGTGCTGGTGGTGGTGGTGGTGGTGGCGGAGGTAATGAGATAGCTTTGGTCTTCTTTTCTTTTCTCACCTCTGGTTTCCTTTCTTTCTTTTTCACTTCTGTTGAAGCAGGAGTAGCCATCATCTTTTTAACCCAGGTTTTGAGTTCTTCTCGTGGGGGCGTGGGAGAAGGGGTCAATAAGGAAGAGGCAATCTTACTCGGAATGGGAGTAGCAGTGGGCGTTTGAAAGAGATCATGGGGTTCTTTTTCTTCCTTGGGTAATGGTGGGGTGACGTCTGTTTTGGCTACTGTAGAGGGTAAAGGCGACGGATTATTCATTAGTGCCTTCAAATCGGACAGTGTGGGTAGAGCTGTTTGTTCCACAGCTTTTCGATGAAAGAGTTGTAGTCGTTGCAAAAGTTGACCGTACTTTTGCGATTTTTCGGTTTCGGACAAATCGTGGCGATGCAGCAAGGATTGCAATTCTTGTTGTAATTGGGACATCTCGTTCAAATCAGGATTGGGTGGTAAATGGGGGGTACGTTGTACTTGCCAACGATGGTATTCCATCCATCGTTTGTAAGGAACTAAAGTCAGTTTTCGTCCTTCCATGGGCTTCCAAAGGTTACGTCTGAGATCGTGGTGCTTCATGGATCCCTTTTATCTTCTGGAAGGATCATACATATTGCTACCCATACCTTGGAGCCATCCCTTGGTGCATCCCTGGGGACATCCCTTGTGTCATCCCTTGTAAAAAACCTGGTAATATGCTGGATAGGATACCGGATTTCGCTAATCCTCCCATCACAGGAAGAAGAAAAGGTAAAAATCCTCCGCGTTGCACCAACATTTTTTTCTTTTGACGGACGGGTATTTTCTTTTGGACCATTTGACGAAGAACGTGTCGATGTTTGGCTAAGCATTTTTTCTGGTGTGAAGACAAAGGTATCGTGCCTTTCAAGACATTCAAACAACATTCGCACACGGTATCGATGACATCTTTGGAAGCCGTTTTAATGATTTGTTTTCGCATGGGTGGAGAGGCTTTGGACAGGACAGACAACACGTCTCCGTGTTTGACCAAACGAGGAGGTAGTCCTTTCTTTTTCTTTCCTTTGTGAGGTGTAGAAAAATATTTTCTGCGAGGTGACATCTTTGCTTGTTCGTTCCACAATGCCACTGACGTCCATGACTTGAAACACACCCTCTTTTATCTTTTTTTTTGTTGTGCCATCACTTGATTTATAAGTGGTATCACTTTTTCTGGAAAGAGATCATGGGGTAGGAAAAATCCTCCGCGTTGCACCAGCATCTTTTTCTTTTGACGGACGGATATTTTCTTTTGGGCCTTTGGACGATGAACGTGTCGATGTTTGGCTAAACGTCCTTTCCTTTTCTTTCCTTTGTGGGGTGAAGAAGAATGTTTTCTGCGAGGTGACATCTTTGCTTGTTCGTTTCACAATATTACTAGTGTCAATGACTTGGTACACACTCTCTTTTATCTACTTTTTGGGGAACTACCGCTTCGTCAAAAAGGTAACAATGTCTTTCACAAAATTACCAAAGGATCCTCCTTTTTGGTGACTCTTCTTTTTCTTTAAAAGACTACGTCTTTGGAGGAAAGGACGTCGATGTTTGGTTTTTAAGCCTTTGGTACGATGACGAGATTGTCTTTTTCCAGCTCCTTTTTGGGCAGCAGAACGACGAGGGTGGTGGTGGTGGTGGTGGTGTGCACGTTTTTGAGGAAGCATCCTGGAGTGTTCAGCAGTGGTACAGAAAAATACTGATTGACGTCGTGGTCTTCAAGTCATATTTTTATACTGGAATGCGTCGCCACTGATTATCTTTGCGTCGTATCAACTTCATGGCAGGTAACACACGTCGTGAAGGGGTTCGCAACGGACTCAATCGGGACAGTTCTTGTTTGGACAAATCTAGTAAACTCTTTAACATGCCAGATCTTTCTTGGACTTTGACTTTAGGGGCAGGTACTTTGTGAGCAGCTGCTACTGCCGCTAATGTGGACGAGGGTGTCACCGGTGGAGGAGACGTTTCATCAAATTAGGAAAAACGGGTGTCAAATTGGGTTTGGCTGGCATCACCCGCAACGGAGAAGTGACAGCCCCTGAGGCTACTGGCAACGTAGTCCCTGCCAAACGTCCTTGTAGATCTTTTCTTACAGGTCGTGGTTGACGAAGGTAAGGTTGTGTCCTGGCCGAAGTGCCTTTCTTGCGGGTGACCGCTTTTGTCTGTGGACTTTTCTTTTTCTGTGTTTTGGTCTTGGCACCCTTGTTCTTTTTCTTAGGGGTTTGTTTGGCTTTTTTTGTTTTCTTCTTGGGGTGAACTTTGGGAGTATTGGGATCCCATTTTAAAAGGGAACGAATGTTGACACCTCCTAGAGAACCACTACCTCCAGGTTTCAATATGATTTGCTTTTTGGTGTGAGTGTCGATGCGAGGATTGGCCAGTTGCGTCAAGGCTACTTTGTTTCTGTCAAAAAAGCGTTTGGTTTGATGTGGAATGTGAATGATGCCTTGCAGTATTTGACGTGCTGTCACCGTAAACCATCGTAAGACTTCTTTGAGACTGGCTTCTAAGACGTGAGCACGTCTTTGTGGATTTTTTTCGCGACTGATGCCGTACAAGGCACGAATCAATTTGATGGGAAGATGAGACTGAAGGGACGTCATGTTGACGATGTATGAGACCAGGTCAAAGTAACCCAAGGTTTTTATAGATTTTTTTAGTGCTTCATAGTGTTATGTCGACGAGGAGGACGTGTACACGACAGGTCCTCCGTCTTGACACCAGTCGTGAAACAAATCGGTACGAAATCGCAAATAATCAGGAGTAGTGGGTTTTAAATCCACGAGTAAATAGGCGTGTGGCATTTGAGTGGCATCATCGTACGCATGAGTTAGCCAAGGTGTTCCTAACTGTTTGGCTAAAACTTGCACTTGTGATTTATCTCGAGGACTTTTAAACAAGACCACGTAATGAGCATTAAGACTAATGGTACGATGGGCTTTACTTTGTTGAAATAAATTTTGTGTAATGTAAATGACACTGGCATTACGATGATGCCCTTTACGCGTAAACCATAGTTTAATTTCTTCTTCGTCTTCTCCTAACATGTCGTCAAAAATAACCCAATGAGTTTGACTAGGGTCAGACACGATCCCTTCGTCTTCTTTAGGAATGCCTGCTACAAACACAATGGAATCACCTTGACTTTCTTGCAAGAGGCTGTATGCCGATTGCCACTCTTTGTAACACCACACGATGCGTTGAGGTGGACGATCGATCAAATGATGTTTATGTTCGATCAAACGTTTGACAAATTCGGTTTTGCCTGAACCGCTCGGTCCAGCAATTAACATGTTAAAAGGATGACGAAGATACAAGGCTTTCCAACTAGCCTGATCTAAGTGTTCGTCAATGACTTTGAATGTGGAGGAGGAAGGAGTAGTAGAAAGAGTAGAGTGAGCCATAGTCGTGTAGTGGTATGACAGTACTGACACAAAAACAGACTAGACAAGAGGTTTTTATACTTTTTTCAAGACACATTTATTTGAATGCATGTTTAAATTCGAACAACACGAAAGACAAAAATACATAAAAGCCAAATAGATAAATACAGGAATAAAAGACACAGGGAAACGATCAAAGTGGCATATAAACAAGTCACTGTACAACATTCTTTGTTGGGTAACAAACGTCTCCTAGAGGTAGTGTGTAATGTTCTTATAGTCTCCTCTACAGGGGGTATAGTCACATACGTGTCCTCTCGAAAGGGTCTTTGTGGGGAAATGTCCATGACAGTTTTGTCTTGAACAGAGGGATTGTCTTCGGTGACAGATTCTTTCTCTTCTTCTGGTACTGTCACTAACACAGGTTTAAAAGTGACTTTTTTCACTCGACGATGAATTTTAGGAACACAGCGCTTGGGCATAATGGGATGCATCGTTTGTCCAAGCCTCAAAATCCCAACTTTTCCAGTGACGTACATCTGTCCAATGAGGGTGTAAATCACAAGCTACACACACATCTTCGTACACTGCTTCCGTACGTAAAAGTTGACGAATCTTTTTTTCTTGGAGAGGTCGAGACGTATCCAGATGAAAGCGTAAGGCTTTGAACAGAATAAGTCTCTCGTGGACATTTAAAGGAGTCACCATACTGTCTTATTTTTTTGATAGGTAGTGTTCGTAAAGTGTCCACAAGGAATCGACAGGTAAACGAAATCCTAGAAAGCAAGTCACTAAAACACACACGACACGTCGACCCCAATTCATAGGGTACAGTTCTTGCAATAAGTGTTCGTAATCTTTCACCGTGTGAATCTTCTCATTGATATCCTTCCACGGAATCTGTTGGATCACCAATGATAAAGGTTGTGGCATGGTCGTTCTCTTTTATACTTCTTTTTTAGGTCGAAGACTATCAGTGTAGATTCAACCCAGAATTAAACACAGAATTAAATTTGCACAAAAAGCAAAAGTGATTAATATAACGTGTAATTTCGTCCCACTGCCATTCAGGGTAACGGTCAAGAAGGATCACAACATCTTCAGATGTAAACGTAGTAAATTGGTAACAGAGCAAAAAAATACCCTTAATCCAGAGAAATCTAATACGTTGGTTAATTTTTGTCACTTGCCTCTTTTGAATTTCACGACACAAATGTTCTACAGTCACCCATTGAGATTTTTCTTTAGCAAGACCTTGCCAAACGTCCTTGTAGATCTTCTCTTGCAATTCGTATGGTAATCCTTGAATATTATGTTTTAGAGAGGGCTTATATACTGGTCTAGACGTGTTACACGACATGGAGTAGTAGTGTCACTTCCAATCACTAGGTCCTACTAAAGGTAGGTATTGACAATTCGGAGACCATCGAGCATGTTCCAAGTAAGCGGAATCTTTCTGTTCCCACTCGTAAATGGATACACCACAACTGAAACACTTGACTTTATCTCCTTCGCCCAAGTAGAAAAATCCAGCTCTGGCTAATTCTTCAGGAGTTGGTCCAGGCAGATATTTTGGCCATTTATCTTTGAAGGTTTGAAATCGACTTTTAAAGTGACAGTATTCAGGCAAACTCGTCGGGAACGAATATTCGACTCTCCTCACTTCTGTTCGATGCAGGTACGGTGAAATTCCTAGGAGTCCACGATAACGTGTGGCACCGCTTTCGCATCCCTCAGGTTTGACACGCACAGCATCACTTTCCACGGTAGATATAGGGGTAGTAGTCATAGCAACGTTCCCACGATATCCAGCTGAATCGCTAACGTCACAGCGTCTGGCATCACTACAATCGTAAGGTTCACCATCGCACTCTGTAACGCAATTACAGTGCATACCGCAAGGACACTTACAGTTTCCTTCCGGACAACTTCCGTTGCAATGCATAGGTCTTATCCATCCAGTACTTTTCACACTCTGGAAAGGTACATTTGTTTTACAATCCCCAAACTTGAATGATGTCTGTTTAAATGGATTCATCTTCTTTTCGCTTGGCTGTGTTAGTCACAATGAACTATTGGTCTTGGACAATGTCCCTTTTTATATGCTGCCCAATTTCGACGTGACCGTACGGGAGAGTGAAGTGATTGGGAAGTCGTACTCTTTTTTGGTACACGATTTGATAGACTTTTTCCAAAGGTCGGCTAACGATTTGGTGTGTAGGTAAACGGACAATCTTGTGCGGTTCGTGGGTAGTCACTTGAAACGTTTCATCCTGTCCCGACTGTAAGGCTTCTTGTAGCACGTTAAAGTTCACCACTCGACTGGTGCGATAATTGAGAGTCAATCCTTTCACTTTACATTCGGTGTGCATTTCTCCTTGTGGGTCTCGGTATTCGTAACCGTAATTTTTAGGACCGCCACTTGCAAAACATAGAATCTTGTCGTTGGGATGTTCATCGGTCCAGGCTCCTAAACGGTCTCCTTCGATGACAGGGTTACACTGGTTCGGTCGGTGAATGTAGATGCAACTGTCCGTGTCAAAATACAACACACGATCTCCTAACAGTTCTAACACTTCGTACAATTTTAAACGAGCGTGGGCTGTCACGTAAGCCGCAATGATGACATTTCCAAATTTGTCGGCTTCTACAAAGTCTAGTTCTTCTTCGTAATTGACTAAGATCAAGTCCTCACGAATGACGTCCACGTGTTTCATGACTTTGGTTTTGTCGTGAATCATCTGGAAGTAGCGAGACGGCTCGGACAAATACTCCGTCTTGGGTAAAGAGGGTCGTTGTGCCATTTTACCCCACAAGCAATTGAGCATCACTTTGGCAAACGACCGCCTTCCTTCGTTTTTCTCGATGTGGTCTAAAGTGATACCTTCCTGCTCCCGATATTTTTCTTTGAATATCTTTTGGTCTTCGGGAGTGTGACACCAGGAAGGATAGCCACTAGCTTCTTGTTTTAGTTTTAAAAAAGCATCCACGTAGTCTGCAAAAATACCTTTCTGTCTCTCGTCGCCCTTGCGGTATTGTTGTGTTTTGGGAAAGTGATAAATTTCGTACACTTCTAACAGTTGGTATCCCAGGTCCAGAGCTTTAAACAATTCCACGCTCACCCACGTTCCTGTCAAGGCGCGTTCTTCCAGGCTGTGCTGACAAGGTTGGTCTTGGTTGCACGTTTCGGCACATGTGCGACACAAAGGAAACATCAGTTTTCCTTGGCAATGGTGAGGTAAAACGGGATGGTACAAGTCTGTGGGAGGTAAGACTTTACACTTGATCAATCCTTCGTACTGACGAATGTGGTCCAAGTCAATGTGTTCTGTCATCAATTCTGGATGCCCTACGGGAAAGTGACAATATTTGCACACGTAAGGATACAGCGAACACACGTCCAAGTATTTGATTTCTTCTCCTTTCTCTTCATCCGCTTGGTACAGCAAACAAGTAGCATTCGTTCGTCCTCCGTACAAACTATCCCGGGGGTTCAATGGATCCACCCACTGGTAACTTTCTACGATGCGTTTAAACTCGGGATCGGTTTTCAAACGCAGATCGTACTCGTGTTCCCACATTTCCACTACCTGGTATCCTTGTTGTTCTAACTTCAAACGTCGCTGACACGTGGTCTGGTACAAATCTTCCATGGTTCGTTGTAAAAACTGATTTTTGGTGTTACGCTGAGGGTATCATAGAGGACATCCGTGAAATAAACATCCGTTAAACTCGTACACGATCTTAGGGTTTTCTAAGTCCCAACCATCTACCGAATACGTTCCGATGGTCTTTTCGCCTCCTCCGTTGCGAGCGTGTTGGATCCATTTGTCTTCCTTGTCGCACAAGTAATGGAGCCAGCGTAGGGCTTTAACCGAGTATTGACGTTTGACAAAATTCGTCGTTTGAGGACTGATGACCGCTAGAGTATTTTCGGGCATAAAGCGTTTTCGGTACACTAAGGAACATGCTTTGGCAATGGTACAAGCTTCTTTCAAAGGATCGATCCCTCCGTATTCCATGAACAATTCTCGAAATTTTCCACAACAGCGTCGTAAAATGTCCACGTCAGATCGACAATACTTTAAAATTTCTTCTTGAAAGTCAAAGGGGTCCGAGGCGTGAGTCTGGTACCAAGCATGGAAAGCTTCTCGTTGTTCGTTGCGCATGTTGTCGGGGTCGTAGTCGTCAACCTCAGGCAAATGGGGTAGAATGGCATGTTGATTGGCTTCGGTATTAAAAAAGTGTGGAAAATAACCTTTGGCCATTTCTGTCATTCCAAACGTTTTAGGCATGCGACTCAAAGGCATGGCCAAGTAACACATCGAATCTTTAAACTGTACTTGTCCTACTTGCATAGAAATGATTTTGGCTCCGTTCAAAGTCACTTGAGGCCGTTCGGTACTTTGTTCCGCATAGTATCTAAGCAGAAATTGCCGATCGTATCCCGAGAAATTGTGGGCCATGACTGTGGCATGGCAATGACACTCGCCGTAACGTTCGATGTCTTCTGGACTCCACGTTTCGTCGATGGGGTTTAGGATCCATTGGGCAAAATCGGCTAGCGTATTTGACCCTCGAAAGATTTTTTCACGTCCTCCAGGAATCTTGCTGCAGTAAGGGCAATGACTAAAGACAGGTTCTTGGATGCACTGCTCGCACGCACGGTGAGCCACGCAGAAATTAGGAATGTGAATACCAGTTTCTTGCATGCATTCGAAATCAAAAAAGATAAAATTCCCTTTCTTCTGGGTATCTTCTGGTCGGGGTTGATATTTTTGAATGAAGCATTCGTGCTCCAAGTCCACAATTTGGCGACAAATGTGACATCGTTTCTTCCCTCGACAAACGTGTAACTTAACACTATTGGTACGTATGCCTTGTCCACAAGTAGGACACAATCTCAGAAGCTGACAAGTACTTTTCTGCTGTGAACCTTGCATCTTCAAATGTTGTTGGTAACAGGTAAGACTGACAAAAGTGCGCTGACACACAGGGCAATGCACTCGTACTTGTCCTTTGTCCAGACAAGGTTGAGAGGCCAAACATCCCTCACATTTCGATCCACAATGCTTGTGTTGTTCTCGATTGTTATAACCATAGTCACATTTTTCACAGTAGTAACTGAATTTCAGAAATCCAGTAATACTGGTAATGGTATCAAAATGACCATCGTGATGATAGACGTGAATGTATTTTCCGTCTTTGAAATCGTGGCCTCGAAACAAAAGAGGACCACGCACTTCTTGAGGGTGTACTTTCAAAGTGTAACGTGGAGCCAAGACGTCTTGCAACTTTTGCATTTCTGGAATACCGCAAGGGGTATCTTTGGATATCCCCGCTTGCTGTAACAGGAGTTCTGCTTCACTTCGTTGTTTGGCTCGGTCCGATTGTCGAATAGTTTCCCAGGCTCTTTTCCATTCTATCGTCTCGTTCTTGTTGACATACATTTGTCCCACGACGATGGCACGGGCTAAACACATCTGGTCTTGAGGATTGTTAATTCGGACGAGGCTTCGCTTCATGTTACGAAGGCTGTCCACCAATAACACTTTTTTGCGTCCGGTCTCCTCAGGAAGAGACACGTGGGTCATGAACAGTGTGGCTTTTCCATCGGTGATGTGAAACTTGTCGTTGGATTGTTGCACATGTTGAATTTTGTCAATGACTTTGGAAGGTGTTAATTCTGATGGGCTAGTAAACTCGATCCAAACGGGAGACTTTAAATTATCGTGATGAATAGAAAGTCTCAAGCGATCGTCTTCTTTGGCTTGACATTGCTGTTTCAATGCAGTTAACACAGAATCCCACACCTCGGTAATGAACCCTTCTGTATTCTCCAAAGGTACATTGGCCTTGAAATCTTTAAACTTTACGGCATACGTGTAAGCCGTTGTTCTAAATTTTAGAGAGGAACGCTTTTCCGTCTCTCGAATGTGATAGTAATTTTCAGGGTTTACTAAGGGTGGTGCACTTTGCTTGGACGTCGATTGCTTAGGCGTAGATTCGGGCTCACTCATGTCATCTTCAAAATCACTGGCATGAATTTGAGCCAAGACTTCAGCTACTGTGCTAGGCGATACATTACGTTTCTGTCTCTTACTGTCTTTTCCTTTCTCCACAACATGATGTGGTCTTTTCATCTTGTCTGCAAAAAGTCAAATGACTACCTTTTAAAGACCATAACCCCTATATATTCATGTCCGATCCGTGCATATATAAAGGGTTAGTGTCTAACGGTTCAGTATTCATTTCACTCTCACATTGACCAGAACGATGAAAGAACCTACAGAAGTGGAACTTCTCATTAGAGCTTTACGTGGGGTCATACGAAAGTTTTCGTCAGACCAGCCGACGGCCTACTCTTCCTCCTATCGAGATAAAAGTCAAGATACTTGCTATATCTTTAAGAAGAAAGGACATTGGGCTACAGAATGTTCAGATCGTGACAAAAATAAAAAAGGTACCAATAGAGACAAAAGTCAAGATACCTGTTATTATTGTAAAGAGAAAGGACATTGGTCTCCAAACTGTCCTAAGAAACAACAGGAGCAGGAGAAGGAGGAGCAGGAGGAGGAGGAGGCGGAGGAAGAGGAGGACGAGGAGGAGGAAAGAAATTCTGAACAGGAGGAGAAAGAGGAACCCCGTCACGTTCACAAAAACAAGAAAAGAAGACGAAACGAAAGTGACGAAGAAAAAGAAAAAGCTGTGACAGTAAAGAAAATGAAAAAACAGAAAGAGTGAAACAGAAGAAAACTTATGAACTTTTTAAAAATGGTATTGTGTTATGTTATGTTGTGATATTGAATTGTAACGTTTGTACTAGAATACACCAGAGAGAAAAAACGTAAGTGTCTCTTGGTTTTGATTTGATAGAATAAGAACCTACACTCACACATTCCTTCACTCACACGTACATCATGGATTTTAAAAAATATATAAAAGGACTTTTGAGTTTTCATTGAAATAGGCAATTGACATAGTATTTCTTTTCGAAATAATTGGAGTGGCCCTGAAAAGGACCGTTGGTGTTTTGATTGTTTAAAACAAAACAAACTCAGAAACGGGACGAAATCCTCTTGAGCTGTCTTAAGCCTTTGCCACGGCCAAGGCCTACTTCGGGACTGGTGGTTCCTGTCAATGATTTGGTAGAAATCACTAACGGTGGTAAGGTAGACGTAGTCACAGAGAGATCGGGTTGTTTCGCTCGAGAAGGTCTTTTTCTCTTCGGTCGTGATAAAGAAGTCTGATACATTTGTTTCAGACTCCTTAACTCAGCTAAAATATCTAAAAGTACCGTCGTGACCGTTTGATTTTCACTATTTTCTTTCTGTCCTTGGTCTTCATTCTTCTCTGTTGCTGTTGCTGCTGCTGCTGCTGCTACTGTTTCTTCCTGGTGTTTCCTTCTTGCTTCTTCTTCCTGCTGTTGCATAAGAAAAGCTTGTTCTTCTACTTTCTGTTGTTGTAAAAATCGCTCCAATTCTTCTTTTTGTCTCTGCTTAAAATCATCGACGTGTCCATAAGAAGATACAGAAGGCAACGAAGGTTCCGGAATAAATTCTTGCGATGTTAAAAAATCCACAATATCCCAGTTAAAATCCACTTCTTCTGGATGTAGATTTGTCATGACTTTAGTAGTCACTGTTGGCCCATGACTTGCTGTCTCTACTCCTGACTCACTCCAATTCATCGTCTTCTTACTGTCCGCCATGATTGACAACTCTGTCTCATCGATTGACTGCGCACAGACGCTAGTACCTCTATATAGAAAAGGTGACGTCACAGACCGCTCTCTTCCGATTGGATGGCTGTGCCTGACTTTTGTAACGCGTGTTTGGATTGGTCGATACACTCAATCCGTTTCGATCCGCTCTTCCCCTATAAATAACCGCAGTTCACGGCATTCGCTTCACCTGTTCTCATCACAAGATGTGGACTAACGTTGAATCGTCAACCCTTGTGTCTAGCATGCTGTTTAGGACTGACATACCCATGTATGTCAGATCATCATGGAGTGTCATTCATAGGACGGAGACAGCCTATTGGAAGAGAAGAGTCTATGTGGAAAGACAAGGTTGCTTGAAGAGAGTTCTCTTCTATGGACCCACAGTAAGGAGAAGTTTAAGGAAGAGAAGAAGATCTGTGAGATGTCCTCTGTGTTAACAAGACAACGTTAACATTACACATAACGGTCCTTTTCAGGGCCACTCATAGGTCTCGAAAAGATAGTAGCTTTCTTTGCCGCCCTTTTTTTCCCTTGTCCCTATATAGGCCCACCCTGTTCCATTTCCCTTGACGCTATATAGGCCCACCCTGTTCCATTTCCCTTGACGCTATATAGGCCCACCCTGTTCCATTTCCCTTGACGCTATATAGGCCCACCCTGTTCCATTTCCCTTGACCCTATAGTGCCCCAAGCTGTTTTGACCCTATAGTGCCCCAAGCTGTTTTTGACTGGATTTTCCCTTGACCCTATAAATCTTGACCCTATAGTGCCCCAAGCTGTTTTTGACTGGGTTTTCCATAGACCCTATAGTGCCCCCTATTACTACTAAGGGACATATTATTTTTAAAATTGCATGGATAGTATGCAGGCTCTTCAGAATATGAATGGAGCATTGTTTCGAGAACAGTTAAAAACACGTGTTTCAAAGATGGAATCTCTTGACATCAATAATATGTTATTCCCTTCCTCAGAGAGGAAAACGAATTATACTGTTGGAGATCTACGACAAATGTGAACATTTTATTGCAACGGACATAGTTTTATCATAAGCATTAATCATATGTTGTCTGATTATTTTTCGGAACTGGGTGTGTGGTAGGCTCGCTATTCAGGATTAAATAGAAAATTTCTTCAAGGATGTATACACATACTTCATTCCTTCAGTGATGGAAAATGTTGATTTTAAGATTGCCTTTCAGGTTATTCCCTTCCTTAGAGAGGAAGACTCATGAAGATAGCCATGAAAATTGCCATGAATGAAAATTGCCATGAAAATTGCCTGGAAATGTTACCTTGCCTCAGATAGCATGACTTCTTGGATTTATCTGACAAGTGTGCACGTCGCTTTGTAAGGAATATAATGTCATTGTCGGCATTAATCATATTTTTCTAATGTGTGAATAATTTCAGAACTCCTTCAGTATGTAGGATCTTCAAGATCAAATTGATCATTTGATGAGATGTAGAGACTTGTTTCATCAATCGAAAACGTTGACTGCCTGGTATGCATAACTTTTTTGTTATTTCTAAGACATGTGAGCGCTTTTTTTTGCAAAGGACATTTTAAATTATTTTCAGAAGCCGTATTTATTTTCTCATATTGGGATGGTGGCAGCGTTTACAGATTATGAATATGGTTACATTTTATTATTCAGCAACTTTGAAATTCGCAGTAAATGGCTTAATTTTTATATACAAGTGACTGCATACCAGGATATGGAAGATATTTGATAACATTCACAGAATAATAGGTGTTTCCATGAACAGACTATTCTAATTACTTGTGATATTTTCTTTCTAAATATCAATATATGAGATATCAAGTAAATTGTTTTGCCGTATCATCCATGCTTGCTATATTTGCCTTGCCAAGCGTGCACTGGACAATAACAATACTAATGGATTTTTTGTTGGATATTACTGATGATAATATTATTTTGACAATATTTCCACCAACACCCTTTTCAGTCCTATTTTAAGCCTGAAATGGGACACGTGATGAAAACTTTTTTGTTGTAGCTAATACTAGTGTTTCATCTGCATTTAATTACCTTGATGCTAAGATTTTACGTGCAGTTAAAATATATGTTTTGATAGTTTGATACTAGCTATAAAAATAATGATTAACAAATGTTATGTTCATGTAATAGAGACTGTCATCCTAAAAAAAATTTCATCACAAATCTTATGGAAATGACCCTCAAAAAAGAAATTGTTTGCCGACAAATAAGAATACTGACTGGTCCCTGTTTAATTCATATCTGGGTTAGGGAACCAGACTAAATTTTCCAGAGTACCTCAGATGCTTTAGATTGTATGTATTATGAGTTGTTACTTATTTTTTAAAAATTGCTTCCAACAAGTGACATACATACATACATACATACATACATACATACATACATACATACATACATACATACATACATACATACATACATACATACATACATACATACAAACATACACACACACAAACGTACATACATACACACAGAGACATACACACACACACACACACACACACACACACACATACATACATAGATACATACATACATACATACATACATACATACATACATACATACATACATACATACATACATACATACATACATACATACATGCATGCATGCATGCATGCATGCATGCATGCATACATACATACATACATACATAAGAAGACAATCTGGCCTTGAGAATATCACTCAGGGAGAAGAATAACCAGTTGGAAAGTATTAAAGGTCACCAACTGTTTTTACATCAACTGCTCGAAGATAGAGTATGTGATAAGGATAAAGAAAATGTAAGCACGAAATGCGATGCACAGACTCAAATAACACTAGCTGATATAGTGCGTATGGTCAAACCTTCAACTGAAACACAAACAGCAAATATGGTGAATGTGAGAACTGCTCTAAATCTTGATCGTACAAAACGACGGAAGTATTTATCGGACCAAACGGAATATACGGCGAAGAACAAAGGCGGTCGCTTGAAATCCACTGATTCAAGGGAAGGAGTGGTTCTGACTCCGTCCACAATACCCAGTACCTCAACTGAAGAATTGACAGTAATTGAAGATAATGGAGAACGTGGTTATCATCATGATCAGAAATACTCAGTACGGGAAAATGCAAGATACATCAACAAGGAAAGAAGATCACCATTCAAAAAAAATTCAGCCACCTCATCAAAAGACTTGGATAAAGGAAGCAAAACAATCGATGTCATCACAACTAACAGAAACTGCAGACCTCAAAAAAGAGTGAGGAACTCTTATGAACGTCGAGTTCTAATGTCCAGGATACCGGTTGACAGAACGAGAGAAGAGATGAGAACTTGTATAGAAAAGCACGCCAGAAACAAAAGAATAGAAATAACTGACTCTCAGATCTTAAAGCACTGGCGTGTAAGAGGAGGAAAGGACACTTTTACTGCTTTAGTCACAGTAGATGACTTAGACTTTGAGAAGGTTTTAGAGAAAGGTTTTTGGCCAGATTTTGTATGGGGAAGAGAATGGTATGAGGATTACGGTGATAAGGACGCCAAGAGGTTCAGTTGGAACTATATAAAGGGGTAGTAAGTCGCATATATATGTATAAATTATGGTCAACTACTTTATAGTCATTGTACTACTTGTGTTGAAAATCTATTTTTTAAGTCAACAAATGTCTAGTCATACATTTCGTCTGATGACATGGAACGTAAAAGGAGCTATGTATGGTGCACCATACTTGTACTCTTTGCTAAATGAGGTAGATATTGCAGTGCTTACTTAGCACTGGCTTCTTCAGGAGCAACTCAACTTTCTAGACAATTTATATCCACAGTTTAAATCTTTCTCACGCTCTGACAATAGGTTAAAAGTGAATTTCGAAGAAAGGATAAGACATAAAGGGTTTGGGGGAATAGCAATCCTATATAGGAAGTCACTCTGCGTTAATCCTTTGTTGAGCGTCGGCAGTGATAGAGTCTTAGGAATAGAAGTGATATGTAATGATAAATTGAAATATTTTGTATTCGGAGCACTTTTGCCATCAACTAATTTTCCTATTGCAAGTTACTATGAAACAATGGAAGAATTAAAGGACCAGTTTGATATGTTCTGTAAAGAAGGCATTTCCATACTCGCGGGTGATTTCAATGGCCAGTTAAGTTCACTGCTTAGCTTCAAAACGAACTGTCTAACAACAAACGCTAGAGGTGCTATTCTAGAAAAGTTTCTGACCGATAGGCACTTAATATCCGTTAATAGTCAATCTATTTGTGAAGGACCCGACTTTACATTTTTCTCAATCGATGGTAAATCCAAATCGTTGATAGATCATATACTATTGCAAAAAGACAAATTCGATTTAGTGGTTAAGGCCGAAATAATTGATGACCATCCTTTGAACATTTCAGATCATCATCCTGTAAAAATAGAGTTGGTCATTCCTCTTTCTTATAATATAATCATGGCTGACAAGAATATAATTCCCTCCATAAATTGGAAAAAAGCATCGGCAGAACAAATAAATAGGTATAAGGAAGCAACACGCAATGAATTTTTAGCGCAACTACATAAGGCAGAACTAGTGACAAATGTCGATATTGATAGTATTATTCAAGACACGGTAAAGATTTTACATGACGCAGCTTCTAGGTTTCTGCCCATAAAAAGGTTTTGCCCATACGCTAACCCCTATTGGAAATTACTAAACGTAAAAAAGTTTCATACAGAAATGAGGCTGAAACGTAGGGTATGGATCTCTGATGGTAGGCCAAGAGGATGGGAATTTCAGTCATATGCGAACTATAAGAAAGCGAAGAAATGTTTTGGAAAAGAATTACTGAGAGCAAAAGAAATGTATGACAGAGAACAGTTCAGTGAGCTTGAAAAGGCTGCAGAGCTAGATATTTCCACTTTCTATAAGTTTATACGGAATAAAAGACATAAACATGGTTACATATACGAAATTGAATCTAACGGAAAAATTGTACGTGACCACGACTCTATAAGAGACTTATGGGCAAATCATTTTTCCATTTTATCATTACCTGACAATACCTATTTGTATGATAAGAATCATTACCAGATGGTCTTAGCAGAGGTTAAAAAACAGAGTATAGAAACCCATTCCCACTTTGATGAAGTTCTTGACAAAATTCCCACTAGAGAAGAAATCAGTAGTGCAATTAGTTCTCTCAGTAAAAATAAGGCATGTGGTCACGACGGTATTGTTGCCGAGCATTTACTGTTTGCGGACACTCAAAGCAGTGTACAGTTACTTGAAACTGTCTTCAAAAAAGTGTACGAGGCCGAGGAGTACCCATGCCATTTTAAACAAGGTTTAGTAATACCAATATTTAAAGGAGGGGGAAAAAGCAAATTAGATATGAATAACTACCGTGATATAACTATAGTTCCAGTGCTTCAGAAAATCCTAGAGCAAATTATATATAATAGACTACTTATATTTTCTAAGTACATTAATTTTCCAAATCCAATGCAACAAGGTTTTAGGAATAATTGTGGCAGTATCACTGCAGCATTTTGTATCAAAGAATCTATATGCTACTATATGGATAAAGATACTCCTGTCTATGCAACATTTCTTGATAATGCTAAGGCATTCAATACAGTCTGGCACAATGGGTTATTTTACAAGCTGTACAAACTTGGCATTAAAGGGAAGACGTGGCGCATCATGAAAGACTCGTTTAAGGGAGTAACTAGTTCTGTTTTATTTGCGGGCAAATTGTCCAAATATTTCAATATTAAGCAGGGTGTAGGACAGGGTCGTATCTTGTCCGCTTGGTTCTTTCTCGTTATGATAGACGATTTGATCACTGATTTACATCACACTTTGCGAGGCCTAAATCTTGTCGATCTCCACCTGCCGTGTGTCTTATTAGCGGATGACACAACTGTAATGGCTAATTCGCATCATTCGATGCAGCATCTGCTCGATACAATCTCTAATTATGCGAAAAGGTGGAGATTGAAATATAACGCAGATAAAAGTTGCAGCATCCTCTTTACAAACAAAAGAAGAAATGATATTCCTGCTTTTCTATTCGACAAATCGCCAATTCCAGTAGTCAAAAGTAAGAAATATGCCGGCATACCTCTAACGTACAACTTTAAACCTTACGATGCGATAAAAGAAGCATGCGATAAAGGTAAACACTTATTAAACTCTTTTTATTTTATTGGTATCAGAGACGGAGGAATGAACCCTCTAATAAGTATGAAAATCTGGAAAAGAATCATTCTACCTTCAGTCCTATATGGATGTGAATTATGGTCGAATATGACGAACACCAATATAGAAGAACTTGAGCTATGTCAGAGATATGCAGCGCGACGTATGCAAGCTTTCGATAAATATTCGCCAATAGAGGCTACGCGTAGTACCTTAGGACTCTGGTCAATGGAAGCATACATTGATAAGATGAAATTGTGCTTTTTCAACCGGCTGTGTAGGGGCGATTGGACTCTTATCTGGAAAAAGATTTTCATTTTGCGTTTATGTCAGTACTTGACCAACCCAATTAGACAGACGGGGTTTATAGCAGATATTGACAAAATATTCAAGAAATATGGTATGGGAAGTGTTCTCTTAGACTATGCAGTAAGAGTACAAACCGAAGGTAAACTTGTTTGGAATCGGAATATTATTGATAATATTCAAAACATCGAAGAATCTACCTGGAATACAGATATTGAACTAAGGAGCGATTTAATTCACTTCAGAAACATTCATTTGGACTTAAAACCAAGCAGTATATGGTTTCTTGGACGTAAATTTCCATCTATGTTATGGCCTCTCTCTGAAATAGTGAAACTATATATCATGCCTGTTGGAAAAGTTATGATATGTAAACTCTGTGGAAAAGAGACTGACGACAGAGCGAAACATCTTATCTTAGGTTGTGAAAAGCTCCTTGAAGAACGAAACGTCTTCTTTGAGAGGGTGATTGACACTTTAGAGGTGAGAGACGGGGTTAATTTATTTAATCAAGAAGACGATATACTATTGGAGACACTTCTTGGAAGCAGAGTAGATTGCTTGTCGTCTATCGACGATGATGTATGGGATAAACTCATGTTGGTAACGGCAAAAAGCATAACCTCATTTTACAATAAAATGCATTCCCTACTCTCAACCAGCATGTCATAACATAACAGCAATAATAAGTAGTTAATTTAGATAAATAAATAAATTAATTTAAAAAAAAACAAACAAAAACAAATATTCTGCTGTTGTTAAATTCCGCAATTTTGATGTATTACAGATCACGGAGATATAATGCTCTCTGGCTCATATAATATACGAGTGTCACCTTTTGCTATCTTTATTCCTTTGAGAAGGATTTCATGCTGTTCCTCATATATATGTATAAATGTGTGTATATGTGTGTATATATGTATGTGTAAATATGTGTTTGGGTGTGTAAATATATATGTATGTGTATGTGTGTACATTTATATATATATATATATATATATATATATATATATATATATATATATATATATATGTGTGTGTGTGTGTGTGTGTGTATGTATGCATAAACATATATGTCATGTAGAAAGAACTACATTGATAATTACACTGGTATACGTTTCCAATTTGTTTCAATTATATTCTTTTGTGTTGTATTTCATGATTTTGTATTATCCTGAATTTGATTAATCTGATGTAATCTCTACTGAAGAGGAAATAAAGTCAGTCAGTCAGTCAGTCAGTCATACATACATACATACATACACACACACAAACGTACATACATACACACACAGAGACATACACAGACATACACACACTCACACACACACACACACACACACACACACACACACACACACACACACACACAAACATACATACATACATACATACATACATACATACATACATACATACATACATACATACATACATAACAATAACCATAACAATTCATGTGAACCACAAAATTTATATGATGTAGTATATAGTAAATATATGTAACAGTTGGTAACAGTCATTATCACTGTACGAAATAATGTCTGAAATGTCTGCTTGGAATTTGTCTTTGACTGGTATGAATTATATCCATGTAATGTTTTGGTGTTATATGTATTGATTTGTTCTATAATTATGTATTGTTTTGGTGTTACATGTATTGATTTGTTCTCTATCCATGTAATGTTTTGGTGTTATATGTATTGATTTGTTCTATAATTATGTATTGTTTTGGTGTTACATGTATTGATTTGTTCTCTATCCATGTAATGTTTTGGTGTTATATGTATTGATTTGTTCTATAATTATGTATTGTTTTGGTGTTACATGTATTGATTTGTTCTCTATCCATGTAATGTTTTGGTGTTACATGAATTGATTTTGTTCTATATCTATGTAATGTTTTGGTGTTACATGAATTGATTTTGTTCTATATTCATACAATGTTTTCGTGTTACACGTATTGATTTTGTTTTCTATTGATGTAATGTTTTGGTGTTATATGAGTTGATTTGTGATATATCTATGTAACGTTTTAGTGTTACATGAATTACTTTTTGCTATATTCATAAAATTAATTTGTGTTACATGTATTTATTTGTTTTCTATCCATGTAATGTTTTGGTGATACATGTATTTATTTGTTCTCTATCCATATAATGTTTTGGTGTTTTATGAATTGCTTTGTGCTATATCCATGTAATGGTTTAGTGTTACATGAATTACTTTGTGCTATATTCATAAAATTATTTGGTGTTACATGTATTTATTTGTTTTCTATCCATGTAATGTTTTAGTGTTTTATGAATTGATTTGTGCTGTATCCATATAATCTTTTGGTGTTACATGAATTGCTTTGTTCTTTATCCATATAATCTTTTGGTGTTACATGAAATGCTTTGTTCTTTATCCATATAATTTTTTGGTGTTACATGAATTGCTTTGTGCTATATCCATATAATCTTTTGGTGTTACATGAATCGCTTTGTGCTATATCCATGTAATGGTTTGGTGTTAGATGTATTTATTTGTTCTCTATCCATATAATGTTCTGGTATTACATGTATTTTTTTTTCTTCTATGGATGTATTCTTTTGGTATTACATGTATTGAATTGTGCTATATCGATATAATGTTTTGGTGTTTCATGAATTGCTTTGTTCACGGAACTTTAACGGAATTTTTAGGTTTCGAAAAATCTACAGATTATGTCCGATTCCGTAAACCCTTGCATATTTGACTGGCTATTCATTCCTAGCAATATATCATTGCTCATTATCATTATCGCAGTGTATTTTCTACTAGATGTGATGCTCAATTTTGACATGTGTTTTAATCATGAGTCATTATTTATTTAACTTTCTATGTGTTTCTAGTTTGTAACAACGATCCGGGATTTAAAAATATATATTTTCAATATTGTTTCAATTTAAACGAAATGGTATCTATGAGTTGATCATCAATGTTTTAATATATATATATATATATATATATATATATATATATATATATATATATATATATATATATATATATATATATATATATATATATATATATATGTGTATATATATATATATATATATATATATATATATATATATATATATATATATAAATCTATTCCCTACAACGAATTTGCCATTTTCTTTATGGATTGAGTATTTTTTTTTAAGTATTCGTTTTCAGGAAGTTGCTAATTGTGATACAGTGTTCATGATTTGAGGAGTTTATTTGTGTAGTTGTTTTTCTTGCAGCTGGCTTTTCTTCAAAAATTTAATTTCAGTTTCTTCCTTACGTGTTTTTCCGAACTATATCTTTTTTGTCTCCCTACTAATTCTATTGGTTTAACAAAATTAATAAAGAGCTTATTTTCATATCAGAGATAGTCGCTCCGCGACAAGATCTGTTGTAAATGAATGATGGCAGCTCCATCTGACCATGAGATGTCAGCTGACCAATATGGCCTACGGTTCACATTTCGGAAGACCCTGCCAACACAGAAGAAATGAAACTACATAATATTCCTTGATTGTTATGCTTATCACGTCGTCATCATTCTGCGACGATCCTTTCAGCTTGGCAATAATTTCATGGATATTTAATTAACATAGTGATGGTTGATGTGAACATTTAATCTTTCAAACGTTATTGGGAATAATCTGTTCATTTAGAGCTTTGTAATTCAATTTATATAACTAGTGTGTTAAATCATCTGATTGTTACTAGAAACAGCAAAACATATACCTGTAGTTATTGCATATAAACACAAACCAGCTCTGGAAGTACCTACACCATCAGAGGAGATAACCATATTTGCATATAAACACAAACCAGTTCTGGAAGTACCTACACCATCAGAGGAGATAACCATATTTGCATATAAACACAAACCAGCTCTGGAAGTACCTACACCATCAGAGGAGATAACCATATTTGCATATAATCATTATAAATCTTTGTAGCGAGTTTTATATGCTTTTTATGCTTCGTTGTATTTCAGTCTCTATCATCAAAATATTTTTATCTCTATAAATTTTATCTTCTCGCAGTTAAAACTGACCAGCGTTCACTTTGTGGCCGTGAAACATATGAACAGAAAGACATCACACGAATGGTGTCAAGGTGTAATGACGGGAGTCGCTTCACATAGACCAGTTATTAAAGGGTCAACAAACCGTTGAGAAGTAGTTCCAATTAAACACGAAAGAAATTAATTCCCTTATTACAAACAAACGAAAGCATGCCATTTTCTTTATAGAAATCTTTGTATATTGATGCACGCTGATCATTATTAAAGGACCTTTTCGGTGGCCTACACGGTTAGAGCGTTCGCCGCGAACGCAGTAGGTCGCGGGTTCAAAACCGGGCCGAGTTATACCAAAGGCATTATAAAAATGGTACTAACATCTTCCTCGATAGGCGCTCAGCATAAAGAGTTTTGTGTTAGGTCTGGTCGGCTTCTGCAGGGTAATGTAACTGGACGGGACATAATGCTACATGTCTGCGGCATGATGCGTCAGTGCTAGACACATCATTATAATCTGCCACTCTTGCTTAGAAATTTACAGAGATTGAGACTTGACTTGAATAAAAGTTAAGCCTGCGATCGTATTAGCAAAAACGTTTAGGTCATAATTACTTAAAATGCCGTCTGACTTAAATACAAGCAATCAACAGTCTTAATTCTAGACTCAACTTAAGACTTATGCAGCTGAAATCAGAATTCATAGATTTAGTACATTCACAGCAATTAACGAGTAACAAGTCTCCGTCCGTTTAACTCTTGTCTGATTAGAAACTTCGGGCAGGGGAGGCGACTGAGTCAGATAGAAAATGAAAGCTAAACTGAATACATGTACTTTGAAATTATACCAAGTAAGGAATCACCTGTGTCTGTATTGTTGGCTATTTTACAGTGCAGTGACACATAAATAATTAGATCACTTGTTCAAGGCTGACATTTAAAATGAGTAGTCGCTAACAAGGGTCAGCAGGTAGAATAAACCGCAAGTATGAAAGATACATACCGAAGTGAAAAGTATAATACTGGGATACTTTAAGTTTTGAACAATTAACGGTGATCTGTTTAGAACTAATTTACAATTATTGAACGTGTCGGAAATATGTGTCTCAAATCGAAGATTAGTATAACCTACTAAACAACTTTTGCCTTTATGTAACAACGCAAATAAAAATAAACAAATAACTCTGGTAAGTTAAAGAAAATGTACAATGAATTGACAAATAAAATCCACCGTACCATAGCCTAACCAGGTATTTCAGATCCACCCAAAGTATTTAGGCGTCAAGGTTAGTCTCCATTGTTGTCTAGATAATGAATAAGTTATATTTCTTAAAACAAATTAATTTGACAAATTGATGGACAGACGGAAGAATGAAGGTACCGACAGTAAAGAAGTAATATGGTGTGGGGACAATATTTACAACTTCACGATTTGTCTTCTCTTTCTTGCCTACAAAAAAAATCATTAACAATAACCCTTGTATATTTTTTTTTAAATTCTTACTGCAAGTATTACAAGGTTCCATTACGGCCATTGCAAACACGTAATAATATTTTATAAATTCATACAAGAATATCCTATTTAATTTTTATTTATAAACATCATACCAAACCGAAAGGTTTTGTAACAAAATTGAAACAATACCAATATATGTACCAGAAAACACATGTATCGGTATTATCGCTTAGTAAAAAAAAAGTAATCGTTTGTTTTAGTTGCAATTTATGAATAAATTGCAATGCTGTAATCTGGATGCTGCTGGCCTTAGAATACATTGCAGTCTATAGTTTCTGATATTATTATATGTCATGTGACCGAACTACTTTTTGTTATCTAAATATATGGTATATTATTACGACACTGTTTGTTATGTATGCAGTTGCTTGAATAGATCTTCAACCGATGGTGTCAGCATTGTTTCGTAAAGTGAAAACATTCAGAAACACCCTAACTACGGCTTACAGCTAACCCCAACTCTCCTTGTGAATATTAAAGAGCAGTTTTTTGGTGGCGACTTTGTCTTGCTCAATTCATTTCAGGTAGTTCGTTCTATAATAATTTGTAGCCTTGAACAGTTTGTCCGTACCAATATAAAATTCATACACAATTCATGTATATTTCTGACTTTGAGAACTTATTGCACTCTCTGTGTAGAATTTTGTTTTGTTTGCTTAGCTTTTCTTGTGCTGAAATTTGAAATAAACAGAAGCAATTTAATAAATTAAAGTAGAAATTCTTTTCTGAATAATTAATATTGTATGTAAGTCCTAACAAATTTAGATAATAATAATAATAATAATAATAATAATAATAATAATAATAATAATAATAATAATGTAGTCCCAAATATACGAATATATTAACCTCTTTCGTAAGTGAAATGCTTTTTTATCTTTATATTTCATGTAACTGCCTACATTCCTACATTAGGTAACCACCCCGGTGGTCTACTGGTTAGAACATCCACCGCGAAAGCAAGAGGTCGTGGGTTCGATCACCGGCCGAGTCATACCAAATGATACAATCAGCTGCCTCGCTTGGCGCTCAGCATTAAGAGGTTATTGTTAGGACTGGTAGGCCTGGTATCAGGATAATGTGACTGGGTGGGACATCATGCTACATGTCTGCGGAATGATGTCCAAGTGCTAGACATCACTATAAACTGCCTCCCTACAGACATCGTAGCTATATGACTTAAAAACTGTAAAAAAAAAAAAAAAAAAAAAAAGTTAAAAAATCCTAATAACACCCACCCACCCACATTAAGTAATTTACCCACCTCACTATCAGTAAATCATCTTTAGATCATAATTAGGGAAAGCTATATATACATGTCCTATCTATCAAACATACTTGTACAAACTTACAGGTGAAGTATGAAAGATATACTAGTTTGTCGAAAATATCCTTGGACCGAATTGACCTGGGTAGAATTGTGTTAATGCCAACACGTTTAACAGCGTAGCGGATACTATTTAGACAACGGGTTTTCTACACAATCACCGTTAATATTTAACATTCTTTCTTGTCTTGTTATTAATTGAATAACATACAGCGGTACTTGCTAAGAAATGTTATACACCATTAACTTTAAGACCTGTATTTTTTATTTTATTTTTATTTTCTTGATATTCAAAAATTAAAGAAAAGAATAAATTAAACAATGCGTTACTGTTCCCCATGACCTTGATCAGTCAGCCGAATCGTAAGGTTGTCAACACCCGGGACAAATATATACCTGACCGTTTAAGAAAGCATTTTCATAGACGCTAGAGCATGCAGAATGTATAATACATTCTACAGTCATGGCTAGCAGCTTAAAATCCGTCGATTGTGAGACTCAAGGGTTACGTTGTCCGATTTGTCTCGATGTATTTACATCACCAATGAATTTACCATGTCTCCACACCTACTGTCAACATTGTCTACACAAATACATTGTGGAGAATGTAACTACGGGGAAGACGGCTGCTACCTTCAATTGCCCAGAGTGTCGGAAGGAAACATATCCTCCACTTCCTGATATTCCTGTGGATAAGTGGGCAGAACATTACCCATACAATACTGTGTTGTTGTCGGTGTTGCCACCGGAGAAAAGGAAGGTGGATAAGACCTGTGATTCGTGTATGTACGAGGGTAGTTCAGTTACAGCTGAAAATTACTGTGAGGTGTGTAAAGAAGCTCTTTGTCCGACATGTGCGAAGGTGCATAGAAAAAACAAGGCAACAAGGGACCACGCAGTCGTATATATACAAGACCTGATCACAGATCTCGAGCTAGCTGTTAGCCTGTCAGTGAGTATCACTTGTCCGAAACATGTTGGTAAAGAATATGAATTTTATTGCAACACCCACAGTAGTATGTGCTGCTCAGAATGTGTCTACCAGGGTCACAGAGGTTGTAGAGAGGTTCTTCAAATAAAGGACGCTACATCCAAAGTACTTAAGGAAAAAGAAGCAATTGCAGTTATAGACCGATTGAAAGAACTTAAGACCCACTTGGATCAATTTAGGAATGAAAATCAGGAAGCATTTAGCAAGACTGAAGCTGAAGTGAATAATATTCCTGATGAAATTGAGGTGGTGAGGAAAAAGATTAACACTTTACTCGACAATGTTAAATCCATGATCACGATGGAGAAAAATACTCTCTTGAAAGAGGAGTCAATAACTTGTCATGCTAAAAATCAACAGTGTGAATCAATCAGCTCTGCGATTACAAACTCCTTTCATATATTAGAAGCAGTTTTCGCACATGGAAGCCCTCGTCATTTCTTGACCACTCTGCATAAAATTGAAGAACATCTCGTCCACTACGAGTCGGCTGTGAAGGAGAAATATTCTGAAGTGAGACACGTTGACGCTAAGCTTTGTCTGGATCATTGTATCCTCTCTTTGGTCAAAAGTAATGATACCAAAATCGCTAAAATTGACATTGTTGAAAAGAAACACAGTCTTGCACCTTCTGTTTTTCCTCCCACTATAGTGAAAACAGCAAACCCAACCACGATAAGGCACGATGGACCCGATGATAAGACGAAAACCGTAAAAGGGCGTACTCTACCAGAACAATCGTTACAATTTAAACCGCTGAAGGATTGCAAACCGGAAGTAATTGCGCAGTTTAATGCTGATTATACCGATGGCAGGTATCCGAGGTATTCTGCTATAACCCGTCTGCCAGATGATAAAGTCATGCTTGTGGATTGCAATATTTCTACATGTAGACTGTATGACGCATCGTTTCAGCACCTTGCTGACTATAAAATGACGTCATGTCCATTGGGCGTGTGTGTAGTCGAGGGATCTGAGATAGCAGTGACCCTTCCTCATCAGAAGATGATCCAGTTTCTGACTGTGGATAGCTCTATACATCCAGGGAGGGTAATCAACACAAGTCAAGGTTGTGATGGAATTTCCGCCCTATCAAGAGATCAACTGGTCGTAAGTTGCATTCGGAACGATAGTCTATATTGGTGTATTTTATCTATGGATGGATTGGAGACCTTCTGTGTTGAGGTTTGTCCTTCATCATGGCGTTCTCAGTTATCGGTGAATAATAGAAGAACGCATATTTATGTATCATATTACAATCCAGGTGCAATGTACGCGTATAGAGTGAACGGTACGCGTAGATTCAAATATAAGCACAAGACCCTGGATGGTGCATGTGGAGTAGGGGTGGACAGTGAGGACAATCTGTATGTTGTGGGTCAGATGTCTAACAACATTCATCAGGTGTCTCCAGACGGGACTCCTCTACAAGTTTTCTCCACAGGAATCCCAAAACATCCCTCAGCTATCTGCTTCTTTTCCAGTGGTGACGAGTTTCTTCTAACAGAAGAAAGCGATGGAAAACTAGCGCATAAATTTAAATTGAAATAGTGTCTATAGATATTGATTAGCATTCCATACATTTAAATGTAGGCATTCAAATGTACATCTATTTTAATGTTGTTTGTTAGTATTTTCGCACATATATCAAAATATATTGCAAGCTGCTTGGACACATACATGTATAACTTTGTTTTGAAAATTAATTTTCTTGCATTAATGGTAGACATCTTGTTAATGTTATACCTTAAATTGGATACGTCTATTTCACGATTGAATGTTTCAAGGGGCACGCTATTGTTTCATATTTTAAAGACACTTGTGGTTGAAAGATATTTTAAATACACTTAAAATATGACATATTATCTACATACGCAGCGTGCATAAACATCTAAAATCATTTGAAAATCAATATAAATCTAACTTAACTGCAGATTGTAATTTCAGGTCAGCCATAAAATGTGTAGAACCAAAAATGACGAGGAGAAGGCGTAAGCCTTCTAATGTTTTGTAAATTGTTAGAGCTTTGAACAAAGCTCAATAATAAATGTTTACTGGACAATCGAGAATTGGACATAGAGTTCGCTAATTGGGGAATTAACGGAACATGTTTTCGAGAATTGGACATAGAGTTCACTAATTGGGGAATTAACGGAACATGTTTTCGAGAATTGGACATAGAGTTCACTAATTGGGGAATTAACGGAACATGTTTTCGAGAATTGGACATAGAGTTCACTAATTGGGGAATTAACGGAACATGTTTTCGAGAATTGGACATAGAGTTCACTAATTGGGGAATTAACGGAACATGTTTTCGACAGGCTTTAGCATATCTTACAGCCTTTGTTCAATGTGAGTATTTAAAAGGATTGATATTTACAGTAGAAGCTTTTGTTAACGATGAAATGGAATTTAGCTGGACTTATTGTGCAGAACATTTATACCTTTTTTATATAAAAAAAAATTCTCAGGCAATGATGATTACAGTCATCAATATCTTAAATCCCCAAGTTTTAGTTCATACATTTACCAGCGTGAAAGGAAGGCATTCTTCAGTTTAGGGGAAAGAAAACTCACTTCTCAAGATCGTGTCATCGTTTATAAAATAATTGGGGGAACACACAAAGCCGAGTCTCTATGACAACAAGTATTCGAAAGTTAATGAAAAATGCCACTTTAAGATTTAGTACAATTAAACCTTGTTAAATTTTTGATCGGGGGGGGGGGGGGGGCGGGAACTGATTTTTTTAAAATACAGATCTGAAACGCTTACTGTTATTAATTTTCCTTTTTCAAATTTTAATGAAGATTTTAATATGTAAATGCTTAAAAATATATTTCTAAGTTTCAGCTATATCTCTTACCCTCATGTATATATTTTCATCATCACCATCATCTTCGTAGTTTTTGTCGTCGACGAAATCAATTGCGTCGATTTAAGTGGATTAAACCAACGGTTATTACAAAATGTTTCATCTTTATTTGAATCGGCGCCAATGTCATTTTATTAAAACCAAATCCATGGTGATATTTTAGTTTTATCGCAATAATTGTAAGTTTAATAATGTTATTAATATATATATATATATATATATATATATATATATATATATATATATATATATATATATATATATATATATATATATATATATATATATATATATATATAATAAGTTGTCAAATTTAATTTATTCTTACTAACAAATTCTCAGTGTCAGTGCGCGGCTTATTATATATATATATATATATATATATATATATATATATATATATATATATATATATATATATATATATATATATATATATATATATAAACTAATAAGCCGATAACTGACACAGAATTTGTTAGTAAGAAATAACTAAATTTGACAACTTATTATAATGTAATGATTTTATTTCCTGCTTAAGGGTTAGTAGCACATATGGATTGTGATACATTAACAAGTTTTAATTTACAGAAGCCATCTTTAACCAGACAATATGTGTGTAATTCATTTAATCTCTTCTGGAATCATCTTGAATTCATCTACTCCTAGCCTGGCTACATTGTTAATTTCATTACTTAATAAATTTTGTATATTGAACGAAATTAAACGGTACTTGTTATGGAAATGCTACAGAGTATTCGAGACTGGGAGTATTCGAGACTGGGAGTATTCGCGACTGGGAGTATTCGGATTGGGAGTATTCGAGACTGGGAGCATTCGGATTGACATCGTATTCAAGCCGGGACAAGTTGAATTTGCACAGCAAACAAGTTTGGACTACATGAGTTGGGTACATACACCATGGGAATTGACGATGTTGGAGTAGATAAAATGGAACAGATTCATATATGTGTAGAAAATAAATGTCTGTCTTAATAAAGTTAGATTTTATTATATTCGAGACTGTCTGTCTTCTTCTGTCATCTGAGAGTTGTCAAAGGTCTTATTTATTAAGTCATCTTAGAAGTGTCTAATGTTTTATTTGATATGTCATCTGAGAGTTGTTAAAGGTCTTAATTGATATGTAATCTGAGAGTTGTTAAAGGTCTTATTTATTATGTCATCTGAAAATTGTTAAAGGTCATATGTATTATGTCATCTGAGAGTTGATAAAAGGTCTTAATTGATATATTATATGAGAGATATTATATGAGAGTTGTCAAAGGTCTTATGTATTATGTCATCTGAGACTTGTTAAAGGTCATATGTATTACGTCATCTGAGAGTTGTCTAAGGTGTTAATTGATATGCCATCTGAGATTTGTTAAAGGTCTTATGTACTATGTCATCCGAGAGTTGTCTAAGGTTTTGTTTATGATGTCATCTGAGAGTGATGAGAGTTGTCAAAGGACTCATTTATTATGTCATCTGAGAGTTGTCAAAGGGCTTATTAATTATGTCATCTGAGAGTTGTCTAAGGTCTTATGTATTTGGCATCTGAGAGTTGTCTAAGGTCTTATAAATTGTATCATATGTGAGTTGTTCAAGATCGTATTAATGATGTCATATAAGAGTTGTCAAAGGTCATATGTATTTTGTCATCTGAGAGTTGTCTAAGGTCTTATGTATGATGTCATCTGAGAATTGTCTAACGTCTTATATATTTTATCATCAGAGAGTTGAATAAGAGCTTTATTCCTTACGTCATGGAGAGTTTTCAAGATCTTATTTATATTGAGAGTTATCAAAAGTTTTATTTAATTTGTCCCGAGAGTTGTCTTATGTCTTATTTATTATGTCAACTGAGAGATGTGTAAGGTCATAATTATTATATCAACTGAAAGATGTCCAAGGTCTGATGTGTTACGTCTATCTGATAGATGTATATTACCTTATAATATCACGTGTCTACGATATTATATTATCTGAGAGTTGTCTAAGATAGCAATACTTTTGTCATCTGAAAGTTGTTAAATGTCTTTTATTATCTTATTAAATAGTTTATATAAGGTTTCATTTATTATATCGACCGAGTGTTGTCTACGGTTTTATTTATTACGTCGTATGAGAGTCGTCTATGGTCTGCATTATTATATAATCAGAGTTGTATAAGGTCTGTAATATTATGTAATCTTAGAGTTTTATAAGGTCTGTTTTACTATATAATTTTAGAGTCGCCTAAGGTCTGTATTATTATTATTATTATTATTATTATTATTATTATTATTATTATTATTATCTTTAATTTGTCTAAGGTCTGTAATATTATACAATCTTAGAGTTGCCTAAGGTCTATGTTATTATATAATCTCGAAGTTCCCTAAGGTCTGTATTATTATTTTTATTATTATTATTATATAATCTGAGAGTTGCCTAAGGTATGTATCTTAGAGTTGTCTAAGGTCTGAATTATCATATAATCTGAGAGCTTCCTAAGGTCTGTATTATCATATAATCTTTAAGTTGTCTAAGGTCTGTAATATTATAAAATCTTAGAGTTGCCTAAGGTCCGTATTATTATATTATCTTTAAATTCTCTAAGATCTGTATTATTATTATTATTATTATTATTATTATTATTATTATTATTATTATTATATAATCTGAGAATTGTTTAGGTTCTATATTCTTATATAATCTTAGAGTTGTCTAAGATCTGTATTTTTTAAAATCTGAATGTTGTCTAAGGTCTGAATTCTTCTTCTTCTTCTTCTTCTTCTTCTTCTTCTTCTTCTTCTTCTTCTTCTACTTATTATTATTATTATTATTATTATTATTATTATTATTATTATTATTATTATTATTATTATTATTATATAATCATAGAGTTGTCTAAGATTTGCATTATTTTTTAATCTGAATGTTGTCTAAGGTCTGAATTATTATTTTTATTATTATTATTATTATTATTATTATTATTATTATTATTATTATTATTATTATTATATAATTTTCGAGTTATCTAAGGTCTGTATTATTTTTTAATCTGAGAATTGCCTAAACTCTGATTTTCTTCGCTCTCAAAGACAAAGGTGAAAAAGAAGAAAAAACCATGAGTCAATAACCTACTATAATTAGTCAGAAAACGGTATTTTGTTGAATGCCAGTGATGACTCATTGTTAAACTATCTATACAGTTAAACGTTATATGCGACCTTAACCAGGAAGTAAAAAAAAAGTATGTGATCACCGATTTATTTGGATGACTACGTAGGGATTTACACCGACGACAAAGCAAGGAGTATTGTACATTCAGCTCTTATGGCTAGTGGCGTAAAACAAACCTTTTCTGAGGCTCAAGGGTTGCGTTGTCCAATATGTCTCCATGTGTATACGACACCAAAGATTTTACCATGCGGCCATACTTACTGTCAACATTGTCTACACAAACACATTATGAAGAATGTACCTGAGGGGAAACAAAAGCCTACTTTCCATTGCCCGGTGTGTGGAAACGAAACATGTCCCTCACTTCCTGATATCCCTGTGGATAAATGGGCGGAACATTATCCATTTAACGTGGTGTTGTTGTCCGTGTTACCGTCGGAGAAAAGTGAAATGGCTAAGATCTGTGATTCGTGTCTGTATGAGGGAACCATGGTTACAGATGCAAGCTACTGTACTGTATGTAAAAAAGTCTTTTGTCTGATGTGTAGGAAGAAGCATCGCAAAAGCAAAAAAAGGAGAGACCACGTTGTTGTAGGTATACAAGACCTAATCAACGACATTGAACAAGTTGTTAGTTTGTTATTGAGTGTGACCTCTACTGAACATGTTGGTAAAGAATTTGAGTTTGACACTACTGTCGATAAAACGTACACTGATGAAATGAAACCCAGCCTGAAGGACCGTAAACTGGAAAAAATTGCACATTTTGATGCCAACTGTTATCAAGACAAGACTCCTAAATACAGTGGTATAACCAGTCTACCAGATAAAAGAATCATTCTTGTGGATTACGAAAATAATACATGTAGTCTGTATAGTTCCTCATATATTCATATCACAGATTATAAACTGAAATCAAGCCCCAGGGCTGTGTGCGTAGTGGGGGGATCTCAAGTAGCAGTGACACTTCCTTGGGAGGATAAGATTCAGCTTCTGAAGGTGGATGACTCTCTGCAACCAGACAAGAATATTACAACGATTCGACAACGCCGTGGAATTAAGACAAGTCTACAGTGTGATGGAATAGCCGCCCTTTCCAGACATAAACTGGTTGTAAGTGGAACTATGAACGATGGCGTGTATTGGTGCATTGTGTCCACGGATGGATCTGAGAAATCACCTGTTAAAGTTTGTGCTTCAGCGTGGTATTCTTGTTTGGCACTAAATAACAGAAAGACGTGTATTTATGTTTCGTATTACAGCCCAAGTGTAGTGTACGCGTACATATTAGATGGTACTCTAATATTCAAATATAAGCACCAGAAACTTGACGGTGCATCTGGACTAGCGGTGGACAGGGAGGACAATCTGTATGTTGTGGGTGAGTTTTCTCACACTGTTCATCAGGTGTCTCCAGACGGGACTCCTCTACAAGTGTTCTCCGCTCAGATTCCCAAAAATCCATGTGCGATATGCTTTACGTCTATCGGTGACGAATTTCTCCTTACAAGTGTCAACGAAACAAAAGTGCATACATTTAAATTGAAATAGCGATAATGAAATATATATCGCAGAACGCTGACACCTTAAGATACAACCATGCATAATTACATCTTTTTTAAAGCTCGTGCTAGTGTTTAAGAATTTGCGTTATTATATCAGTAAAGTGTGTGTGTGTGTGTGTGTGCAAACAATTTGTGTGCGTTTTGTTATATATAAAAAATATTAAAATTGCACTGTATTAATTCAATGTATCCTGTCAATTTTAATCATATATTAGAAACATATACTCTATGATTCACCTTTTGAACTGATTTAAGAATCAGTAAAAATTTAAAATAGCTACACAATGTAAGCTCAGCTCAACCTGAAAATTTGGAGAAGGCAGATACTAATTTTGAAAAAGTTCTAGAACTTGGAGTGGAACTCATTAGATGTTTGCTAGCCAATGGTCAGCTAGAGGCATGCCTTGTTGTATGTGTGGTGGGGTAGCTTTCTCTCCATTAAATGTTAGGGGAGATAAAAAGAAAACATGTTTCTGTCTATATTTTGCTTAACTTGTAACCTGTTATCATCAATATTGTCCACAAAAAGCATTTTTGTTTTGATTTTTATTGTTGCTTTTATTAGGAATTGATTTTTTTAGCAAAATTAATAAGATTGCTATTTTCTTTAAATTGTATTAAACGTAAATCACTAGCTATACGAATGTACATTATTGTGTGGAATGAGGTTATAAAGCAAAAAGTCCTACTGAGTCAGTCAGCTCCTAAGTCTTATCAGTGAAACATATTCTGTAAAACCAGGCATTGGTAAAAGTCTAATTCGGTTAATAAAAAAATTAGAACAAACTTCCGTGCTGACATAAATACAGAATGGTTCTTATCTAATGATGGACAGTCGTCGCTACAAAATGGTTCTTATCTAATGATGGACAGACATCGCTGCTGGCTTAGTATGTTAAAACATGTTGCTGGTTTAGAATATTAAGGAATTATCATATCTGTACCTAACTTGCGCCAAACAAATATAGATAAAACCACAAATTTGAGTTATACCTTATGTCAGATGACGTCAAATTAAGCCGGTTTTGACCGGGAGAAACTGATTCTTACCTGAAGAGAGCGGACATATTTTCTCTCCGATACCTTAAACCTGATACAAGATGCGTATAAATAGACCGCGCATTAAAGGGTCAGGTCAGTTCTGTATCGACGAGAAAATAGACTTTTGTCTTCTCATTTCAGGTAAAACAATTGTATATGTCTTCTAACTTCTTTAGGAATAAGTATTTTTAATGTTGAGATTTTAATAGTAACATTGTTATGTTAGCAACATTGTTCACTTAATACTTTTATTTATAATATATTGTAACGGAATGTTTAAATGTTCTAAATAATTCATATTATATTTATGTAATTTTTATTGTAAAGGCTGAGATTGCTACCAACTTCATGTTTAGATTTAATGTTGAAATAAAGTATTCTTTAAGCAAGAAAGAGTAATTTCTAGCAACATATTTTAAATCTATATTCTATTTTAAAATAAGAAAAATGCATTTCTTTAAATTAATTGTTACACTGATTATAATTATTATATTTTATACATTTGGCTATCTTGAAATTGATCGAGAATTAACCATTTGAATAATATTCTAAAATGCATTAGTTATACGAATAAATGAAGTTGGAAAGCTTGAAAAGGGAAAATATAATATGTATTGCATGAATTTTTATTATAAAGCTTTTAGATGTGTTTTTAGAATGTAGTCAATATATGTGTGTTGATTAATTAAATAAAGTCAGTTCTGTATCGACGAGGAAATAGACTTTAGTTTTCTCATTTCAGATGTAGTGTAGCTGTTTTATCATCGTGGCGACACTTCTTCCTTTCCTCTCTCTCTCTCTCTCTCTCTCTCTCTCTCTCTCTCTCTCTCTCTCTCTCTCTCTCTCTCTCTCTCTCTCTCTCTCTCTCTCTCTCTCACCATGGATATTGACGCTCCCTAACTTATGAGTAATTCCTTCTCATAGCATGAAATGAGAAGAAGGTTATGAAATGCTAACCACAACCCACATAACAAAAAAATCTTCATAACACTTTTTTTTAGTTTTGTTTTGTTTTTCTTGAGATCATAGAGGAAAATTTGCAAAATATAGTAGTTCATGAAATTCACTGGGAATGACAGTGTAAACCTATTTATGTTTACTAATTATACATTTTGTTTTACTTTTCATGGCCGTGAGCCATTCATCAGAATTCTAAGTCCCAATTGTTTATCAATCTTGCATCCTCCCCATACCTGAACCCCTGGTCTGGCATTGGGGCATCATGCTACAAACATGTATCATTATGTCCCACCCAGTCACATTAACCGACCAGCCCGAATACTAACCTCTTAATGCTGAGCCCATAGCCAGGCAGCTGTTAGTACCATTTTTATAGATATTGGTATGACTCGGCCAGGGTTAGAACTTGCAATCTCGTTCGTCCGAGGCGGACGCTCTAACTGCTAGGCCACTGGAGCGGTCCCAGAACCATTGTCACAACCCTTCTTAGGAAAGAAGTAAAATAAAATGTTGCATTACCGTGTTTAACATTGATCATTTTATTTTAAGGAGGGATTAAAGAACTGAAATATATTTAAACTTTTTCAATTATTTACGTTAATTACTATTTTTTTTCTAAATTTAATATTGTTTTCTGGACGTAAATATTTAAGTGTTATATATATATATATATATATATATATATATATATATATATATATATATATATATATATATATATATATATATATATATATATATATATTATGTTTTAAAGACACATTAACGATCATTTAAAAATCATCATTTTCATCATCATCATCATCATCATCATCATCATCATCATCATCATCATCATCATCATCATCATCATCTTTTAGAGTCGTGATCTTAGTTGGAGTGCTAGTAATATTCTCGTATTATTCTAAGAACGATTAATCCCGCAAGAACTGGTAAAGTCATCGGCAAGTCATTGAGAAGTATTTGGTAGTAAATAATTAATGTCGGTAACGTCATAAACTTATAATTTATGCAGTATGTTTCGGTTCTCTGTAAAAGGACGAATAATACATGTGGATGGAATATTTACAACGTATTAACAAGTTTTATATCAATTAAAGACATATTTAACCATAACTGCATTATTATTATTATTATTATTATTATTATTATTATTATTATTATTATTATTATTATTATTTTTATTATTATTATTATTATTATCATTATTATTATTATTGTTGTTGTTTATTGTTTATTACTATTATTATTATTATTATTATTATTATTATTATTATTATTATTATTATACAGTCAAATAACAGTTGTTTGGCATGTTCGACAAATTTTGAGTAGATGGAGAAAGTACAGAAAATGAATCAAGTACTGAATCAGTTTTATTTGACAAATAAAATATAATTCAACATAATTAATTTATGGATATTGATAATTAATACACATTTGTACAGATTTGTTGGGTAGTATTTGACCGAATCAAGATTGATTTGTTGTATAGTATTTATTGTTTTTGCTTTCCTCTCTACACCTAATCTTCTTTAAATTTATATTTATTTTTATTGTCTGTTTGTTAGATTAAAATTTGGCATTTTAAGTTTTAAGATTCGTTCATTGAAGAGAGGGGGTTGACCTGTACTTTTACATAGTAAACGCCAGGTGTTAACCTCATTTTCTGACCTTGCTTCAGAGTGTAAACAAGCTTCTAAAATGATTGGTTGATTCCAAGGACAAAATGGCGTAAAGTATAAACATATTTCTAATTTGGTTGGGTCATACGATGTTTGCGTGATTTCTTGAACGTGAGATTGTTCTGAGAGATTCTGGAAAGTCGTGCCCCCTTTCCTATTTACGTAAAAACAGGTATTTAAATTATTGTTAGGGAGAGAACAGTTCAGTAGTTAGTCTGGGCTTTGGAATACAAATACGTGTTTTATTGTTTGAGTGTAAATCATTTCAATTCATTTGGGATCAAGAGGAATTTATTGTGTTATTTATCTAGAAATTACTTGTGCTCATTTGGATTATTATTATAAACTAAAACTGACTTCATCACGTGCCATCGTCGTCCATATTGGATTACATCGTCAAGATTCGAACCGGAAACTATTAGGACATTTATTTATCAGGACTCTTGCAATTCCACTAGTGGATTATATTGTGAATTCTCTTTTGGATTAATTTTTGGACTTGATTCTCTAAAACCGTATGTTTATTTATTTTCTTTTATGAAAATATTTGTACTCAATAAATTGTTTGTTAAATTTTACAAGCTTGTTATTTTCGCTTCTTTCTATGTTGCTGCTTATTCGAGCCTAAGCACGTAACACTAGTTAATCATCATCATCTCTCTCTCTCTCTCTCTCTCTCTCTCTCTCTCTCTCTCTCTCTCTCTCTCTCTCTCTCTCTCTCTCTCTCTCTCTCTCTCTCTCTCTCTCTCCGAAATTAGTGTCTTGGACACGTTAGCAAAGCAAAGCGGAATGAATGTCGGGTAGGGATAGCGTCCATGTGGATATATATATATATATATATATATATATATATATATATATATATATATATATATATATATATATACTGGGCTGGAATGTATTCCATTTTTGCAGATACAATTTGTGTCCTGGTGACTAAGTAGAACTTGAACCACTGTAAGGCTATATTCTGAATGCCAAATACATGCTGGAGACGGTGAAGTAATATATCATGGTCTATTGTGTCAAATGCTGCATCAGCGATTTGTTTGACACTGGACCATGATCTATGACACTTAGGAGCTATTGAGTGTATACAGTGAAGAAAACAGATCCATGAACACACCCATGTGGGACACCACAACATAGATCAACCGGGCTGGATGGTATTCCATTTGCAGATACAATTTGTCTCAAGCAGCAGAAGGGGCGAATCAGACAACATTTTTAGACAAGTTTTCACTGAAATCACGCTTAAAAACAATGAAACCAGTGACATCAGGCCCCAATGTGTGTGTGAATCTGATATCATTTCATGGATTAGGTCCAAAAAAAAATATGAAAAAATCAATGAAATTAATGAAATCCTCCATCGATTTTGGGGAAAAAGGGACTACAACATCGTTGTCACTCACTAGAACTTTCAGTTGGGGTTAACCGAATATTTGATCCAGTCCGATACGATATCGTGTTCCAGACTTTGTCTGGGGGCGAAAATCACTACGACTTTACAAATAGACTAATTTGTAAAACCTCCTCTTGTAAATCAATCAGATTATTAGACTGGTCAGTGAGTTTGAAATTAATTCTGGTTAATGAATTATTATGACATCGCATATAGACTGGATTCACCGGGGACTCAATTATTAAAAACCCTGGAGGAGCTGTTGGTGCAAATGAATACAAAATATATCCTTGCTGAGCTTGATTTGATCGTTCTAAATTTATTTGATAGCTTCCTTCGATCACATCACATACTAAATTGAGCGCAATTACCGTTGAAATATTCACATTGAACGGAGCAATATGCCTGCCACCACCATCTGGGTCATTATTGTGTGTCAGGATAGTTGTTTCCGGTGATGTTGTTTTTTTCCACGTATCATGGATTTTTTTGAAACCTTCATCGATGGCATCACTGAGAGATTTTTGTAGTTCTAAGAGATTATATCCTGGTAGATTGAATTCGGAAATATTTTCTACGCTTATATGATATTTTGTCGTAAATTCTATTTTCGTGTTAGGGTGTCTGGCAAGGGCTACCTCTCGTATAATTAGTGAATGAAATATATAAATGTCACTGAGGATTCTGTTACATGTTTCTATGACGCTGATAAATTCATCTCGGGTGAGAGAGCCGGATTTAAGGGATATTAACAACAACGAAATATCGTTATTGAACGCTGTGAAGTTTTCAGTGATTTTATCCTGTCGAGTTATGTAGTATTTCTCCCCTCCCTTATCTATCTTTTCAGTGAAAAAATTCAATTTGTCATAATCTCTATAACTCTTTACTGGATTATCAGATTTTGTCCTGTCGGTGATATAATCAGTTTTTTGTGGTTCTGGTAATTTAACGGTTTTTCCACCGGGTGGTAATTCAGGCCATCCTAGTACGGTTCTAATAGAACTCTGATAGATATCTACGACGTATCCTTCTGTGCTTATTTCAATGGCAGATGATAGTGTCGGCACATGAACTGTTATAGCTATTTTTGACTCTACTCCAGTAATCGATTTTATTCTACGCGCGAATTCATCATTGATTTGTTCAATTTGATATGATCCGGTTGGTATGGAAACAACATTCCAGTCTGGGGTACCGTCGGGTTTATTCTTATTTGCAAATACCAGGGAATTATTGGGTTGTTGACCACCAAATGATTTTGACCTAATATTTGGCCAACTGTGGTATACTCGTAGTTTTGCTAGCGCTATCTCCTTCACTGGGACCGGAGAGGGGAAATTCACACTGAATTCTGGATTCGTTGAGGTTATTGAGATCATGCTTGTTTGTACTGGGTTTGTGTTCTCCACTATTTGTTGAAGTAATTCCATCGGTGTTGTCATTGTTATTATACTCATGTTTTTGTACTTCTAATTTTGACATCGCAGAATCATATATATCTACCATCGCTGAAAACTCACTCTCTGATATAATTGTATCATCGAGCGATGACGATATCAATGAGGATAATTGCGAGTATGCAGTAGACACAACATGAAATTGAATTATGTAGTCTTGTAGTTTCCGTTGGCTGCATGAGGATATTTTTTTTGTGATTATTGAAATAATTCCAGCGATTGTTGTTGCCGCAGAAATGCAAATTGGAACAGCTATCGGGGCCATCATTGTCACTGTTGACAGTATAATACCGGCTCCGGTGATTACACCACTCACTGAATACACAGTAACATCAATTGCGGTAATTCTCCTGCGATATTTTTTAATTTTCATTGCATACTCCTCAGACAGGATTTTGAGTCTAGTTTGATATTCTCTGACCTGATCATAGCGATATTGCGATGATGAAATCATTTTTTATTTTAACAACGCTAGCGTTTTCAATTGTGAAATCCTTTCAATTTTCAACTTAAATCCACTACGAATTCCACATACCATGATACCAGAGCTCTAGCCAAATGTTTATCAGTAGCTGTTATAGTGAACTTTTCAATTATACCCTTGTCGATGATCGTTGAAATCGTATTATTGACCCCGGATGAACTCGACGATGATATATTAAATTGAACCGTTGTCACCAGTGTTAATCGATAAATACCCTTGACGGTTGCAGTGATATCTAATTTATTGTTTGTAGGTGTCCACACAAATGATCCGTGTTGGATTGTATATACCACGTTGTTGGTTTTCTCATGAGGAATTTTTGTTTTTTCAATGACTGTTATCATCCTCGAAAAATCACCTTTGACGGCTTCGATGAAAGTTTTCGTCTCATCGATGGATTTTTTAATATCAGGGAGTTTTAGTTCAATTTTATCGAATGTAGTTCCAATAAATTTATCAATGATATTTCTACGAAATGCGGTAAACTGTTTTATGTGTTCTTCAATTCTAGATTCAAGTGTTGTTAGTACAACCACAGAATTGTTTAACTCATCGTTGAGAATTTTTAATCGATCTGTAATCGTCGAAACGAGTACACCCGGTTTGAGTTTACCCTGATCGGAAAATAGCGCAACGGTGTTCTCGATTGCGTTTTGTTGTTTAACTAAAATATCATCCAGAGAAATATTACTGGTTTTCAATTTACCCTGATCGGAAAATAGCGCAACGGTGTTCTCGATTGCGTTTTGTTGTTTAACTAAAATATCATCCAGAGAAATATTACTAGATTTCAATTTACCCTGGCGATCTTGAAATACAACTATTTCATTGGGTTCAACACTTTCTAAATTCAACGTCTCAGCTATTTCATCTTTAATTTTTTTTGTTATATCCTTGATAGAATCAGGGGTTGCAGTGCCATCGGGTTTGGGTTTCAAAGATCTCCCCCAAATATCAATCATGTTATTGTAAAACTCTTTCTCTCTCTAAAAAGCGATTACTAGTGTAGTCATTTACGACAATGTGTGGTGATTTTCTAGATGCTGAAATAGCGTCAAGGACATTTAATACTTCACTGCCGCATATTGGTGGGTCATTGATTTGTTGTGTTGGTAGCGTAGAATACCAAGTCTTCATTGGAAATTGTTTTATGTAACGCATAAATTCTTTTGGTGGGGCTAATCCATATGAATCAAAATAGACAATCCCACGTGGATCAATAGCGTATGCAACCCAGTGAGTTCCAGGTCCGGTGCTGTTATCGAGATTAATAATACCTGTTTCAGTTTTGTTTGGTTGATGTGGTAATTGATCTTTCATAAAAACACCTCTGAAATGTTTAATCACTAGTTTTTTAGCCGCATCCATTAAATCAAAATTGGACATGGGAACCATAGGTTCGGAAATTGAAGATTTCTGAATTAATAAACCGTTCCTGGTAGTCTCAGGCCTGATCCGTGAACGGATCTCCCGCTGTACCATGAATACGGGGTCCCTGGTAGTCTTAGACCTTTTCCGCTGTACCACGAATACGGGGTTCCTGGTAGTCTTAGACCCAATCCTTGAACGGATCGTCTCTTTTTTTATATCCTTGTCCAGCTGCCTTTTTCAACGCCATTCCTGCTGCAGTACCAACGGCTCCTAACGCCGCTGCTTTAGCCACCGCTGGGGCTGCTGCTGCAATCAATGCTGGTATTGCAGCTAACAATGGAAATATACCACCCGTTTTCATCATATTTTTAATAGCAGCCGCAGAAAGAGTAATCTGAACCCCTTTTTTTGCTGCAAGTGAATCATTGAAATGTTTCACCTGACGAGTTGTCAGCGATAATTTATTTGCACCACCAGTCATTTGGTTGGGTTTCAACGTGATTGTGGTTCCACATTTTGTAGCCGATTCTGATTGCAATTTTTTGATTTGACCAGGAGTTAACGTAACACTAATAACACTATATGACATTATATATAATTGATTGATTCTAATTCAATGAAAAATCGAGAAAAATCGTTCAAAGATTTTCTACTGGGGCATCTACCACTCTCATTCTTCCTCCAACACCTTCAAGTAGCATTGATTTATCACTGAGAATGACAGCAACCGCTCTATAATCAGCAATAGCACCAACACCAACAGGACGAGTCACATTAGCTCTAAAGTGTATATCAACAACTGACTGTCTTGTCAAATCGAGATGTTCCAGTGAGAAGTAATAGATCGGATACAGATTTTTAAAATCATATTGTGATATTTGCAAACCAGTATCCACATTTTGATCGCGTGCCATAAATGACAACAGACGATGATAAACTCGTGCAATATTATTTTCTGTGTAATTAAGTTGTATATCCTCGGATGGTTCCTGCTGGCCGTTTATTCTCAGTGAGACGTCTTTCACACCTAATTGATCAAATATCATATGACTGGAGAGTTGATTGCCAACTCGTGCGTTATCCTGTAACGCAATAAATATATGACGTGGCGCAGAAACGCCTTGTTTTGATGCTAGGTTCCAAGTGAATAACCCGTTGATATTTGATTGCTTCACATCTGTACTCACGGTTAGCCAACTTAGTAATGATTTTCCTCCTTGGTCCATAAATGATAGTAATCGTCCTTCTGCGGTGATTGCTGGAGTCAACACTGGCATCCACAATGATATTTTTGTTAAATCGACTCTACCAGCATCAGCATTGGGATTTGCAACATCTACTGGAATCCTCCAAATTGCGTCGTTATCATCACCCTTTCGTACAAGCGATACTGTATGCTTCGCCCCGTAGATAACTTTTCTGACGTTTCTACAGAATCCAAATATGTGATGCAGTGGAATCGCGCATGAAAATGATTTACGTTCTCCTTGCAACATTGCGTTTCGTGTTGCAGCTCCTAGATTGAAATTAGCATCGTTGTTTATAATCATATTCTCGATATCAGAATCATTATTATCACGTTTTTTGGGTCGTCTTACAACAAATGGATTTCCACCAGCGGTATTCTTACCATCTTTTGCAAACATCATAGAAGGTCCTGCTGATCTTGTATAATCATCAGAATATCTCGCTAACCCGATTATTGTTGTAGCCACATCAACATCACGATCTATGGACTCAATTTCTTTTCCATCAATGAGATATCTAGCACTCTCAAATAGCGCCATAATACCATTATTGACAAAACCGACTTGAGTACCAGCTGGATACGGTGCTGGTACAGCAGTAGTATCAGCAGCTGTTACAATTTCTCCTTCTACTTCAATAAATGCTTCACAGGGTAAAAAGTATTTACTGGTATCATGGACTTGAAGATCAATTCTTGCTCGACTATTTGAGTTTATGGCATGATAGGCGTAATATTGATAATCGCGTACAGAATCATCCTTGCCAACTGGGGCGTCTATATCAAATGCTGGATCAGATGATTTTTTGAACATTTTATTCTATTTATCAGAGTCTAAATAGTGAAATCGTAAACGATTTTTCCATTTTCATCGTCGTAGTTTTTTAAAGCCACTTCCTGCTATCATGTTTGCAATATTGCTTTGGTCCCCTTGATTTACCATCGACACTAGTTTTTCATCTACTGCGTTATTTATAATTTTACTAACACTTGCAGGCATTTCTTCTGTAGACGGTAACGGTTTCTTTTTTCGCCTCACTAATGATGTTATTTTATCCTTCGCAGTTGAAAACGCTTTCCCGGCAAGATCTCCAACAGTACTAATACCCTTATCACGAATAACATCAATGGCTTTCATTGATAACTGTTTAGCTAACGGCATCACTTTTGGGGCCATTCTTAAAAAGAATCCTAAAATGGTATTGCCGAGGCCATCTCCATAGTATGCCTTATAAACTGGAAACCGTGAATTAACTACATAGACGGGGGTTGGTTTATCATGATTGTAGTGTACGATCATTATTATAAAAACAATAGTGTTTTCAATTGTTATTTAATCACTATGATACCCATTTGCTAACTCGTCAATGAAATCTCGATATGTTTTGATATCCATGATACCGCCGGCAAATAACCGTCTACAGATATCAGCTGCTTCATTAATTATTTCTGGAGAGTTATTTCCAGCTCGGAACCCTCCTACAAGAACATCTAATCGTGATATATCATTGATAACACTATCAGGACAAGTGTTTCCAATCCTTGGATTTTGCAGTCCACTTCCGCTATAACCAGCTGCTTCATCTAGTTTTTCTAAATTCGTTTCTTGTAAATAATCATCATTAGGGTCTTCTTGTTTTTTTTGTCTCCGTGTTGGTGTTTGACGTCGTTCTTCTAAATCATCATCATCATCAGGTGGTAGTTGTTGTTTTTTTTGTCTTCTTGTTTGTCTACGTGTTGGTGTTTGACGTCGTTCTTCTAATTCTCGTTGTCGCTCTTCTATTTGTTCTCTTTTATAATTACTAATCCCCCTTTGAAATTCCTTGTATCCTATCTCATCCTTATTCAAACGACCAATCCCTTTATTTAGTTTATACAAATTATCGAACCAATCATTACTTGATATTCTATCATTTTTATACTCGTCCTTTAAAAAATCTTTTTTTGAATTATAGCTTTGAGCAGCAAAATTACCAAAGGCTTGATAATCCTTTGATTTCAATAGACTAGGTTTTTTTATTACTATTTTAGCATGATCAGTAAATTTATTCAACAGAGAAACAGTCGTTTTTTTCGGATCAGTTTTTTCAGTTTGTTCAGTTTTCGCTGCTATATTTTCGAGTACAGAAATAAGACCCTCTTCCTTTCTTTTACCGTCAGGATCATCTCCCAGTATAGCACGCTCTACCCCCTTCGTTGCTGTGGTTACTGGTTTAAACAATTCTTCAGACCCCAGAGCAAAATCAGTTTGTAAACTCTGTCGTTGTTGCAGTTTATTTCTTACAGAGTCACGAATTGGTACAAATCTCCTGATTGCATCCAGTCGTTCACGAGCCAATCGGGTTGTTAATGCCTCATTGACCATTATTTGAAATCGCAAACTATTTTTCAATTGCAAAACACTTTTCCCACTTTTGTTACATGTCGGATGATTTTTTAACACAGTCATGGAAGCGTTATTTCATCGTGAGACACCTTCTATCAATGATGGAGCAAGTGTCATAATTGTATATAAAATAAATAATACTGACAGTTGCTCCATTCTATTTTGACATGTCGGATGATTTTCGATACGGTCATGGAAGTGTTATTTCATCCTATAACAGCTTCTATCAATGATGAGGAAAGTGTGGAAATTGTATATAAAATAATTAATACCACAGTTTCCTCATTCTATTTTTGACATTTTCAATCCAAAAATGCTAAAAAAATGAAAATCTCTTGAGGGTCGGAATGATAAAATGGTCGGGCAATCAATGGTCAGGCAATTAATGGTCGGGTAATCAATTTTCTTGAATTAATGCTCGTAGGTTTCTAATTTTAGAGTTTACTTCTTTTTTCAATTCGTATTCGTACCCCAATTCTTTTCGTATTCCCTCTACGATAGCATACAACGGGACGAACACACTGATGTCACTGGAAAATGAAAGAGAGTCCTTAATAGAATTCTGAATTCTTTTGATGAGTGCATACTTCTTGGGTAGCATATATTTGTTAGTGCTAACTCCGTATTCTATATCCTGAAAATCAGACACAATTTGATCAGGATTTAACCCATCTGATAGTTTGATATCCTGATTTTTCAATTTTGCTATTTCAACTATGATGCTATTCATGTTTTCAGAATTCATTATTCTATAAGAATGACATATCTCTAATTGGAAATTATGACGCATTAGACATAACTAAATCGAATTTTCTGTCCCGTCTTTTTTGAAATAGCCGATCGATAAATCCCCTCTGCAACTCTTCGTACTGAAGATCGACAAATATTGAAATACTTACCGGCTTCATTCATTGATTGAAAAATCATTTCTTCATTAGTTGTTGTATTCAAAGATGTCACAGGTCTCTTCCCAACCGTTTTGCAAGTGCCAGTCTCCCCTCTTTTCAAATTCTCACTCTGTGTGATAGCTTGCAGATTGGATAAAGAATTGTTTTTCGGATTAGAATCCTTGTGATCGATAACAAAACCATCTTTGATCAATCCATTAAAACATTCAAATGCGAAACGATGATTGAGATAAGTTTTCTTTTCTTTTCCTCCGCCAACAGTAAACATCAAGTACCCGTGATTATTCACAAAACCAACTGATTTTTTCAGTCTACGGTTTCTGACAGTACCATCACTGGATGCTTCATATTTTGTAATCACTGGATGTGGTCTGAATTCTTGGTTCATATATACTATTCTATTGTTTGTCTAATTCAGTGTTTGGTTCAATAATTACATCACTGGAAAATCTTTCGATATAGTCTTGCGGAGTTCTTATGATTTTATCCTTGATGTTGTCAGGGTCAAAGACTTTTTCAGGGTCATAATTTCTGATTGATTGTCCATTTTTTATTCTTTTATCATAATAACGCTTCAATTCCCTATATCGCCTACCACCACAATCAATACACAATTGTGATCTTCCCTTGACCCCAACCCCACATCGAATACAGGGTAACGGACCAAGACTTCCACGTCGAAAACTTTGCATATGATACCTACAGTACTCATTTTTTCTGCATGATTTGTTACACGGGGTTACATTTCCCATCATGAGCCATTTGCAGTGATTCATTATACATAAAACTTTCATTTAAATGTTTGTTTTATGTATAGCATGAAGGAGTTCAAGAGATTGACTTCGAAAAATGCTAAATTCAATGCTGATAGAGAGTTCAAGAGATTATTGAAAATCAATCCTAGATTTAATCTCGATAGACCCAAAAAACGTCCAATAGACGGAAACAAACGTAACAAACGTCCAAGAGACGGAAACATGAAGGAGTTTAAGAGATTATTGAAAATCAATCCTAGATTTAATATCGATAGACCCAAAAAACGTAACAAACGTCCAAGAGACGGAAACATGAAAGAGTTTAAGAGATTATTAAAAATCAATCCTAGATTTAATATCGATAGACCCAAAAAACGTAACAAACGTCCAAGAGACGGAAACATGAGATCACCATGGAAGGATGCTCAATTCAATCTTGATATAGTTTCTAATACACCCAAGAATAAAATTCTTGATAAACCCATCAGAGACTGTTTTAATGAATTCAAGCGTGATGGGGCATCTTATTGTTGGTCAACATTTCGAATTGATGGTGTTGTTGACGCTACCATGAATGATGAAAAAGCAGCAGTGATCATTTCACGTCTTGGGAAAGAAGAAAATATTTTTCGAATCAAATTCGTTATCCGTGAAGATGACGAATGGATTATTAGGGATAAATTTGAACCCATTCTCAGGGGCAAAAAAACTGTCACCGTGAATCAGGATTCAAAACCGGGAATTTTGACTGGAATTGATAAACCCTACTACGAAAGATCTTATCCTGTCACAGCAGTTGTTTACGGGATCTATCCGCTCAATGAAAAACCTGATATTTCAAAACTAGCACCCATGAAATATTCGACAGGGCTCAATTGTGTAGCAGAACGAATAATAGAACACTTCACAAATGCGTCCCGGGGAAATAAACTCACTGATCTAAGACGAAAAAAAATAACCGAGTGGGAGTTCACGGTAAAAGAGCATGGAGCAACAATTCAGGATATAACTAAATTAGAAAAATCATTAAGATTTCCAATATCGGTAAGGACAATCACCGGTGAAGTATTATACGAATCGAAATATAAATCACAGGGGGCTCCCATTGAAATTATTGATCATAACGCGCACGCGTGGTCATCTGCAGTAACAATATTCCCACGGGATAGAACCGTAAAATATCTATCCCAAACCGAAGAGTTTTTTTCAGAGCAGAAATTATTTGATGCTATTTACCATTTGAGTGAAAACGATCCTGTGTCAGTGTGGCTATTTCATAGTAATTCAGACGAGGAATGCAGATTTGATCAGTTTGTAAGGCCTAACGGAGAATTATACCGTACTGAAGAACTGCAGAATCAAATGAAACAACTAGCTAGTGAGTTTTCTGAGGGGGAAATCGAAGATCAATTATTAGCAAACTGTTTCACAGTACCATCCATTGCAGCACATTTTGCTAGAAAGAAAAACGCGTGGAAACCAACACGAAGTGAGTTTTTATCAGATGTCAAATTGTCTTGTCTTGAATACAGCCACGGCGGATTATGGAACACAAAATACACCGCTGATACCGTTATTTCAGTTGATATGATTGCGTGTTATCCAGGAAGTTTTCTTGGGTATGGAGAATGCGAGAAATATTTCAAACGATTTGGACACCCTACACACGAAATGACCCGTGTTGCTATTAATGGACCACTTCCTGATTTTGATTTAACCGGATTCGCTTGTGTGGTATCATTTGAAATGGCTGAAGGGCTTCATCCGTGTAGTTATCTTTGGATTGGTAAACACATGTCTGAAAAACACTGGATGCCAATAGTGTTATTACTGTATATGCTTGATTGTAAGATGTTAAAATCATTAATTGTCAGTGAAGCAATTATATCCTATCGAGCACAGAAATCAGTCTGGTTACCACAACCTGATCTAGAAAAAATAATTAGCGAAGAGCGAAAACTGTTTCCTGATTTTAATGAACAACAAATCATGGATTGGTCCCAACAGTTATTTGAAATCAGAAACAATGAAGCAAAAAACCTTGGACGAAGAATAATCGGTAAATTTACCCAAGGTGGCAAAGATGATAATACGAAATATTCTTCACGATTGATTATAGACAACGCTGAATACGATTTTGTAATGGCGGATTTAACGAATAAGGGCTTATATGTCAATCGTAAGGACGCATTTCTGTCCGATGGAACCAAATTGGGTACAATTGTTACCTACAATGATGGATACCATCCGCAGTACACACATTTGAGAGCTTCTATGCTCGGTTATGCTTCTATCAATCTATTTTCAATGATCAATAGATTTCCTACCACCGCAGTTAGAGTTGCTACTGATTCATTTTACATAAATAGCAAAATGGCTGATTTTAAGTCTACTGGCAACGAGAAATGGGGATCATGGAGAATTAAGAAAGAAATGATTCATGATTATATTCCATCAGCAGATGTTACCATTGAAAATAATTACTTAGAAAGCAATCAGTGTTCAGAATTTTCTAGTGCATCACCGATTTCTGATCCAATATGCCTGTATAAAACAGTTTATTTAAACGGTTGTGGCGGGTCAGGAAAAACAACCCGGGTTATTGAGTTATTTCGTGGGAAAAATCCAAACATGATTGTTCTAACACCAACTCATAGACTTGCAAGAGAAATGATACAGAGAGGGGTAAATGCTTGCACTTATCACAGCTTTTTCCGATGGAAGGGAGATAAATGGACTCCTGAGCGCATGGGAGAGAAATTTATTCCTGAAATTATCATTTGGGATGAAATAGACACAGTGTCCGAAGATGTCTTAAAAATATTTCTTGAGTGGTTGTTATTGAAGAATACAAAAGTCGTCATGTGCGGTGATCACGGCCAACCACCACCATTTGTCGGTGCATCCCCCCATGAATGGCTAAAGGGTTTTGTAGACTATTATGAAGAAATTGATACTGATCATAGATCACTTGATGAAAAATTAAAAGAATTGAAGAAACTAATTAGATTACAACCGGATAGAATCCAGTGTGAAATAACCCGTGAAATAATTTCGGAAACTCCCATGAATGAGTTTTGGGAAGCGTGGAGACCAAATGATTTAATCATTGCAAGTAGAAAAATAGTCAGGGACACACTTCAGATGAAGTTATTTGAATTGCATAAACAAAAATTTGCAACGCTTCCAGTACCGTTATGTTATAGGCCATCGGATACGCGAAAACAGAACATCGAAGTTGATATTCCAGGACAGAGTGAAAAACAAATTCTCGTATTAAATGATATTGTGCTGGTTGATATCAATGTCGTTGAAGATGCATTGCGTGCTAATAAATCCCCATGGACGCTAGGTTATGCAGCAACAATACACTCTTCACAGGGATTGACTATATCGGATACAATTGTTTGGATGGTGGATAATCGCATCGAATGGTCAAATTTAGTCTATCTTTCAGTATCCAGAGTACGAAAAATAAATCAACTTCGAAGAATTGTCTTCGATGATGAAATCATTGGCGATGATGAAATCATTGGCGATGATAATGACACCACAATAGATGATATTATTGATAAAAAAACTCTCCGGTTACAAACAACAGGAAAAAAAAAAACAACGAGAATTTGATATTGATGCTGAACTAATAATCACTTTGAAGAAACAACAGAATAATCACTGCGCGAGTTGCAATTGTATAATGCGTTGGCAGTATTCGGATAAGGATCCTCGCCAATTTACCGTTGACAGAAAAAATAACAATCTCGGTCATGTCAGAAATAATGTGATGTTGACTTGTCTTGAGTGCAATAGACGCAAGGGTGCTAGTTAAGACCATGCGGTGGTAATTGAGTATCGTCAGGAATTACTTGTAGTTGTTGTCTAGTAAACCCACGCTGAGGGGCAGTTGAATCCAGTTTATAGATTGGAAGTCTACCCGTAGATCGTGTTATACTAGATATCTTATGCGTAGTGACGCTCCAAATAGGATCAGTAGACCTTTTTGTACCACCCTCAAGCTCTCCTGGTTCATATAAATACCTCACAATGACATTACTACCAAGAATTGGTTCTTTGAAATCTTTTTGTGGTTTTTCAGGTATCGACTTCTTTTTAATCGCGTTCATAGGTTTCATGTTGATGGTTCTAGTAATCTCGTTATTCAGTGCGGTAACTACACCTGGTAATCTCTTAACCCATTCACGGGATCTTTTTTCTTGGATGAATTCTTTTGCATATTGATATCCAAATAACCGCTCAGCAAGAATCCGATTAAATCGTTCTACAATGGCCTGATCACGATGCAGTGCAGTATGCCCTCGTCTGATAGCGACATTGTGATATTTCATTGTAGATAACACTGCACCCTGAAATTCCTTGCCCGGGTCAACTTGTAACAGATTTGGCCAGTGCAGAGGGCTCCTTCGATAAATCCTTTCAAATGCAGAAGCCACTTCAGTGGCTGATTTTGTTTTTAACGGTTCTGCTTCTTTGTATCGACTTGCAATATCAACTACAGTTAACGCATATTTGTAACCACGATCATGTGGCAGAAATAATAGATCAGCCTGATGAACTTCATTAGGAAAGGTCACATCAAAATGCGAGAATTGAATTTGTTTAGGCGGTGGTAGATAAATTTGCCATAGTGCCTGTTTGGATAACCAATGAGCCGCAGTGGTTTTTTTCACTTTTGCGGCGCTAGCGAGTTTACTGATTGCAGCGTTACCCTTCCAGTATCCTCTTGGGGAATAATAAATAGATTCCATGTTGTTATTAATTACCAGCACCTAACATCAATTTACTTTTCATAGCCGATTTTATCAAAAATGAAGCCAATTTTTCTTTGAAGGATTTATCAGGAATGGCATTCAACGCATGAATTAATTTCACATCTGCTAGATGCCTGTGTTGCAAATTGCTGCTTTTATAAGCAACATCATGAAGGTGACAGGCCTTATCAATAGCGTTTATTGGTTCCTCACCGGGTCGGGGCTGATTTTGATCATTGAGTCTGATATCAAGTCTTGTTCCCGGTCCACAATAACTATACCCTGGAAGGTGTTTTTCTCCGGGGTATTTTGCCCATGGGGTTCCAGGGAGTTTTGCTAATTTGGCAGCGATATCACCTCCTCGTTTTTTTTTAAAGGTTCCTTGGGTTCCTTGGGTTTAGAAACAAATCTAAATTTCTTTGTACTACACTGTACGCATTTACCAGAAAGCGCTGATCGGTTATTTTTAGTTGTAATCGTCGTCAAGTCATCTGTGCCAGTACGCGCCTTACACTTCACGCAATATAGATCCATAATTTATATATAGAGATATGAATATAATTGATTTTTCAGCGACTAAAACAAGAGAACCAGTGAAGCATCATGCAGCGCTACCAAACTCTATCCGCGCAATTATAATCGGGCCATCTGGATCCGGCAAGACGCAATTGTTGCTCAATTTAATAATGAGATGGATGAAGTGGGATAAGTTGTATTTAATTGCCCCTAGCGTAGATGATCAACGATGCTATGAAGTGCTAAAAGATTTTAATGAAAACGCTTCAGAGATTGCCGGCGAGGATGTTATTGAATTTATAACCGATATTGACGAGGCGCCATCCGTGAATGACCTCGATGGAAGTATCAACAATTTAGTTGTATACGACGATGTCATGTTAGATAATCAAAAAAATCCTGCTAGAATATTTTCCAGAGGCAGGCATAAAAACACGGATGTGATCTATGTCACTCAACGCTACACTCAGATTCCAAAAGTGATTAGAGATAACTGTAATATGCTTGCTGTATTCAACGGCGTTGATACACATACGCTACGAAATATTTGGCAGACATGGTGTTCTGATATGGACTTCAATCAATTTAGAAATTTCTTTAGTCATGCTCAGTCTGCCCCACACGGATTTGTAACAATAAATTTACATGACCCTCGAACACGATATCGTATCGGACTGGATCAAATATTCGGTTAACCCCAACTGAAAGTTCTAGTGAGTGACAACGATGTTGTAGTCCCTTTTTCCCCAAAATCGATGGAGGATTTCATTAATTTCATTGATTTTTTCATATTTTTTTTTTGGACCTAATCCATGAAATGATATCAGATTCACACACACATTGGGGCCTGATGTCACTGGTTTCATTGTTTTTAAGCGTGATTTCAGTGAAAACTTGTCTAAAAATGTTGTCTGATTCGCCCCTTCTGCTGCTTCTCATGTTGAATAATTAGGACTTTAACCACAGTAAGGCTGTATTGTAAATGCCAAATACATGCATGAGACGGAGAAATAGATATATTGGTCTATTGTGTCAAATGCTGTAGACAAATCAAGGAGAGTGAAGAGGGCGAGGACTGTAATTTTCCCGTTATCCAAAGCAGAGAGAATGTCATTAACTACTTTGACAAGTGTAGTTTCAGTACTGTGGCAAAGGCAATACACAGATGAGACACAAGTTGGGTTAGAACAACTTTTCCTAAGATTCTTATTTTTATAAACGGGAGATTAGAAACTGGGCGGTACTTGTTTCAAAAGTTCTGGTCGAGTGCTAGTTTCTTCAGTAGATGCTATACAAAGGCAGTTTTGAAAAATAATAGGAATTCACCAGATGATAGAGAGATATTAATAACATCAGATGGTGAAGGTAATATTGGATCTAAGCACTCGAGAAGCAGTTATCGAGTTGTTCTGCTGTAGGAGGATAGCAAGTTGTTAGGTTTGCTTGGATGTCAAGCATAAATTTGGTTTTATTTATCATACGAAAGTTTGTCATAATAGCAAATAAAGGTGGATAGTTACTGATTACATCCACATGGCATATAATGCAGATGTGATCTGATGCAAGTTCGTATGGTTCAAAGGTTTCCAGGACAGTGAAAGTGAAAGTTGAAATCTGCAAGAATACTCCGGTTGCCACTTATCGACTTTCCATTCTCTAGGATATTTGGAAACTGCTCAAAAAGAGAGATTCAGTCAGCTTGTTTTTTTTTTTCGACTAGGAGGAGGGTGGTAGAGGCAGAAACAAACATCAACGATCAATCATGTAATGCCTCTTTTATTTCAGATATGGAAAGCTTCCCGTCTTAGTTGGAGCGGGAATACAACATATGACAACATACGTTTTATCTTCAGCAATGAGAACTACATGTGGAGACCTGCCGTCATCGTAGAAAATTTTTTAGTTTACACTTCATCAGAAGACCCAATTTTTCTTGGACAAGAAAAGGCCTGAAAAAATTGCTGAAGGTCTATTTTCTCCATTTCTGTAAAGTTTCAGTAAAGATATAATTTAAATACATATGTAAATAAATCAAGTAAAGTTTCTAAATATTGTAAAATTGACATAATTCAGTGGAAAAAATACAGCTAAATCCAAATATCCAAATCAAACGACCTACTCAGAATTATTTGACACGAACCTCTTTGTGAAGCTGATAGCAATTCATCAATAAAATATCTACGTATATATATGGTCTCTAATCTTTTCATACGATCACACCAAAACAACACATTATTGCATATGTACTGATGGTACCGTCAAACTAAGACACTTTATAACTCTTTTCACAAATCGATTATGTAATATTGACAAAAAATACAGGGTACTCTTTCGACCTCAAGGGTTACATTAAAGCCCCATTCTTCAGAGGCATGAGACGAAATGGGTACAATTTTGGTGTACAACGTTTAAATAAAATATTTACAATTTTCCAATGTAATTAATATTTTGTTTCCAGAGCAAGTATTATCTTATTTGTTCCTTGTTGAGAAAACAGCCCTAGGAAAAGATTCCATACATGTCTTGTCCCAATTTTTCATAAGCTCTTAATTTCTTCGCGGAACACCAGTACATCAGTGTTATCAAGATTTTGAAAATGTCTATTTAATAAGCATTGGTTTCTAAAGTCTGTGTTCCAGTAATACAAGATCATACAGTAGAAGATATATCTAAAAGTTAAAGTTACCCTAAAGTAACACGTGACAACATGCATCCCTGTTTAACACCCTCTGAAATCTGAAAAGCATCACTTAATCGACCGTGTTAAGAATATACACATACATTTTATACCAAATCTCCGATCGATTCAATCAAAAAACTCCCCTTAAAGTCTATGTGCAATAAAATCAACCCAGTTTATTCCTGAAATATTTAAAAACAAGTGTGTTAAAGCATAGAAGTTATTTATAATACACTAAACTATAGTGAATTCCCGATTATTCATCAACTAGTATCTACTTTTATTTTAGAAATTGTTAGTCGTTTATGTATACATTTAGTAAATTCTTTACTTAACACTGGTAACTGACCTATTGCTGTGTAATTTTTTTGTCATGTTGGTTACGTGTAACGATCTGAGCTATACAACAATCTTCATCAAATTATGAGACTTTAAACACTGGATTAAATAAATCTTTAGTAATGATACAATGCAGTTTTCACAGGCTTTCAAAACTTCAGATCTTATGCTATCGCATTCCAGTGCTTTCTCTGGTTTCATATTATTTATTATTTTCCTTGCATCGTTTTATGCAATATGTGTACCAAGATCATCACATGTTGTATAGTAGTCAACGGATGCGGTATATCAAATAAGTGAATGCTCGGAGTATTAAACACACCACGAAAATGTTCAAACAACCTTAGACTAGAACTGCTTTGTTTGGTATGTTTGATTATGGTCTAAGTAAATTCCAAATTGTTTCAGCAGTCTGTATTTTCAATAGCAGATCCCTATCCGAATTTGTAATGTGCTTTCACATTGACCTCTCTTTTCTGCAGTTAACTTACTGTCACTTTTGTTTCAGGCCGTGATAAATCAATAGCACATATAGAACGACTGATCTGCACCACACGCTTCGCGGAGAGTATATACATCTATTAGAACGCTGCTTAATACTATGATGGGTCAGTCCAAGTATTGATCAACAGGGAATTCGGGCTGCAAACAAAACGTAAACAGAAATAAATCATCCAGTATACATGTGCAACTTAATATTGCCGCATATTGAAGACCTGATATGTATCTGAGTCTGACCACCCTGCATCTTGGTAAGTCTATGTTGGTTGATATAAATATTCCGTGCAATCATATCTGCGTTTATTTGTACTTCTAAAGGTGTAGTCTAAAGAAATACCTCAAATTCAAATCTTTCTGCTATGAAGGTGTGGTTTATATAATTCATTTACCTTGCAAATTACTTAAAACGACGATTCCCCGGCACCATATAAATTGTATCATTCTTTCATAATTAAGATTGCAACGGAACCACAACGTACATTTTTTCTAATAGTTTTGTTTTTGTATTTTTGGGGTCTGTTTTTATTTTGTTTTATTTTTTGGACGCGGAGGGAGGTATTGTTTTTTTTACGAAAAAACTGAAAAAATGAAAGCTTCTAAATAGATAAGAACATACGAAAAATAATTACATAAAATTTGTTGTATTGATAAAATTAACTCCATGCAAAGACCAAAGGCATTCTGAAATTATTTAAAAACTTTTTTCATATTTGTATAAGATTCATGACGTCAGGAAGCGTGCGAGTTTATTACAAGCTGCACGAACAGCAGTAGCAAAGCGGATACATGTTAGGCATAGTGTGAGATCGAGCTTCAATACTTTTTTAAAATTGTAAAATATGAGGCTAAATTATTTAAATTACACATATTATTCAAAATTAAAATGAATGTTAGGTGATAAAAAAGTAGAACATATTGAAATAATTGATTTTACAAACATTACCAACGTACAGACTAAGGGCGCATGAATAAATAAATAGTTCCATATTAGTTTTATAAAGTATTAACTTCTCTCCTTTTTCGTTACATACTGCTATTTTAACCAATAAAAATGCTTGTTACAAAGACTGGCTTGGTTGCAAACATGTAATTATATTAAAAGACAATTCTTCTGACACTTCAGGTTTAAACTGCTTCTACGTTCCCTGGCAAACTTGACGGCAATAGGTAGTGCTTACGATTCCCATAAGAGACTGCAAGATTTTGTTACAGGGTTTAACGCAATATTTTTAGCACAATATAGGCTATAAATGGCGACCAGTATTAATGGTGGAGGATGATCCCCGGAAAGAACCACTGACCCATAGAAGCTACTGGAAAGATTTCTCACATACCCACACTGGCCGAATTGGAGACTCGAACCCACGGAGACAGAGGTGAAATGGCAGTGATCCGTAATGGAGAGCGCTTTAGACCACTCGGCCACTCGTGGCCCCGGACTAAAATAAACTAGTACGGCTATCAAGGCCTGATCGGAGCCAGCAGCCTTCGAAAATCTGCTTAAACGTACATCCTAGTTTGCATAAACTTATATGTGTATGATATCGGTTGCTAACGTACGATGCTGGTCCTGGTAATCGTTTGCTAGATTTATTTAATATATATTTTAATTAATGGTACATCTAGGTATCTGAAACAATTAGTAATTGACTCCCAGAAGGATAAGGGTCATTAGCGTAGTTACGAGGACTAGAATTGTAAGCAAATTGAGAAAACATTTGTACATTACGATTACCAGCTCCGTCCAGGAATATTCCGGAATCTCGCTCTCATCAACGCTCGTGGTATCTATCTATCAACAATTTTCTTTCCTTCCCAGAGCCCACGTGCGCATTATTTATGGCAGATACTTTCTTAACATGGTTTCTGGGCAATATTACTACTGCTTACCGTAGTTTTGTCGCTGTCGCACGTGATTCCCTTCCAGCACGAGAATATGACCATGACATGATGTGTAAAGTGGTTGAGCCAAACGGAAATTTCGTCGCCCTCGATGTTGAAATAAAAATTCAGCACGACAATCGTTAAGATCACTGTGGCTGCGCTTAGGCAAACTATGATAATCAGATATGTTGCTGAAATTATATAACATTATTATTATTATTATTATTATTATTATTATTATTATTATTATTATTATTATTATTATTAATTGATTGATTGATTTTAAATATGCGATGTTATTTGGTAATTTGTTTTTGTGAAAAGAGCTATCAAACTTGACAATTTTGAGGCACGTGGGAAATATCGTTATTGTGTCATCCTTTACAGGCAATCTTTAAGCACGTGTTATACATATTGTCTGACTGACCTGGGATCAGCATGGCGTCCATTAATGTATCGCCAGATCATACATTAACTCGCTTACATAATAGCATAGCACTGAATGTTTAATTCAAAGTCTTTATTAAGGATTCAACAGACAGTAAAATTAAATTCCCAGTATATACTGGAAAAGGGGGCAAATTTTTATATAAAAAAAAGTAAAGTTGCTATTATTAATCGCCTCTGGATGTGATTCATGCAAGGTGCGGCTTGCGGATCCGACCTGATTTTATTCGCTTATTCACACTTTCAAATTAGCATTACAAATCGCTTATCCCAGCCTCAATCTGGAGGACGTTGCACGTGCCTAATCTGTACAGTTTACCAAGCTGCATTGCTAAGAAAGGACAGAAGCATTCTGCTTTATGGTAAGTATAAAAAACTAACTCCCAGCTGCGTTGTTAACCTAAATGCACACACCTGCATATAGGTGGGTGGGTGGTCTACTGATAATGTACGTAAGTATAGGAAACGGGGTGGGGGTGGCGGTGAAACCTCGATAATAATTTGTCTAATATGTAACCTCTTCGTTTGAATTTTAGCGGGCACTAGAGAAAACTTTTTAAAGTTTATTAAACACGTTAATATTATTAATCCTTGATTGTTTCTGCTTGGATTAAAAATAGGCCGTTCTATAGAATTCGGAGAGGGGGTACGTCAAGCGTACGCACGCAGGTGGTGGTGTTTTAAAGTACGCGTGTGTAAAGGAAGGGGTGGGGAGGGGTCAAGCTTTGCCAGATTTTTGCGTACGTACTAAATAGATGGCCCCCCTGCGAGCCATAATTGGTATGAATCTGTTAAAGTTTGACTGACAGATAGGCGGAGTAGGCGATCTGTCAATTATTGGCATATCAGCTAGTTACAAATAGGAAAGATGAAAAAAATTAAGACGGAATCATTTGGCAGTTGCCATTACCATAAAGACGTATTTTCTAAGGTGAACTTGAAACGTGGGGAAAATAAGCGAAGATTTGTTAAAATTGTTGACAATTAACCGTCTGTTCGGGTCGTAAAATTACACTTCAAAGGAAATAAGTCCACTTTTTTAAAAATACTTCTCTCCAATGCAAATAAAATAAATATAGTACATTGTTAAATTTTATTTCGCACAATGACATATGTTATGAATTGTTACAGATTTCGCTTTTTCCTGTACAAAGATTGCCAGATTTTGTCAGATCTGTTCGTTTCTGCTGAATTAATATATACAGTGTATTTGTTTAGAAGGCTTCGATATCGACAAGAAACAGGAGGTCCAAAATCAAATACGTATTTAATCGCAATATAATTTTTAGCAGCAGAGAGGGTGAATCCTACAACGTTTTTAGACAAATTTTGATTGAAATCCTAAAACGAGCCGTCCTATAATCTCATTTTAACCAAAAAAAAAATATCTCAGGGGCAAACCCTACAACGTTTTCAGACAAAAAATTGATTGAAATCTTAACGAGCCTTCCCTACGAAATCTCATTTTAACTAAAAAAATGAAAACGGAGACTTTTACGATTTTTTAATCAATTTTGCTCGCAACTTGTTGTCATCCACCCTCTCTGCTGCTATGGGTTAACAAAAAATAATAAATGATTTTAACCGAATATTTGATCCAGTCCGATACGATATCGTGTCCGAGGATCATGTAGATTTATTGTTGCGAATCCGTGCGGAGTCGACTGAGCATGACTAAAGAAATCTCGAAATTGATTGAAGTCCATATCAGAACACCATGTCTGCCAAATATTTCGTAGCGTATGAGTATCAACGCCGTTGAATACAGAAAGAATATTGCAGTTATCTCTGATGACTTTTGGAACCTGAGTGTAGCGTTGAGTGACATATATCACGTCAGTGTTTTTGTGACGCCCCCGGGAAAAGATCCTAGCAGGATTTTTTTGTTTATCCAACATTATATCGTCGTATACGACTAAATTGTTAATATCTCCATCAATATCATCAATACTCGGTGCTTCATCGATATCGGTTATAAATTCAATGGCGTTCTCACCCTTAATTTCTGAAGCGTTTTCATTAAAATCTTTTAGCACTTCATAACATCGTTGATCATCTACGCTAGGGGCAATTAAATACAACTTATCCCACTTCATCCATCTCATTATTAAATTGAGTAACAATTGCGTTTTACCGGATCCAGATGGCCCGATTATAATCATCCGGATAGAGTTTGGTAGCGCTGCATGATGCTTAACCGGTTCTCTTCTTTTAGTCGCTGAAAAATCAATTATATCCATATTTCTATACATAAATTATGGATCTATATTGTGTGAAGTGTAAAACGCGTACTGGCACAGATGATGTGACGACGGTTACAACTAAAAATAACCGATCAGCGCTTTCTGGTAAATGCGTGCAATGTGGTACAAAGAAATTTAGATTTGTGTCTATGAGATCTGATTTAAAAAAAAACGAGGAGGTGATATCGCAGCCAAATTGGCAAAGCTCCCTGGAACCCCATGGGCAAAGTACCCCGGAGAAAAGCACCTTCCAGGATATAGCTACTGTGGACCGGGAACCAGACTTGATATCAGACTCAATAATCAAAATCAACCCAACCCCGGTGAAGAACCAATAAACGCTATTGATAAGGCCTGTCACCTTCATGATGTTGCTTATAAAAGCAGCAATCTGCAACACAGGCATCTAGCAGATGTGAAATTAATTCATGCGTTAAATGCTATTCCTGATAAATCCTTCAAAGAAAACTTGGCTTCATTTTTGATAAAATCGGCTATGAAAAGTAAATTGATGTTAGGTGCCGGTAATTAATAATATGGAATCAATTTATTATTCCCCAAGAGGATACTGGAGGGGTAAATCAGCAGTTCATAAACTCGCTAGCGCTGCAAAAGTGAAAAAAACCACTGCGGCTAATTGGTTATCCAAACAGGCACTATGGCAAATTTATCTACCACCGCCTAAACAAATTCAATTCTCGCATTTTGATGAGACAGTTCCTAATGAAGTTCATCAGGCTGATATATTATTTCTGCCACATGATCGTGGTTACAAATACGCTTTAACCGTAGTTGATATTGCAAGTCGATACAAAGAAGCAGAACCGTTAAAAACAAAATCAGCCACTGAAGTCGCTTCTGCATTTGAAAGGATTTATCGACGAGGTCCTCTGCACTGGCCAAATCTATTGCAGGTTGATCCTGGCAAGGAATTTCAGGGTGCAGTGTTATCTACAATGAAACATCATAATGTCACCATACGACGAGGGCATACTGCGCTACATCGCGATCAGGCCATTGTAGAACGATTTAATCGGACGATTGCTGTGCGGTTATTTGGATATCAATACGCAAAAGAATTCATCCAAGAAAAAAGATCCCGTGAATGGGTTAAAAGATTACCATCTGTGATTACTGCACTGAATAACGAGATTACTAGAACAATCAACATGAAACCTATCAACGCGATTAAAAACAAGTCAATACCCGTACAACCACAAAAAGATTTCAAAGAACCAATTCTTGGTAGTAAAGTCACTGTTAGGTATTTATATGAACCAGGAGAGCTTGAAGCGGGTAGAAAAAGGGCTACTGATCCTATTTGGAGTGTTACTGCACACAAGATATCTAGTATAACACGATCTACGGGTAGACCTCCAGTCTATAAACTGGATTCAACTGCCCCTCAACGAGGATTTACTCGACAACAACTACAGGTAATTCCCGAGGATACTCAATTGCCACCGCATGGTCTTAACTAGCACCGTTGCGTCTATTGCACTCAAGACAAGTCAAAATCACATTGTTTCTGACATGACCGAGATTGTTATTTTTTCTGTCTACGGTGAATTGGCGAGGATCCTTATCCGAATACTGCCAACGCATTATACAATTGCAACTCGCGCAGTGATTATTCTGTTGTTTCTTCAGCGTAATTATTAATTCAGCATCAATATCAAATTCTCGTTGTTTTTTTTTGTCCTGTTGTTTGTAACCGGAGAGTTTTTTATCAATAATTTTAACATCAATATCATTTATTGTGGTGTCATTATCATCGAAAACAATTCTTCGAAGTTGATTTATTTTTCGTACTCTGGATACTGCGAGATAGACTAAATTCGACCATTCGATGTGATTATCCACCATCCAAACAATTGTATCCGATATAGTCAATCCCTGTGAAGAGTGTATTGTTGCTGCGTATCCTAGCGTCCACGGGGATTTATTAGCACGCAATGCATCTTCAACGACATTGATATCAACCAGCACAATATCATTTAATACGAGAATTTGTTTTTCACTCTGTCCTGGAATATCAACTTCAATGTTCTGTTTTCGTGTATCCGATGGCCTATAACAAAGGGGTACTGGAAGCGTTGCAAATTTTTCTTTATGCAATTCAAATAACTTCATCTGAAGTGTGTCCCTGACTATTTTTCTACTTGCAATTATCAAATCATTTGGTCTCCATGTTTCCCAGAAATCATTCATTGGAGTTTCTGAAATCACTTCACGCGCTATTTCGCATTGGATTCTATCCGGTTGTAATCTAATTAGCGCTTTGAATTCTCGTAATCGTTCATCAATTGATCTATAATCAGTGGTGATTTCTTCATAATAGTCTACAAAACCCCTTAGCCATTCATGTGGAGATGCACCGACAAATGGTGGTGGTTGGCCGTGATCACCGCACATGACGACTTTTGTGTTTTTGTTTAACAACCACTCAAGAAATGTTTGTAATACATCTAATGACACTGTGCATATTTCATCTCAAATGATGATTTCAGGAATGAATTTATCACCCATACGCTCAGGAGTCCATTTGTCACCCTTCCATCGAAAGAAACTATGGTAAGTACAGGCATTTACCCCTCGCTGTATCATCTCTCTGGCGAGTCTGTGAGTCGGTGTTAGCACAATCATGGTTGACCGACGAAATAATTCAATTGCACGAGTTGTCTTTCCTGACCCACCACAACCGTTTAAATAAACTGTCTTGTATCTACATACTGGATCAGATACCGGTGGTGCATTAGAAAATTCTGATTGATTTTCAATACGGTTACAACAAAGATATTTATCATCCATGGCAACGTCTGCGGATTCACAATACTCATGTAGCATCTCCTTTTTAAATCGCCAACGCCCCCAATTTTCTTCGGGATCTGTGAATTTAGCTACAACTGATTTGTATTTATTGTGTATATACATCGAATCAGTGGCCACTCTAACCGCGGTATTAGGAAATCTATTTATCATCGAAAATAGATTAATAGAAGCATAGGCTAGCATTGAACTTCTCAAATGTGTGTACTGGGAATTATATCCATCACAGTAGGTAACAACCGTACCCATTTTCTCACCATTGGATAGAAAAGCATCCTTACGGGATACAAGTTTTCCCTGTTTCCTTAAATCCGCTACAATAAAATCGTATTCAGCGACATCTATGATCAACCGCGAAGAATATTTTGCGTTGTCGTATCGTCCACCTTGAGTGAATTTACCGATTATTCTTCGTCCGAGATCTTTTGCTTGTTCTTTTTTAATTTCAAATAACTTCTTAGACCAATTTATGATTTCTTCTTCATTGAAATCAGGGAATTGTTTTCGTAGTTCGTTGATTATACGATCTAGATCGGGTTGTGGTAGCCAAACTTCTTTCTGAGCTCGATAGCATATAATAGCCTCGGAAACAATCAACGATATTAGCATACCACAATCAATCATATATCTCAATAGCACTATTGGCATCCAGGCCTTTTCAGATAGATGTCTACCGAGCCAAACATAACTACACGGATGTAACCCTGTAGCTAATTCAAATGATATCACACGAGCGAATCCGGTTAAATCAAAATCAGGCAATGGTCCATTAATCGCAACACGAGTCATTTCATGTGTGGGGTGTCCAAATCGTTTGAAGTACTCAGCACATTCCCCATATCCGAGAAAACTTCCGGGATAACACGCGGCTATATCAATTGAAATCATACCATCACGTGAGTATTTCGTATTCCACAGTCCTCCATGACCAAATTCGACGCAACTCAATTTAACATCCTCGAGAAAATCACTTCGTGTTGGATGCCATGAGTTTTTTTCTCTTGCGAAGTGAGCTACCACTGATGGAATAGTAAAACTATCCGTGAGTAGTTTTTCATGGGAATTCTCCGGTGAAAAATCACTAGCGATTTTTCTCATTCTGTTATCTAATTCTTCAACGCGATATAATTCACCATTTGGTTTTACAAATTGATCGAATCCTATTTCGGGATCTTCATCACTTCTAAGTAACCACACTGACACAGGATCATCCTTACACAACGCATGAATAGCATCAAATAATCTCTCTTCATAGAAAACATCCCCGACGAACTCCTTAGGGATATATTTCACGGTTCGTTCTCGTGGAAATACTGTTACCGCAGGTGTCCACGCGTGTTTATTATGATCAATAATCTGTATTGGTGCTCCATTTTTGTTATATTTCGGTTCGTATAAAACCTCTCCGGTTATCGTCATAACTGTTATTGGAAATCTTAATGATGTTTCTAATTTAGCTATATCAGAAATCTTTGCACCATGCTGTTTCACTGTCAGTTCCCACTCGGTTATTTTCCTACGTCGCAGATCAGTTAGTTTATTTCCTCGGGATGCATTTGTGAAGTGTTCTATTATTCGTTCTGCTACACAATTAAGCCCTGACGAATATTTCATAGGAGCTAGTTTTGCGATATCGGGTTTATCATTTAACGGATATATCCCATAAACCATTGCTGTTACGGGATAAGATCTTTCGTAGTATGGTTTGTCAATGCCGGTTAGAATTCCTGGTTTGGAATCTCTACTCACAATGACAGCTTTTTTATTCTTGAGGATTGGTTCAAATTTATCCCTAATAATCCATTTGCCATCGACTTCAATAATGAATTTGATTCGGAAAAAATACCGTTTTTCCCCAACACGTGAAATTATCACTGCTGCTTTTTCATCATTCATGGTAGCGTCAACAACACCATCAATTCGAAATGTTGACCAACAATAAGATGCTCCATCACGTTTGAATTCAGTAAAACAATCTCTGATTTTACTAATCATGGCTTTATCAAGAATTGTATTCTTTGGTGTATTAGAAACTATATCGAGATTGAATTGAGCATTTTTCCAGGGTAATTTCTTGTTACGTTTTTTTGGTTTATCGAGATTAAATTTAGGATTGATTTTTAATAATCTCTTAAACTCTTTCATGTTTCCGTCTATTGGACGTTTTTTGGGTTTATCGAGATTAAATCTAGGATTGATTTTCAATAATCTCTTGTTACGTTTTTTGGGTCAATCGATATTAAATTTAGGATTGATTTTTAATAATCTCTTAAACTCTTTCATGTTTCCGTCTATTGGACGTTTTTTGGGTTTATCGAGATTAAATCTAGGACTGATTTTCAATAATCTCTTAAACTCTTTCATATTTCCGTCTCTTGGACGTTTGTTACGTTTTTTTGGTCTATCGATATTAAATTTAGGACTAATTTTTAATAATCTCTTAAACTCTTTCATGTTTCCGTCTCTTGGACGTTTTTTGGGTCTATCGATATTAAATTTAGGATTAATTTTTAATAATCTCTTAAACTCCTTATCAGCATTGAATTCAGCATTTTTCGAAGGCGTTCTCCTTAATTCCCTCATGCTATAATTAAAACAAGCATTTAAATGAAAGATTTTTATATAATGAATCACTGTAAGTGGCTTATGATTGGATCAGTAACCCCGTGTAACAAATCATGCAGAAATGAGTTCTGTGGGTATCATATGCAAAGCTTTCGACGTGGAAGCCTTGGTCCGTTACCTTGTATTCTATGTGGAGTTGGGGTCAGGGGAAAATCTCAGTTGTGTCTAAATTGCGGTGGTAAGCGATACAGGGAATTGAAGCGTTATTATGATAAAAGAATAAAAAATGGACAATCAATCAGAAATTTTGACCCTGAAAAGGTCCTTGACCCTGACAACATCAAGGATAAAATCATAAGAACCCCTCAAGACTACATTGAAAGATTCATTATTGAACCAAACAATGAATTAGACAAACAATAGTATTATGTATACGAATGAACCAAGAATTCAGACAACACCCTGTGATCACAAATTATGAAGCATCCAGTGATGGTGTTGTAAGAAACCGCAAACTGAAGAAACCAGTTGGTTCTGTGAATAATCAAGGGTACTTGATGTTTACTGTTAGGGAGGGAAAAGAAACGAAAACTTATCTCAATCATCGTTTCGCATTTGAGTGTTTTTATGGATTGATCGAGGATGATTTTGTTATTGATCATATCGATTCTAATCCAAAGAACAATTCTTTATCAAATCTGCAGGCTATCACACAAAGTGAGAATACCAAACGAGGGGGGACTGGGAAATACTCGAAAAAAGCGAGACCTGTGAAATCTTTGAATACGATAACTAACGAAGAAAAAATATTTCAATCAATAACCAGCGCTGGTAGGCACTTCGATATTTGTGGGCCCTCAGTACGAAGAGTTGCAGAGGGGATTTATCGATCTGCGATTTCAAAGGGGACTGGACAGAAAATTCGATTTAGTTACGTCTAATGCATCATATTTTTCATTTAGAAATATATCATTATTATATAATAATGAATTCTGAAAACATGAATAGCATTTTATCCGAGATTTCAAAATTGAAAAGTTGGGATATTGAACTATCAGATGGGTTAAATCCTGATCAAATCAGGTCTGATTTTCAGGATATAGAATACGGAGTTAGCACTAACAAGTATATGCTACCAAAGAAGTATGCGCTCATCAAGAGAATTCAGAATTCTATTCGGGACTCTCTCGCATTTTCCAGTGACGTAAGTGTGTTCGCTCCGTTGTATACCATCGTAGAACGAATACGAAAAGAATTGGGGTACGAATACGAATTGAAAAAGGAGGTTAATTCTAAAGTTAGAAACCTACGGGCGTTAATTCAAGAAAATGAACAATTTTGATTGACCATTTATCATTATTTGATTGTGACTGACCCTCAAAGAGAGATTTCATTTTTTTTTTTAGCATTTTTTGATTAAAAATGTCAAAATCAGTGATGGGCCGTTAATGGATGATCAAAATAGAATGAGGGAACTATCAATATTATTTATTTTTATAGCAATTATGATACTTCCCTCATCACTGATAACGCCCTTAACACTTTCATGATGCCGTTAGGTCGGGATTGAAAAATTGTTTTGCAATTGAAACATTGTTTCTGATTTCAAATAATGGTCAATGAAGCATTAACAACCCGATTGGCTCGTGAACGATTAGATGCAATTAAGAGATTTGTACCAATTCGTGACTCTGTACGGAATAAACTACAACAACGACAGAGTCTTCAGACTGATTTTGCTGCGGGATCTGAAGAATTGTTTAAACCAGTAACAACAGCAACGAAGGGAGTAGAGCGCGCTATACTGGGAGATGATCCCGAGACGGGAAAATCTGTTATTGGTGAACTCGAAAAAATAGCAGCGAAAACTGAACAAACAGAACAGGCCGTACAAAAAATAGAATCAAAAAGAACAGTAGATGGTTTACGCGTGAGATTTAACGAGAAAGGGTTAGCAGCAATTGATGAGACTGATCCAACAGAAATTCCTGCGCTTGTTGTTAAGACTTATGAAAACAGAAAAAAAATGTTGAAACCAGAACATCATAAATATGTTTGAAATATAACTCACTGGGCTGATATATTCTATAAAATCAAAACTGAAAAAAGTCAAATTGATACCGATAGTGCATCATACATTGAATATATCAATGCGGTGGATCACGTGTATAATCAATATGAAGAACTAAAACAACAACAAAAACCGCAAAGGCGGCGACAGCAACCTGCAAAGAAAATATCCTTTTCACCTAAAAAACAACAACCTGAAAAACAACAAATACCACGTGATGATGATGATTATGATCTTCTTAGTTATTTACAACCCACGGATGTAGCAATGGGTTATAGCGGAAGTGGATTAAGAGATTCCAGTGTTTCATGTCCTGGTAGTGTTCTCAGTGATATATCACTGTTAGAGGTTCTCATCGGAGGGTTCCGAGCTGGAAATAACTCACCGGAAATAATTAATGAAGCAGCTGATATCTGTAGACGATTATTTCAGGGTGGTATCATGGATATCAGCACATATCGAGATTTCATTGGCGAGTTAGTGGAAAGTGGGTATCATAGTGACTGAATTGAAAAGTCATTCGATTAGATAAATAACAATTGAAAAATTGTTTCTGATTTCAAATAATGATCATACACTACAATCATGATAAACCAACCCCCATCTACGTAGTTAATTCACGGTTTCCGGTTTATAGAGCATACTACGGAGATGGTTTAGGTAATACCATTTTAGGGTTATTTGCGAGAATGGCTCCAAAAGTGATGCCGTTGGCTAAACAATTAGGAATGAAAGCAATTGATGTTATTCGTGATAAGGGTATTGGTGCTGTTGGAGATCTTGCTGGAAAAGCGTTTTCAACTGCGAAGAATAAATTAACATCATTAGTGAAATCACGGATGAAATCCAAAGGATTTTCAAAACCGTTACCGTCTACAGCGGAAATGCCTGCAAGTGTTAGTAGAATTATAAATAACGCAGTAGATGAAAAATTAGCGTCGATGGTTTTAACCCCCGACCAAAGCAATATTGCAAACATGATAGCAGGAAGTGGCTTTAAAAAAACACGATGATGAAATGGGAAATCGCGATTTAGACTCTGATAAATAGAATAAAATGTTCAAACAGTCACGTGATCCAGCATTTGATATAGACGCCCCAGTTGGCAAGGATGATTCTGTACGCGATTATCAATATTACGCCTATCATGCAATAGACTCAAATAGTCGAGCAAGAATTGATCTTCAAGTCCATGATACCAGTAAATACTTTCTACCCTGTGAAGCGTTTATTGAAGTAGAAGGAGAACTTGTAACAGCTGCTGATACTCCTGCTGTACCAGCACCGTATCCAGCTGGTACTCAAGTCGGTTTTGTCAATAATGGTATCATGGCGCTATTTGAGAGTGCTAGATATCTCATTGATGGAAAAGAAATCGAGTCGATAGATCGCGATGTTGATGTGGCTACAACAATAATCGGGTTAGCGAGATATTCCGATGATTATACAAGATCAGCAGGACCTTCTATGATGTTTGCAAAAGATGCTACAAATACCGCTGGAGGAAAACAATTTGTTGTAAGACGACCAAAGAATAATGCTGGCACCGCTAATATTGATGCCGAAAATATGATTATAAACAACGATGTTAATTTCAATCTAGGAGCTGCAACACGTATTTCAATGTTGCAAGGAGCGCGTAAATCATTTTCATGCGCGATTCCACTGCATCATATATTTGGATTCTGTAGAAACGTCCGAAAAGTTATTTATGGAGCGAAGCATACAGTATCGCTTGTACGAAAGAGTGATGATAGTGACGCAATCTGGAGGATTCCAGCAGACAATGCAAATCCAAATGCTGATGCCGGTAAAGTCAATTTAACAAAAATATCATTGTGGATGCCAGTGTTGACTCCAGCAATCACCGCAGAAGAACGATTACTATCATTTATGGACCAAGGAGGAAAGTCGTTGTTGAGTTGGCTAACCGTGAGTACAGATGTGAAGCAATCAAATCTGAACGGTTTATTCACGTGGAATCTAGCATCAAAACAAGGCGTTTCTGCGCCACGTCATATATTTATTGCGTTACAAGATAACGCACGAGTTGGCGATCAACGTTTCAGTCATATGATATTTGATCAATTAGGTGTGAAAGACGTCTCACTGAGAATAAACGGCCAACAGGAACCATCCGAGGATATACAACTTAATTACACAGAAAATCATATTGCACGAGTTTATCATCGTCTGTTGTCATTTATGGCACGCGATCAAAATGTGGATACTGGTTTGCAAATATCACAATATGATTTTAAAAATCTGTATCCGATCTATTACTTCTCACTGGAACATCTCGATTTGATGAGACAATCTGTTGTTGATATACATTTTAGAGCTAATGTGACTCGTGGTGCTATTGCTGATTATAGAGCGGTTGCTGTCATTCTCAGTGATAAATCAATGCTACTTGAAGGTGTTGGTGGAAGAATGAGAGTGGTAGATGCACCAGTGGAAAACATGTAATTGAAAATCCGAAGGATTTTTCCATTAGAATCAATCTATTATGTATAACATGTCATATAGTGTTATTAGTGTTGCGTTAACTCCTGGTCAAATCAAAAAATTGCAATCAGAATCGGCTAAGCGATGTGGAACCACAATCACGTTGAAACCCAACCAAATGACTGGTGGTGCAAATAAATTATCACTGACAACTCGTCAGGTGAAACATTTCAATGATGCACTTGCAGCCAAAAAAGGTGTTCAGATTACTCTTTCTGCGGCTGCTATCAAAATATGATTAAAACAGGCGGTATATTTCCATTGTTAGCTGCAATACCAGCATTGATTGCAGCAGCAGCCCCAGCGGTGGCTAAAGCGGCAGCGTTAGGAGCCGTTGGTACTGCAGCAGGAATGGCACTAAAGAAGGCAACTGGGAAAGGATATAAAAAAAGGGAAAGGGTCTAAGACTACCAGGAACCCCGTATTCGTGGTACAGCGGAAAGGGTCTAAGATTAGGACCGGTTTATTAACTCAAAAATCTTCGATGGTTCCCATGTCCAATTTTGATTTAATGGATGCTGCTAAAAAACTCGCGATTAAAAACTTCAGAGGTGTCTTTATGAAAGATCAATTACCACATCAACCAAACAGCGTTGAAACCGGAATCATTAATTTAGATAACAGCACCGGACCCGGAACTCACTGGGTTGCATACGCTATTGATCCACGTGGGATTGTCTATTTCGATTCATATGGATTAGCCCCACCAAAAGAGTTTTTGCGTTATATAAAAACCCTTCCAATGAAGACTTGGTATTCTACGCTACCAACACAACAAATGAATGACCCACCAATATGTGGCAGCGAAGTATTAAATGTCCTTAACGCTATTTCTAACTCCTTGAGTAACCCAAGCGGAAAACCACCACATGTTGTCGTGAATGAATACACTAGTAATCGCTGGAGAAAATCGAAGATTTTTCAACGAAGTCGTCAACAAAGATTTTAGAGAGAGAAAGAGTTTTACAATAACATGATTGATATTTGGGGGAGATCTTTGAAACCCAAACCCGATGACACTGCACCCCCTGATTCTATCAGGGATATAAAAAAAATAATTGAAGATGAAATCGCTGAGACGTTGAACTTAACAAATGTTGATCCTAATGAAATAGTTGTATTTCAGGACAAACAGGGTAAATTGAAATCCAGTGATGTGTCATTGAATGATATTTTGATACGGCAGCGCGACGCCGCTGAAAACTCTATTGCGCTGTATTCCAACGACGGACGACTTAAAGCCAGTAATATATCCGCGGATGACATTTTAAAACGGCAGCAAGACGCCACTGAAAACTCTATTGCGTTGTATTCCAGCGACGGACGACTTAAACCAGGTGCACTTGTGTCTACGATCACAGACGCGATTGCCACCCACGACAAGATGATTATCACCAACAACCGCATGATTGCCGACAACGACAACAGGATTGCCGCCCACGACAATAAGATTGCTACCCATGAAAATGAGTTGGATAATTCTCTGTTAGAACTAACAACACTTGAATCTAAAATTGAAGAAAACGGAAAACAGTTTACATCATTTCGTAGAAATATCATTGATAAATTTATTGGAACCCCGTTAGATAAAATTGAAATAAAACTCCCTGATATTAAAAAATCCATCGATGAGACGAAAAACTTCATCGAAGCCGTCAAAGGTGATTTTTCGAGGATGATAACAATCATTGAAAAAACAAAAATTCCTCATGAGAAAACCAACAACGTAGTATATACAATCCAACACGGATCATTTGCGTGGACACCTACAAACAATAAATTAGATATCACTGCAACCGTTAAAGGTATTTATCGATTAACACTAGTAACACCATTGACTCAATTTAATATATCATCGTCGAGTTCATCCGGGGTCAATAATACGATTTCAACGATCATCGACAAGGATACAACTGAAAAGTTCACTATAACAGCTACTGATAAAAATTTGATTAGGGTTTCAGCAACCTGGTATGTGGAATTCGTAGCGGATTTAAGTAAATAACTAAATTGAAAGGAAAATCGTTCGGATTTCACAATTGAAAACACTAGTATTTTTAAAATAAAAATGATTTCATCAACGCAATGTCGCTATGATCAGGTCAGAGAATTTCAGACTAGACTCAAAACCCTCACTGAGGAGTATCAAATAAAAATAAAAAAATACCGACGAAGAATCACCGCAATTGATATTACTATGTACTCGGTGTCAAGCGTTCTCGCTGGCGCCGGAATAATACTTGCATCGGTTACAATGATTGCCCCGGTTGTAGTTCCAATTTGCATTTCTGCGGTGGCTACAATCGGGGGTATATCAACCGGGATAGCAAAAAAGATATCATCATGCAGCCAGAGTAAACTGCAGAATTACTTAATTCAATTTCATATTGCATCAACCGCATATTCGCAGTTATCCCTGATGATATCGTCGTCACTCGATAATACGATTATATCAGATAGTGAATTCTCAGCGATGGTCAGTATTTTTGATTCAGCGATATCAAAATTAGAGCAACAACATGAATATAATAACAATGACAACACCGATGGAATTAGAAAACACGAACCCGAAAACAAACCCAAAAACCAAAATGATCTCAATAATCTCAACCATACCAGATTGTGAGTTCTCAGTGATGGTCAGTATTTATGATTCCTCGATACCAAAATTAGAAATAAATCATGAGTATAATAACAATGACGACACCGATGGAATTACTTCAACGAGTAGTGGAGAACACGAACCCAGTACAAACAAGCATGATATCAATAACATCAACGGAACCAGAGTTTAGTGTGAATTTCCCTAGCCCAGTCCCCGTGAAGGAGATAGCGCTAGCAAAACTACGAGTGTATCACAGTTGGCCTAATATCAGATCAAAATCATTTGGTGGTCAACAACCCAATAATTCTTTAGTGTTTGCAAATAAGAATAAACCCGACGGAACTCCAGACTGGAAAGTTGTTTCCATACCAACCGGGTCATACCAAATCGAACAAATCAATGATGAATTCGCGCGTAGAATAAAATCGATTACTGGAAAAGAATCAAAAATCGCTATAACGGTTCATGAACCAACGCTATCATCCGCAATTGAAATAAGCACAGAAGGATACGTCGTAGATATCTATCAAAGTTCTATTAGAACCGTACTAGGATGGCCTGAATTACCACCCCGGGGAGAAACCGTTGATTTACCAGAACCAAAAAAAAACGATTATATCACCGACAGGATAAAATCTGATAATCCAGTAAAGAGTTATCAAGATCGCACAATCACTAGAGATTTTTTTAAGATCCTTCACGATATGGTTGGGGGAGGGAAATTTCTTGTTGCTGACGATCTTAAAATCGATGAAAATTTCACAGCAATGAATAATGATTTTTCGCTGTTGTTAATATCTCTTAAATCCGGCTCTCTCACCCGAGATGAATTTATCAGCGTCGTAGAAACATGCAACAAAATTATCGACGATATGGAAACATTTAACCTAAAAATTATTCAGGATATATTAGATGACGATAATCCCTTATCGAGAACAGAATTTGCATTAATCTATAATATCCGCGTTGAAGATATTCCAACATTCAAACTACCAGGATATAACGTACCAGAACTAAAAAAACTTCTCAATGATGCCATCGATGTTGGTTTCAAAATAATTCATGATACGTGGAAAAAAACAGTATCACCGGAAATAAAAATCCTCAAACACAATAATGACCCAGACGGTCGTGGCAGGCATATCGCTCCGTTCAACGTGAATATTTCATCGGTGATTGCGTTCAATTTAGTATGCGATGTTATCGAAGGAAGCTATCAAATTAATCTCGAACGATCAAATCAAGCTCAGCAAGGATATATTCTTTATTCGTTTGCACCAACAGCTCCTCCAGGATTCCTAATTATTGAAAACCCAATTAATCCTGTCTACATGCGATGCCATAATAATTCATTAACCAGAATTAATTTCAAACTCACCGATCAGTCAAATAATCTGATTGATTTACAAGAAGAGGTGTTAGCGATTAGTTTGTTTGTGAGATCCTAAAGACTTGATCAAATCATTTATTATTTTTTGTTAACCCATAGCAGCAGAGAGGGTGGATGACAACAAGTTGCGAGCAAAATTGATTAAAAAATCGTAAAAGTCTCCGTTTTCATTTTTTTAGTTAAAATGAGATTTCGTAGGGAAGGCTCGTTAAGATTTCAATCAATTTTTTGTCTCAAAACGTTGTAGGGTTTGCCCCTGAGATATTTTTTTTTGGTTAAAATGAGATTATAGGACGGCTCGTTTTAGGATTTCAATCAAAATTTGTCTAAAAACGTTGTAGGATTCACCCTCTCTGCTGCTTTTTTACCAAAGAGTGAGTTCTAACGACTTGGCACGACGGTCTATCAATTTAAAAAAAATCACGTGTTTGTGCTGAGAATTGGATTTTAGAAGACGTAAAGAATGAGCGTACATCTGCAGCATACACTACGATGACAAACTACAACAAAATGGCGGAGAATGGAATCATGCCATGAATATAAAGCAAAATTACAAAGGTAAAATCAAATGAGTTTATCCCTAAGCTGCGCCATAACGACATCCTTATTATATGCTTTCCCTTTCTTGAAATAATACGGTAAGTCCTCAGTCTACAGAGTTCCATATATATATATATATATGATATTGATACTTTCTGTATGTATCATTGACACTTGCGATATGTTATCATTAACGCTATATATAAATGTCTTCAAAGACCGTACTCTCCTAAAATTCTTGTATGTCTAAGAATTTGATTCTGTAAGAGCAATGTTGACAAAGAAGTCATAATACTTTCACTGACTTTAATGCTCAACAAACAAAAGGCACATATGAACACAGTGTTAATATCAGAAAGCTCCGCAGGGGCCCCGAGTGGCCGAGTGGTCTACAGCGCTGTCCGTTACGGACCACTGCCATCTCACCTCTGCGTATGTTCGAGTCTAAGATTCGGCTAATGTAGTTATGTGAGAAAGCTTTCCGGGGTTTGTCCGGGTTCTTCCTCAACCATTAATACTGGCCGCCATGTATAGCCTATATTGTGCTGAAAAATGGCGATTGACCAGAAAAAAAAAAAAGAAAAAAAAACCTCTGCAAAATTATTGTCGTCGCTATACCTAACTGGAATTTAGAATTGACAAGTACTAACCTGAAAGTACCAAATCTTGGCCAGATGACTAGTATTAACCTGAAAGTACCAAATCTGGCCAGATGACAAGAGCACAAGTCCAGACAACCTGAATGTGTCACATATATTCGAAAAGCTAATGGCAAGAAATATTTTGGTCGTACATAACTAAACAATAAAGATATGAAGAGTGCGATTGGTAAAGAATACGTTCGTAGAGTGAAGAAGAAAGTACTAGGTTCGAAACTGAATTAAAGTGGCCAAATGAAGCCATCTAGATTTGGACAGTCTGCATCTTTAGGCACTGAGCTAGCCTCGCAATGGTAAGATACGGATAAATAAATTGGAAAGGTGATATCCATCATTTTGTCCATTAGAGAAAGACATTTCAATGCGAGTATGTTGGGTAGGTGGGTGTATAACGCGGTTGATTGAAGCAGGAATAAGGAAAAAGCGTTTATATCTGTTCTAAGTCAGAGAAAAACGAACCCAGAAAAATACGTCGAAGAAATACGAAACTTCTAGCCTTAGCCGATAAAGCACCTGTTACATAAATGAATGAGTTAAATATTCCATGCATTAAAATACATTATATTAGAGTAACAATGGGTGCAATGGTAGAAAAAAAAACACATGATGCTGGGGATGGGATGCGCAAACATGTCTCCTGCTGGATCCAACGGGAAGAACTCTTGAATGAAATTGAATATTCCGTAATGGCAACTTATACTTTCGATTTATATCTAATTTTATTCAATACGTTTTTACTTTTTGAACACTTTCATTAAAATCATGTTTTATGTTTTTCATTTGAGTTTGAAAACGTTCTATATGCAGTTATTAAAGATGCTGAAAACTCCTAAAATCTATCGATTTAAACCAGAAAGAAGTTTCACTCTTCCGTTTAAATCATTAACTCCTTTTAAACGTCTCAAATATAATTTGTCGATCCTCAAAATGTCGTCTCCAAAATGAGGGTTGCTGAAATGTCCCAGTCTTTTAAGAGAATCCTTAGTCATTGTAGTGTTTCTTGTTGAGGTTTAGTACTTATTAATTTTGGCAATGTCTCTACAATGATCTTTTTTTCCTTCATTTTTCTCAAAAATTTTAATACTTTGATATTCTTTTATCAGTAAAAAACAGAATGGAAGAGAAAATTTACAGCAATCTTTAACATACACATGAATTTAGATGCGTAGCTAGAGTGTTTGGCGCCCGGGGACAATATTTATCCCCCCCCCCACCTCAACTCTGAAACCCATTATTTTCATCAATAAAATCATCATTAACGGTTACAACCTATTTCAAAGCCCATTTTGGCGCCCCCACTAGTATGGCGCCCGGGGACATATGTCTCCCCCGCCTGCCACCCCCACCCCACCCCCAGCTACGCCTCTGCATGAATTTAAATATCATTTAATACATTAATCATATATCACGATTGGGTCCATATTGAAATGACCATATTTGCACAAAGACATATATAATTACCTTATCGTACGAGGCCATTAAGTAAAAAGCTATTATCATATCCGAACTATTGGCCTATGAAGTTTATTAGAATGGAGATCTCTCATATTAATGGTCTAATCGATCAGAAATGAATATCATATTGTATGAATTCATTATGTCGTTTAAGCTTAACGTAACATTGGGCGTCAATATTTACTCCGAAATGGGATTTGCATGTGTATATTTGATAGAAACCCACTGAATTGCTTCACTGACAAAACCTTCACAGGCAATTTCATATAATGATGGGAAGTTTGATTAGCCTAACGTTAAAGCGAGTACTTCCAAGTAAATATATTTTGTGACTAAAACGTGTTTAGGTTCTTTGTGATCTGTCTTTTGACAGTGTAGCCTCTATTGTCTATTATTTGGAAGCCATCCTTGTTTTGACGCCTTCAAGCAGACAATACCGAAATAATCATTTCTCATGCACATGAAGCCCGTTAATATTACATGGCCTTCAATTAGATAAATTGAAACCCCATGAACGAAATTACTTCTCATTCATATTTATTTATTATTGCAAAGGACATTGTGCAAAAACAAACCGATTTACAGATTCACACCATAGTCTTATTCAACCAAACTCAAGCACGATTCTCATACGTACACGCCGAGCCTGTACAGATCTGTACAACTGATAAGTTACAGATAGGTCTCGCTTATCGATCATTGTCGTCTTTCTTTCTTTCTTCAATCAGCAAAATAAGCCGTATATATGGTGATATCCAATGACACGATGCGTGCATATATAATGTACATTTTTGACGCATTAGGCTTTTTGCTTAGGACACCAATAATCCCGACAATGAACATCATCACCAGACTTTTCTTACGTCTCGTTTTGGAGATTAAGAAAGTTGTATAGACTATTACCAAGCTATTCCACTGACGAACATACGTAGACTACTACTCTTGGCATGCGTAATAACTCTGAAATGATCTTGTACAACTTGAGTATAGCTCTTTCCCTGTTGAACTTCTTAATAAGTACAGGTGACGCACACACGTGCGCATGCACACATGTGTATATATTATTGTTTGAAAGACTTCATACTAAAAATGTAAAGTTTTTGTCTTGTAAAAACTAATGACTTTTTAAAAAAAAAAACACAATAGTTACTTTAGTCATGTATGTTTAATGGTCCTTCTCTACCTACGTTTAAGGCAAAGTGTTTATGAACTAGTGTGCACTAAGGATTTCATGGTCAGTTGTAAGTGTTGGAATGAACTGTGCCATCCTTACGTGAAAGAACATCACATCTGTTTGCCAAAGGCTGGTATCACTAAATAATGTTGGTAAGAGTCAACGTGTTTACATGCAACACATCGAATGAAAATCTAATCTCTTAAATACATCACAATACAACTCCTCAGGTACAAGATACAAGAAGTTGTATGTAACGTCGTTGGTCTGGGAAACATACACACTACACTATCTCTTCTCTAGCTAGTTTACCATCATGACATAACACACGTGTTTAATAATTCAGCAGACAGTACGTATATAGTGTAGTCCCCTACACATCCAAACAATACAATGCCAGACGTTATGGGTGTCTGTTTATGTCTGAGGATCTCATTGAAGTTGGTATCCTTATAGCGGAAGTGCTGCTGATTGCTACATGAAAAGAAAGATTTTGTTTGAGGCTCGAATCATGTCTAAATCGACCGTGTTAATTCTTCGAAATCAAGGATTGTTCTCAGTCCAATAGGCAGGCTCTTCCCGACACTGGTTGCGTCAGACCTGAAACCGACTTTACCATTCCTTGTTGTCCTTACCAATAGTACTGCTCCCATATTTTGGTATCTAAGATTATAGTTGCATTTTATAATGTACCTGATACCTCTAGTAAGTTTGTTTTTATTTTGAAGTTTCTGATTTACGTCATCTCCCCTATATCTTACTCAACTAATTTTTAGAATAGGAAGGTTTTGGTTTTCTTAACAGAGAGTCATACGATCTGTATGTTGTTGTTGTTGTTGTTGTTGTAGGGTTTAACGCCATTTTTTCAGCACACGATAGGCTATACATGGCGGCCAGTATTATTGGTGGAGGAAGTACCCGGGAAAATCCCTGGAAAGAACCACCGACCCACGAGAAGCTACTAGCAAGCTTTCTCACATAACTACATTAGCCGAATCTAGTATTAGTTGACAAATAAGCGTTGAGATCTTGCGGGTTGTTAAATTGTCTTGCTGATAAAAAGTAGACATATCAATATAAATAAAAAGTAACATCAATAGAAATAAAAAGTAAACATCAATATAAATAGAAAAGTAGACATAAATTGAAATAAAAAGTAGACATATCAACAGAAATAAAAAGTAAACATCAAAAGAATGAAAGTAAACATCAATAGAAACAGAAAAATTAAACATCAATAGAAATAAAAAGTGAATGTCAATAGAAAAAGTAGACATCAGTACAAATAAAAAGTAAATTCCAATAGAAATAGAAAAGTAGACATTTCTATATAAATAAAAAGCAACATCAAATCAGTTGAAACTGTTCGATAAAACCATTGTACCGATTTTAACGTGTGCTTATGAAATTCTGTTATTCGTTACATCTGATAAAATTGAAAAAGTTCATCTTTCTTTCCTCAGAAGTATATTGAATGTCAAAACATGCACCTCCATATGTATGGTATACAGCGAACTTGGTCTTGTCCCCTTAATTATCAATATTGCAAGACACGTGATAAACGTTTCGGCTAGACTGGTTAGTGGTTATGAAGAAAATGTATCGTAAATATTCTCTTTATACAAACAATTTGATGATAATTCCAATAACAATAAATGGCTGCTTGAAGTACAATCAATATTAGATAGATGATGTTGATTTAAAGTACGTATGAAGAAATTAAAATTGTGTGTCAGTTAAATGGTCAAGAAATTCTGTAAAACAAAAAGATCAATAGATTCAAGCTTTGGCAGCTAACATCAATACATCATCAAAAGGTCTTAATTACCGGTTATTTATAACTAGTTTGTATTTCGAAAAAAATATCGAATTCTCATTACCAAAACATATATCAAAAGCCTTAATTAAATTTCTAACTGTAATTATTAGGCTTCCCGTTGAAACTGGTAGAAGGCCTAATTTTCCTTATAAAGAAAAATCTTGCACAGTCAAAATATAGGAAATGTGACATGAATATCACTATCTCGTGTCATGTTCGAATTTTCATGAAGAAAAATATTTTTTTTTACACTTTCAGGACAAACGTTTGTATTTATAATCAATTAATGAATAAATCAACGTGTTCTTACAAATATTTGGAAGGTTTAAGAATTTTCAGAATTTTTTAATCTCTTGGTAATCAACGTGTAATAACACCACACGCTATGTTTATGATCATGTTCTTTTTCTTGTATCCCTCATATGTTGTATACTTTACGACCTGCCTGAAATAAAATATTGTCTTGTCTTGCCATGTGGTGTATCTATCATGGTAGAATGTCTAATTGCAATTAAATAATAGATTTTATGATATAATTTCTGACTGCAATAAAATAACATTTTACCTATGGACTTCCTTGAGATCTTTTTTTCTTTACATTGTCTTAAACTAAGCGTCGGAACGGAATTATAGAAACGGCTCAAAGGTTAATAAGAATGTCGTTGACATTGACAAACCAATAGATGCAAAATTTCTATTTTTATGAAAAGAGGGATAGAACTAAATGACAAATATGTGCATTTACAAAAACGTTGCTGTTGAAGAAATCGATGTAGCTCCCGGGGGAACAGATATGTGAGGTGAAAGCAAACAAAAGATCTAACCTAACTTGAAATATTTACAGAAACATTGATCTTGCAGGCGAAAGTAATTGATCAATACAATCTTATTTACAAGCCTTAAAAAAGTTTGATATATGTTGCCCCCTTTTAATATTTGAAGGACCCCCTCCTTTAAACAAAATCCCACACACAAACACACAAACATAAAAACACAACTAAAACATTTTGAATTGCGTCGTACAAATAATTTCCTCACTTTGATCCCTTGCATATTTAACATAATCTAAAAAAAACTACTGAAAATGGTGTTATATGCGCTCCAACTGTATTCAGATGAATTTAAGATACACACAAACAAAATATGCATTAGGGATCCACAATGTAATTGAAGTAGAAAAAAAATCTCAGGAAAGATTGTAGTTGTCTAGCAAGATATGTGTCAGTACTGAGTCCCAATAAGTGTGAGTGTGATAACTGTTGCTAGCAACACCAATATCGAAAACAAAGTCAGAAGAAATTTGTCAATTATTAGTGCTATCTCCTTCCAGGTATATTCTGGAATCTTGCTCTCCTCCGTGTTTGTTGTGTCCATTTCCTTTTTTTTCCCCCTTGCAATGTCAACATCATTTATGGCTGTTACTTCTGTTATGTCCTTTTCAGATGAGATCACATGCTCCTTTTCTATTGGTTGGACCTTCCTCTTCACTCTGCAGCACGTGTTCCTCTTCCAACACGAGAATTTAATCAGCACGTGATGAGTCAATCGTTTTAGCCAGTCTGGAACCTCATCTTCTTCGATGTTGAAATAGAGGTCAAGGACAACAATGGTTAATATGACCGTAAGAACGCTGACACACAGGACGATGGCCAGGTAAATCGCTGAAAAAAAGAGACAACCACTCATTTACTCAGTTTCATAATTTGGAATTTCATGACCCGTATGCTCGAGACTAAGCATCAATCTCCCGTCCAAAGTACATGTGCGTCACCAATCTTAACATAGATCCAGACCAATCATAGGTATGATAATCGGTTCCGGGAAATGTATGATTCTAATCCAGTTACAATCTGTGAAGAGTTTGATTTTCCTGTTCAACCCTTGTAGAAAAAGGAGCACATTGTGACACCATCTTCATTAGTATTAGAAAAAGTAGCTTAATATAATGAGGGAAGAACATTGTTTGATCATCGTTTCCCATATCGTTGGTAAAGTATTTCAAATAATTCGACATCTTTCCCACACAGTAACACGCGTAAAGTATATCCCACTTAAGAGTGGCCTCGATGTTATTCTTGAGCTACCACCAATATTTTACCACAAGTCTTTAATAAATTTAACCAACTAGATCTAAAAACTTGTTCTGATCATGTTCCTCACCATAAATAAGGCGTTGACATACAAGCATTAAGGTGATATCAATTATTCAATCCTGTGCTTTTAAAATCGTAAAGACTTTGGAACATATTGGAGTAAAATAGAGATTACAACTTGAAGACTTTCAGAACAATAACCTAATATATGTCTGTTGTCCTGGATGCTTTTGCAACAGGGGAGTGTCACGTCTTTAGGGAGTCGACGTCGAAACTAATGGAGTTGACATCGAACCATAGGGATTCGAAAAAACGTTAGGACCTGAACTTAATTATAATTGTATACATATATTAAGTGTTATACGCTTTGATTGCTCTTTTTCGCAGTCTTTTTGCCACACTGGTTAGATCTAAAGTAACCCCGTATGCATGTGTGTGTCTACATATCACACGCCCTCTCAACCATACTTACAAAGAACTGATGCAGATTTCGATGTTCTTGGGATGTTATCAGAGATCAACGACAGGTACACTGCATAGGCCAATAACGCAGTCAGTGACATGCCGATTCTTTCACCAGATTCTGGGGGAAGTTTAAACACCATCACGATAAGGGTCGCCATTATCACCACCGGCAAAATGGTATTCAGGATATGGAAAAGAGGGCGTCTTCTCAGGGTCAGGATAAACTGTAAGTGTGAAAAACTCTGCGACTCCCTGGTAGAAGAGGATGCTGCCCCAGACACAGATAAAAGCTCCCATTCACCTGTACAAGAACAGATTCTGCTACGATAAACTGAAAGATGCTTATGTATGGGCCTTATTGACATGAAACTAACTCATTCGACTTTATTATCCATGTAAAATAACAGTCTCATTTAAAGGATGTCGTGATTTTGTAAAACACATTTTCGTTACTCGCATGACTTTGTCAGGTTTCAAAGAGAGCTAAGTTCTGTTCTGTCAACTTTACATTATTTCAGATTCTTTACTGACTAGTTTCCAGGATGTGGCTTCAAACATGGATCTGCTTTATGGAAAAGATTGGCGTTTTATCCTTTAAAACTGAAGTCATTGTATCGCACGGAAGCTAAAACTTTTTGGGTGCAATTTATTTTCTGCGTTCTTGAGGGCACGTGTATCAATATTCGCACATGCATTATTGAATTGATTGGAATGTGATGTTTATATCTGTAAATACTTTTGTAAAATAGTAAAGGTTAGAAATACCGGAAGTGATGTACTTTTGTCAGCAATCTTTAATCTTAGTGGTCACCATTCGAGCTGATTTATAAACGTACATGTATTATTTATTTTTGTGACATATCTTTCGAGCCAACTGTATACGTTACCGTTCTCAGAGAAGTAGGTTGTCTGAATAGCCTCGCTGCCCATGACAAGAGATATTTCTCGTGAAGTGTAAGCCCACGTGCTCATCACCAGGCTGCACGTCTGTTTGTCAAGAGGATAATATGTGACGTCACAGTCGCAATGGATCTCGTAAATTCCACCAGGGGTCCATACAACATGGCCATCACTGATAATTCGCATAAAAGCGTGCTCATCACTAATTACTGACATGTCGCTTACACTGTGGAAGTAAAAATAATAAAATATCAGAGACCGCTGCATCGTAGTTCAAGAAGCGTCCATATATAGCGCGTGTCCCAGTCTCCGAAAAAAATGTCATGACTAAAATCTAACGGGACAGGAAACTGTTTAGAAATCCCGTATAACTCTCACCTCATCTAGCGACAGACAATAATAATAAACACGTTACAATATTCATGAACAACAACACAATTTCGATTTGCTTTATGACTCGTCGAGCTGTGATTCTCTATTAAGTGTTATGTAACTGCAAAGAACTCAGCGTTCTCTTTTAAGAATGGCAAAAAATCATATGCATCAGGTGCAGTTTATCTGTTTCGCATCATAACGTTACATCGTAAAGTTGTTCGCCACATTTTCACATATTTCAACGGGATGCAGTCTTTTGGGCCTCCATGCGAATATACAACTAATCTAATCAGCACCATAAAGAGCATGTATGACACGGCATGTAGTTCAGTTCCCGTCAATGGCAATAAAGCGGATTGGTTCTGAACCACAGTCGGAGTCAAACAGCAGTGCCTTCTATCGGCAATGCTCAACCTGGAAATGATCATGTCCTATGCCGTGGAAGACACGGAGGCAGTGTTAGTGTTGGAGGTGAAACTATCACCAAACTGCGCTTCGCTGATAATGTCGAAGGCTTGGTAGTAAACCTTCTCAACTAAGCATTACTAAGGGATCCGGTATCGGGTGGAATTCAGTGCTTAAAAGACCAAGCCAATGATAATCAACCCACGTGGCAGGAAATAAGAGTGAATAGTCAGAAGGTGGCCATAGTGATAAACTTCCAATATATATGTGCTATAACCTTAGGTGAAGGTCAAAACCTGAGGTTCATTTCAGTATTGCACAGACAGCAACTGTACTAGAAACACTGTACTGTACTAGAAACACTTACTGTACTAGAAACACTTACTGTACTAGAAACACTGTACTGTACTAGAAACACGCTGCAAGTTGCTCATTGCATATAGCTTGTTTCATGAACTTCATAAGAAATGAAAACTCTTATAATACCTTCTAATTATAACAATGACTAAGTCATAGATTGTAATCCTATTCATTCTGTCGGCTACGTTCAATATATGTGTCCACTGTCCTGAAATAATGCACCATACCGCACCATGTTTCCAAAAGAATTTACACAAAATTCATATTTAGAATCACTATCAAACCTAAGGCTGCAAAAAACTCATAATGTGTTCAAAATAATGTGGAAGATCCGGTCAGACCGACAATTACTAAAATGACAAATCTGCGGATGTACACTGTCTGAAGGATGCACTACCAGACGGACGCACGGTCTGACGGAGGGCTTTAATAAAAAAAAATAATACATTTTTATACTCCAAACATCACAAACTAAAGCCGCACAAATTTTTTCTAGAGCAGTATGTGTTTCGTTTTTACCAGAAACGGAAGGCTGCTTATAAATGGTTGCTATTTAAGTTGATGCAATTGACAATCTTCCTCCTAAACATTAATTGCGCATCCTCGTTTTCCGCATGACTATTTAATTACGGAATTGTTCTTGTGCCGTTTTCATATGATTTACGTCGATATTTTATTTATGAATTGCTATCAGTTTTCCAGTGAGGTTGTGTATGTCGTGGGATTTTTATATTTGGGATTGAACTGGGCGTGTCATTTGCTATATTTATCGGCTGAATTCTGTAAATTTTACAATATTTAGAACCTTAACTAATTGATTTATTTACATATATATTCAGATGCTGTCGTCATTGACACTTTACAGAAAAGAGAAAAAGATACAGTCAGCAGTGTTTTCAGACATTTTATTGACCAAGAAAAATTGGGTCTTCTGACGAAGTGTAAACTTACGAATTTTCTAAGATGACGGCAGGTCTCCACATGTAGTTCTCATTGCTGAAGATAAAACGTATGTTGTCATATGTTGTATTACCGCTCCAACTAAGACGGGAATCTTCCCATATCTGAAATAATAGAAGCATTACAAAATTGATCAAGTGTGGAGTTAAAAATTAATTGTTCTAATTTTCTCATCAAAATTTCATGTGAGAATAGGTAAATATATATCCGTTTTAGAACTCACAACACAAGTCAGATAGATAGATAGATAGATAGATAGATAGATAGATAGATAGATAGATAGATAGATAGATAGATAGATAGGTAGGTAGGTAGGTAGGTAGGTAGGTAGGTAGGTAGATAGATAGATAGATAGATAGATAGGCAGGCAAGCAAGCACACTCACATACATACATACATACATACATACATACATACATACATACATACATACATACATACATACATACATACATACATACATACATACATACATACATACATACATACATACATACATATATACATCCGAAGAGTATGTGAGTAATGGAAAATATTACCATAAAAAAATATCCCGATAAAGAAAGCTTCTGCTCTTTAATATCCTGAAAGAAATATAATCAACGCCATTTATACATTTTACGCAAGAACTTTGAGACTTATGAACAGAAGTAAGATTTAAGATTCGGTCAAATTTAAAATATTACTTTGATGTATAATAATTTATGTTTTCATCAAGCCACAACTATTTTCAGCAAACTTTCAATTTTGTTCTAATTATTAAAAAATATATCCGAACAAAGAAAAACATTACTCTGAATTCTGCGTTGCAGTCACCGCCATATAAAGGTCAAATGCATATAAAATATATCAGAATATAAAAGACAAACATATCTATGTGTATACACTGTACATACAGTACAACCAACACCAAAAACATGCGAATGTATTTGCACATCTTAGGTGAGTACCTGATCACTATAAAATGGGGATGTATTTGTGCATCTTCTGTTAGTACCAGATCACTCTAAAATTCGTATGTACTTGTGTATCTTTTGTGAGTACCTGATCAATTATCCACATTTGAATTGTGTTTACGCCGTTACCTTAAATTTATAAATATATTTGAAAAAATTAAAAGTTATAAAACCATTGAGAATTGTAGGAATCTATATGCTGATGCTATACAACTTCATTTGACATTTTTAGACCCTTCCATCTATGATCAGGTTATAAAACAATTTTAACTATGTGAACATGAAAAACAAAACTTGCACGAAAATGCCTAAAACGTATTTTCATAACTGATAATGACGCAATATTCATTAATCTTAAAGTTAAATTAAAAAATGCATCCAAGAAACAAATCAAATAGACAAACAGACGAACACCGTACTCACCAGACTGTTGATAGTTAAAAGGCTGAGGGAAACCATAACACTGACTGTCTGATTAGGTCTTTGTAACAAATCATAGTCAGTGAACAGGTTGTTTCGTAGCTGAGTCTCGAGAGTGGTGCTGTAAGGGCTAGGGCCTAATATTAATAATAATAATAATAATAATAATAATAATAATAATAATAATAATAATAATGTTGGTGATGTTTATGATGATGATGATAATAATAATTATGATAATAATAATGATAATAATATTAATAATAATAATGATGATGATGATAATAATAGTAATAATAATAATTATGATGATGATAATAATAACAATGATGATGATGATGATGATGATGATAATAATAATAATAATAATAATAATAATAATAATAATAATAAGCATTGAGTTAATAATTGTGACCTTGAGCATAACGTTGAAAGACAGGTAGATACGTTGTTCAATAAATTATCTTTGCTTCATAATAGCACGTGCCGTGCCAAGAACGGTTTCAATCCATCAATACCCAACTCTCAACTGTTCTTGTATGAACACACAACATTATTAATTTATTATTATTTTAGTAGTAGTAGTCACAGTAGTAATATTATATAACAGCGATACACACGTTTGTATAATTTTGACCGTATGTGCAAGTAAACAAGAGTCCACATATACAGTAATATCTGCAGCGTCCAAATACATGATATAATACATTTGATTTATTACATCTGATTTATTACATCTCATTTATTACATCTGATTGAATACATCTGCTGTGGACCCAATTTAATATGGTAAAAAAAAATTATGGTAAAAATTATGTAATTATGTAATCATGGTAAAAAAAAAATGCATCTACTTTATAAATAAATACTGCTTTTAGATCGTGTCTAAATATTTTCGCAAAATATACACATGCTTTACAAATGAGCAATAAATCCCGTCTAAATACTATCTTAAAGATAATACATATATTATATTCATAAATACGACTAAATTAATCGTAAAATAATGTATGTCTTTACCTATAAGCACTGCTATGTTTCGAATGTTACGAATTTGTTCTTTTGAAGCTAATCGCACGTAAAAACTTGAAATTTTCTTCCAATATATCTCATTTGCTTATACATGTATATATATATATATATATATATATATATATATATATATATATATATATATAAATATATATATATATATATATATATATATATATATATATATATATATATATATATATATATATATATAACATAGTCAGCGACGGCTGATAATTATTATGCGAATTTATATAAAGTGAAAGTTTTTCCTTTGAAATTAAGCTGAATATAATAATATGTAAGCTGTATTTTAAAGAAAAAGATGTAATATCTGAAATTATCGGTGAAAACTTTTCAATATTAGGAGACCTGATACAGCAGATTACCTCCTCCAGTTCCTCTGTGTGTGTGTGTGTGTGTGTGTGTGTGTGTGTTTCTGAATATTCTTTGGGTTATTAACATAGCTTTAGCAACTACGACGTCAACAGTGTGGCAGTTTATAGCCATGTCTAGCACTGGAGTATCAAGCCGCAGACATGTGGTATCATGCCCCACCTAGTATTATTACCCTGATACCAGTCCCCCAGTCTTAACATTATCCTGATACTAGTCCCCCAGTCTCAACATCACTCTCATAATGCTGAGCGCCTAGCGAAGCAGCTACGAAGTCTTGTTAATAACTCGGTTGGGGTTCGAACACCCGGCCTCTCACATCCGAGGCTGACACATTAACCTATTACACCACGATAAATTATTGGAGAATCCAAGCATTTTGTATGTTTTACTTTTAACGAAACCTCAAGCTACATAGAATTTTATTCATTGTCCGTTTCAATATATCAGATAGTGTCAAATATGAAGTTCCAGAAATATTTCAGTAGATAGTTTTCTGAAACGTCTAAGTTTAGTTTTCCTAAAATCTGAACTTTTTTTAGATTGTTATATCTTTCAGTTTACAATAGTAATGACACATTTTAACATTTTGAACTGAAAACAACTGTAATGATTTTAGGAATTCAGCAGGAATTACTCCATACCGTTTCATGACCATCATATACTACGCTGTTTCTTCTTCATAATATCTCAATTTTAAATAATGTAATTCATCCAACAAGTGTGCTATCCAAATGCAGTTTTAAGTTCTGAGATTCAATCAGTAATACAATCGTGTACTACTTCCGGACGCAGAAGTTTAAGATCTTAAATGAAATCAATTAATTTCTTGTACTTCCAGTTGCGCGAACATTTTCTATCTTTCAAGTGAGGTACGGGTAAGAAACACAATCGTACATTAAACTTCAAGACAACAAATGTTCGGATATGTTCGGATATTTCCGTGAATGTATCTCTTATTTTAATCCCGATACTGAACACCATGAAGGTAATGAAACGTATCCTTATTGTTCCTTATCAACCAAATTATATCTTTGAAGTTCGTATAAGGTACACATTATTTAAACCTATCGATTATTTACCACCACGAAGATCATATCTTTGAATCCTTTCAGGACTGGGCAAATAATTTGTATTGCATGACGACAGCGCATGTGAACAAAATGGATATACACTCCTTGTTCCCTTTGTGTCTAGATGAAATGCTCTTTCCATTATATTTTGGTATTGTTAATCGACTAAGGATCTTACTTGTTTAATGAAGCAAATTTAAAATGAGGAAAATGTAAAAAAAAAATTTTAAAAAAAGGATCAAGTGTATGTACTAAGAAACCGTTTGTGAAGAACCAAATTATTTTACTACATACTTTCAGTTCATCCGATATACATGTCTTTATAATTATAATGACAACTAATCATTAAAATCCGTGTACTCGCAACGGATATATAAACATATTTCCTTGTTTCTCCCCATACTCAAATGATTGTTATATTATGCCTCAATTAGATTGGAATTGTCTAACGCACGCGGGCAATTAAAGTCAGCAAAGTTGAGTAAAGGGTGAAAAGAATGAAAAACGAAGGAAGATTTGTTTAAAAAAATGATAAAACTAGTGCAAATCGA